>CM045903.1:16518530-17118530 GCA_025169955.1 Salix arbutifolia | reverse complement strand
GAAAGGGTTTTCATTTCACATTGCCTGTTTGGGAGAGCGGTTGTGGTAGCTTTTTAAAGTGTTTTTCGTGTTGAAATACATCAAAATAATATTTTTTATTTTTTTAAAATCATTTTTGATATCAGCACATCAAAATGATCTAAAAACACCAAAACATAATCATTTAAAAAAAAAAATTGACGAAACGCCGGTATAACCGCAGCGCCAAACAGCTTCATAGTAGAGCATACATTTTCATATTGACTCGCTGCCCAACAACTTGTAAGAAGCTTTATCACTTCGACCGATAAATTTGAAGCGATGGCATCGGTGCCTGCATAAGCTTAAGGATTTTTTGCATTTCTGGATTGTGGTTTTCATCCCTGCTCACATGAACATTGTATTGACATAACAGAGCTAAACACAGAATCTAAAAGCACTACAAGTCTTCCAGCTTTTCTGACACATATCCCATAATTGATTTAGTTTTCTTCAAGAAGCATCACGGACTGTGTTATGAAGCAGCTTACTGGCTCAAATTTCCACGTTTTATCAGCTGTACCATACAATTTAACCAGATTTGTAGAATTATAGAAGCTGTTTGGAACAGCTTCTCAAAATCCGTTTCAAAAAATTTCTTCTTTTTTTTCATTTTAAATGAATATGTTTTGGTGTTTTTAGATCATTTTGATGTGCTGATGTCAAAAATGATTTTTAAAAAATAAAAAAACATCATTTTGATATATTTCGGCACGAAAAGCACTTTGAAAAGCTACAGCAACAGCTGTCCCAAATAGGCCCAAAACTCTATCCTCTTTTGGAAAAGCAGGATAGAGATTGTGCCTCCATTGTGGTCAGAAAGTCAGTGCAAATTGCAGCCAGTTGGTGCAACTTAAGGGCTAGCGTTTAATGGCTTTCTGATTTTGATTTAGGAAGCAGCAATTGAGATATACCAAACAAGAAAGAATAGAGAATCACAGAGGCGGAGTATGATACACGTTCATGACACATACAAAGCTTAAGAGTAGAGAGTAGGATAATAAATAAGAAAACCAAAACTACAATACACAACCATCACACTCATTTTACTTCTTCGATTTCATCCAAGGCATAGTTGTTTGTAGATACATTTGCGTAATTAACCTTGTTGAATCGAACCACCACCGGGTAGCGGCTCCTGGGGTCCTGATAGTTCCAAATCCATAGTAAATAACCATGAAAAAAAAGAAATTAGATAAAAAAAAAAAAGGTCAGGAAGGAGAGAGATGGTATTACCTGATCAACAGCTACTACGGATCCAACGCCATTGAACCAGTAGGATTCCCTCCTCAGTATCTTCACCTGTAGTGTGGCTGGATCAGAAATGCTACTACTGTTTTTACTTGCAACTAACTGTTTGCTCGTCACATCTAAGTACGAATTTAATCAATGGGAAGGGAATTAAAAACCCCATTTAAAATCTTAGATGATCAAGACTGAACTCATTCTAGCAGTTCACAATTTGATTTACTTTGTTAATGAAACTTCTTTATGATGCTACCATCACTATAATTTTGGTATTTTTTCAAGGGAATAAGAGAAAAACAGTTGCTTGGAGTTCAACTGACACTAGTGTTTTGCGGCTTTCTGAATTTGATTTTAGCAGCAGCAATTTAGATATAACATGGAAGAATAGAGGTATCCTGGTTCCCGGATACCTCGACACATATTTCAACTATCAGAATTACATGAACTAGAAACGTTCGATAACTGACCTTGGTTCCTCTCTTGGGCCCAATAGGTGGTGGCTTAGGTTTTGGAGCTTCAGCCACAGCTGGTTCTGTGGTGGCAGCAGGTGGCGATGCACCCTCTTCAGCTGACCTTACGACAAGCCTCGAATAGTTTTTGTTGTTCTTTGAAGAGAAAAACAACATGGCGGGCTTAGAAGTTGAGTTTGTATTGGTGGCAACATTTGGTGCCAACGCAAATCCTGAAGCAGCTGATGCCAGGTTGCAGCTAGCCATGTTGTCTGTGTGTCTCTTTTTCTGATGATAGATGAAGTGTGGCAACCAAATACTCTGGTTAAGCAGGAGACAGGGAAGTGGAGATTGAGAGGCTTGGAATTAATGAGGTGAATTTCTTGTTTTTTTGGACAGAATTATCTCATCTTTGGAGCTAATTTCAATCTTTTCCTCCAGTACGATGCTGCCACTTGGGCACCATATCCCATCCCTGTGGATAATGTGATTACATGTCTTCCTTTCTGTAACTCGAACCATGGGCTCCCTTGAGTAGCCGATCCACTCGGGCCCCTTTCCGAGTCCATCTTAGAGCTGGAAAATGAATTTCTGAAGAAAAAAAACATGGCTCTTCGTAATGAGATTTAGGCTGTGCCCTATTCGGTTCCATTAGATTCTTATTCGGTTTGAAAAGAAAGCTTATAAGAACTTAACTGATTTTTCAGTTTGGCATTCAATTTAAAAACGGTTTTGAAAAATATTGAAATTATAAATTTTATTCAAGAAATATAAATTTTAGATTTATGAAAAAACTTCTTCATTATATATAAAAAAACTATCCTGTTAATATCACTATTATTAGCATAATTGTAACAACTAAAATGACAAGGGTAAAAGGGATAGAAATGTTAGAGAATAATATAAATTATATTATGGAGTTTTATATAATAATTTAAGTTTTTAGATAAGATAGTTACTTAACATGGTATCAGAGTTTGGTTGACTCAGCGATTACGGGTTCGAATTTTACCACTCTTATTTTATTGATGAAAAAACAAGCACAAGATAGTGTGTATTTGTGCAAGTTTCAAGTTCAAAGTGTTTTCACTTGAAGGAGTTGTTAGAAAATAATATAAATTATATTATGAAAATTTATTTAATAATTTAAATTTTTAGATGAGATAATTAATTAACGAAAATCTAAAAGTATCGGTATGTTTTTTCCAAGTTAATGGAAGGCTATGAATCAGGGTTTCGTTGGGGATGCAAAACATGAGATCAGAAGGTCATGTTATCAGGCTCATTTCATTGGATCAGTAGCGACGAACACGAAAAATCTATCAATCTGTTTCTTGAGATCAATAGCACAGGAGATGCACATTTCAAAATGATTGGAGTCTGTCAGGTTGAGTTGCTGGCTTCAAGGTTGTCTCTTGAACATGATTCGGGATTACATTGCCAAAATATATGAGTTTTCAATTAATCACGTCGATAATATTTGGAGAGCATGCATTCATCTTATTAGGGGTGTTTAATATTGTATTCTAAAAATATTTTTGAAATTGTTTTTTAAAAAATAATATTTTTAGATTATTTTGATGTGCTGATATGAAAAATATTTTTTAAAATATAAAAAAATATTATTTTAAAACATTTTTATATAAAAAAATATTTTCAAAAATAAATGCAAACGCAATTAGAATGCTCGAAGAGTTAGTGTCTGTTTGGGAGTGTGGTTACAGTTACTTTTGAAAATGTTTTTCGTTTAAAAATACATTAAAATTATATTTTTTTTATTTTTAAAAAATTATTTTTGACATCAGCACATCAAAATGATCTAAAAACATCAAATTTTATTAATTTAAACTTAAAAATAAAAATAAAATATTTTCAATTTTTTCAAAAACATTTTTTAAAAACGCTCTCAAACACCCCGTAGTTAAACCAAGTGTCTACGGGTTTATGCATCATTTTTGGCTTGAGTGTTCTGTTGCCAAAGATACGACATTTTGTTTTCCTTTTTAATAATGATCATAAGACTCTCATTGTTATTGGTTTTAGAAGTTTTTTTTTTGGTAATGATCGGGGCTTTACGCCTTTCTAATTGGTTTTAGAAGTTGGAAAAAGGTCGATGGACAACAATTTATCTCTTTTTTTATATATTAATTTAGGTGTTCGGATTAGTTTATATATATCTCTACTCATCACATAGATTTTAAAATTAACACTCATATAAGTATGCAGTAATTATATAATTAATAATTATAAAACTTAAACCTGAAATAAAAAAAATAAAAATGAAAGCTCTTGCCACCTGCTAGATAGTTAGAATATATCTTTCTTGACCTAGCTTAAACCGGCAAATTCATATAACTCCCGGCAAATTCATATAGAATATTTAAAACCGAAAGGGTATCAATTAAACTTCCCGGGCGGGTACTGTAATTTAATGAAACACTGGTGCTTTAATTTGCAACCTCTATCAACTATCGTAATTAATGGAACACTTTGTGCTTTGATTTGCAACCTGTCTGCCTCATAAATCTCTCTTTCCTCTTGCCAAAAGTGAACCACTCGTCCATCATCAATGAGCTCGCCAGCAATCCCAAGGAATCTCTGGCTATGGCTACGTACGTACAGGTGCCTTTCTACTCACTCCACTGCCAACAGCTCCAGCTAACGATTTCTATCTGAAAGGACAGAGTCAATCTCGAATGAGATCTACGTGAAGGAATTTTTATTTTATCCATGACAATCTATTTTTTAAAACAATGCCATTTGATCCTTAAAAAATTATAAATTTTTAAAATCTCGATAAACCATTCAGATGTGGAAGATGCTCGGAGACTCGACCAAGAATCCAAATATAGTTACAGAACTTATTTGAGATTTAGAAACTGTCTGGGAGGGTGTTTGTATTACTGTTTTCTCAAAATTTGATTTATTTTATTTTATTTTAAATGAATTTTTTTGATATTTTTAAATCATTTTGATGCGCTAATGTCAAAAATAATTTATTTTTAAAAAAAAAATAATTTTAATGTATTTCTAAATGAAAAATATTTTCAAAAACAACCGCAACCATCCTCCCAAACAAGCCCTTACTCAAATCATCAAATAAAAATAGATATGTGTTTATAGTGTATGATACTTTTTAAAAGTATTTTTTTGTTAATATTAGCACATTAAAATCATATAAAAATAATATTTAAATATAATTTTAAAACACACCTGATTATAATCTCAGGTACAAACACAAATGATGCCTTCAAACAAATAGTTGTGATGCTAAATAAAATATTAAAAAAATCTCATATAATAATAAAATTGCGATTATGTTTTATTATTATTTTCTTGGAAAGAAACAAGAAAACGATCTTTCGAGAGAGAGAAACATAGAATGGCAGCATAGGGGCAATTATTGGAGCAACCTTTTGCTTGCTACGTTCCAAATTTTGGATGATTGTAAGATACGCAATTTGCAAATCTATTTAATGAATTATAGTCACAAGAAACTGACTTTACTCAAAGAATTATTTATAGTAAAGCTTTTCGTCACTTTCCATGATTATAAAATATTTGAAAAGTGCTATAAACACCAATCTCGTCTGCAAATTTCTCGATGAGTCTATTTCTAATGTTAAATTTGAACTATATAATTATTATATGATAATCACTGGAGATTTATATATTTATTAATTTTAAAATCCATGAAATTAATCGAGACACGTGCAAGCTGACACAAACAACTATATTAGTAAAAAGTAAATAAACACTTGGTCATTTGGTGGATCTTAAGACTTCAATCCTCTCGTGAAGAGCAATCTCATGTTGAATTTGTTCGGTTGATGGCACGAGTAATGTTAGAGGAGAAACACAATGGGAATTAAATGTCAACAAAATGTGATGAAATAATTTTAAAATATATATAAGCGTTTAAATTATGATGGGATCTATTTGTAGTTTATAGTTCCCATTAATCTAATAATTTGTGTATTTTTAAAGAAAAAAATTATTATATTTTTGTAAAATGTTTTGTAATACTCTATTAATTAAATCCAATTACGTTTTATTTGAAGGAGAGATGTTGCCCTCTCTCTTTTCTATTTAACATTCTAACCAAAAAAAAAATGTCAAAGTTATTGTAATTCCACATCCTATACTGTGAGTTCACGAGTCAACCGAGCTATTTGATAAAAAATCAATTAAATCACGTCCATGAACAGAATTGGAAGTCATTGTCATTAGCATACACGTACTCAAGTAAGATTTTGTCGTAGATTTTATATATATATTGCTGGGTCAAATAATAGGAACGTTACATTTGTCTCATTGTCTCTCTCTTGTGGTCATTTCAACTGAGAATCTCTTCTCTTTTGAAAAATTGGGTTCACAAGGGCCATAGTTGATTTGAAGGTAACCAACATTTTTCTTCCTTTTTCTTTTTCTTTTTTTTTTAAACGACAACATCCACTCAATTACCATGATTCTTGAAATCAACGACTATAAAGGGTTTAATTATAGCAATACATATGGATTGCTATAATGAAACTATTCTATATTTTATAATGAAATTATATTTATGGGATTTTTATTGCCTCAAAATTATTATTCGTAAATGTTATTGGTCAGTGCTCTCATAATGATAAATATTTTTTAAAGTTCTCGAGACAATTACATGTTATATTTTTTTTATAAAAAAAATAATTGATCTCATAATCTGGGATATGAGAGATATCTAAGACTAACATGTAGATGCTTGTAAAATGATATGTACATTAAACTAACTCGAATAAAAATTTCATATAGAGATGTTACTTTTGTCTATGGATAGACTCACGTGAAGATCATGTAATAGACCTTTGAACTTGAGATCATTAAGTTAATATTATACAAGGAATAATATATTTTGATTATCTTATACATTATCTTGGTAAAGATAATAAATAAGCAGACATTTGATGTAACGTAAACTATATGAAGATATTTACCTAAATAAAATATAAAAGGTGTTTCGTATGTTCTAGGATAGTATTAACTATTAAATCCTCATGCAAGAAGTTGTTGCCTTCAAAAAATATGTGAGATCTAATTTTAGAAGCACCAATTGAAGGTCTAATTGAAAGGGAAGACATTTTTTGGATAAATTAGGTGTTAATTAAAAAAATTAAGGTCTGGGGACCAAAGTTTCTACTTGGATTTTTTTCTCCCTCTCTGTTTTTTTTTCATGAAAAAGCTGCGGGGTAAGCTGAATGGCTGAGATCATGGGTTGCCCAATTCATCATCTGCATTAATTTTGGGAAAGTGAGATTTTCTTGCCTGTTTCAAAATATAGTCAAACATTGCTTTTGAAAATAATTTTTATTTAAAAATATATTAAAATAATATTTTTTTTATTTTTAAAAATTATTTTGAACATCATTATATAAAAATAATTTAAAAACATTAAAAAAATTAATTAAAAATAAAAAATAAAAATAAATCATTTTTTTCAAAAATATTTTTGAAATGCAGTGTAAAACACATTGTTTTATAAATATCATAATAGTAGTGGGTGGTGGTAGGTCTCAAACTAGTTATCTCCCCTACCATCTAAATATTCCTCCTCTCAATTTAAATGGTTAATGTCATTATCACCACTTAAATTCATCGACCAAGATTTCTAGCAAGGTGGTCACCACTGTAGGCCGCAATTCTTCACCATGCAAGAGTTATTGGCTCAGCTAGACGGTCGATTCAGTGACCTTTTTTTTATAATAAAGTTTTGAAATAATATTGTTTTGAGCTTTATAAAAAAATACAGGCTAGTCTGCTTGACTTCTAATCTCGGTTCTTGTATCGAATCAAATTTAACAATTATGATTCTGTTAGTTTTTTAAATTTTAATTAGATTTTAAAGCAAGATACCATTCGATTGAGAGATGGAATGTTTCATGATATTAAACCTAGTCTTGCCCTACTCTTTTATCGATGCATCTTGATGAATGAATAGTAATTCTAAACATAATTAATAAAAAAGCTAAATGATATTCTTTTATTTTAATTCGTAAAGATCTAGTTGTGCAATGATTTCTCAATAAAATATATGAAAAGAGTAATCTATATATTAGGAATAATCATTTATAAAAATAGATATAAAAAATGCTTAAGTCATCTCGATCCATATAAACACACACACACACGAGATACTAAAATAATTTATCGTGAAAGAATTAAAAAAAAAAACCATTAAGAGATGGGATGTTCATGACATTAAACTTAGTCATATCTTACTTCTCCATTGATGTTCGTTGACGAGTGTATATGGGCAAAGAGTGAAGTAAATAAAACTAAACATAATTATATATAAAAAAAAAACTGAATTTACTAACGCCTCGTTTATCATTGTATTTCAAAAGTGTTTTTGAAAAAAAATATTTTTTTTACTTTAAATTAAATATTTTTTGTGTTTTTAGATTATTTTCATGTGCTGGTGTTAAAAATATTTTTTTAAACAAAAAACACTTTTAAAAACAACTTCAATCGTATTTCTAATTAGTCGCTAAGTTATTAAACATTAGGACACAAATTAATATTCATTATAATATTATAATTATATTTTTATCTCTGAAAAAAGACAATATACTTAGCCTCGAGAGTAAGATTGTCTTTGATATATTGTATTGTGAGATTACATTTTTTATTTTTATTTTTTGTTTAGTTTTATGTCAAAACCAAAATCCAGGATTTCTTCTTGAATGAACATAGGTGTAGGATTTTACAAATGGCATGTTTTAGATATTATAATAGATTTATAAGGTTCATTAGTTTGCTTTTCTTTTTTTTAAAGCAAATGTTTCCTATCTTCTTGTTTTTTTTTTAATCTTTTTCTTTAGGATTTGATACTATTGAGTCAGTCTTCTATTTTTTTTTACTCCCACTATTTTCTAATCTATAAATAATATACCAAATTATAAATATATTTTTTATTTCACCCCTATAATTTTTTATCTTTTAAATTTGGTCATCGGTATTTTAATTACTATTCATCCTATTTGGAATTATTTAATTTTTTTTTCAAACTTCATCCTTCTTAGGTTGTCTCTCTTAAATTTCATCACCATTCTTTTATTGCTTTTTTTTTTTTTTACTATTACAAGTTTTTTATTAATATTTTGTAATAATTTTATCTTTCAAAATTAAATTGATTTAGAGTTAAGCTTCTCGATTGAAGTCGAGTCTATAATTTAACAAGTTGCATGTTTTAGAGATTAAACCATGTGTATCAGGCTCATGTGAGTTTTCTATCAAGTTAGCACTGGGTTGTTTGATAATCCAACTAGGTCACGTCTGTTTTTTTATCTCTTTTTCTTTCATTTTTTTTTATCAAATTTATTATTATTATTATTGTATTTTTTTAATTCTTTAAATTACTACTTGGACCAAGGACTCAAAACTTTAGTATTTTTTACCCTGATATTTTTCTGACTATGACAAAAATAACTACTCAGCCCGTGGGGGAGCAAGTCCATGTAAGACCAAAACTAACAGCAGACGAGCCAATCCTACCACAGGTGGCAACTTGTAAATTATTGATGTGGCCCCATGGATTAATGTTCAACTAACCCAAAGTTTATTATAAAATCCAACTACTGGAACCATCATACCGAGTTGAATTTGTTAACACATCTGCATATTGTTTATACATGGAGAACAGCATCCTTTTCCGTCCCCGTCCTCGCCAAATGGAAAAGAAAAATAGAGAATCTCATCCTCTTGTAACCCTAGCATTGAAACTACAAACCCTCATTGGTCTATGCATGGCAATTAAGAAGTCTGTCCTGCTGATCTACATTATTAAATAATTATTATGACTACACGTATTTATTTATTTATTTATTTATTTTCCCACTATAAGGAGAAGTGCCCTCCGGGCCACGACAGCGGGGAACAGGGCAGGTGGGGGGACGTTGTGGGAAAATTCCAGTACGATTCAACGCTGTGCAGCGCTTTATTACGTGGACTGCGTATCATCCTCTCTATTAAAACAAAAATTATACACCACTTGAAAGATTTCAATCGATGAAGCCAACTATTAAGATGTTGTTTCTGTTAAATTATTTCTTTATTTAAAAAATTATTATTTAACATCAACCCGACTATATGATATAAGAATATACAATAAAAATAACTAATTCCTTATTTTTCCCATGATTTCATGATCTCACATTCTACATCAAGTTCTGCCTTTAGATGCTCATTTTGTTATACAATATACAATAAAAATAATTAATTCTTTATTCTTAACAAAATATCAGAGTCTTGTTGATCCAGCTCAGCGATCACGAGTTCGAAGCTCATCACTCTCATTTTATTTTATAAAAATCAAGAGGACAAGTTAGTGTAAAATTATGTGCAAATTTCAAGATCAAAAGATTTTCACTTAAAAAAATACAATAAAAAATAATATAAATTATAATCGAAAACTCACTTAATAACTTGAATTTTTAGACGAATCGATTACTATACACCTTCTTCCATATCTGAACTGAAAAAATAAACAAGGAAAAGACACCTTCTTGATCATCAGATCAGGTACTCGGAAACATGGCATTTATTAATTAGTTTGGCATGGGACCCAGAAAAAAAAAGAGAAAAAAAAAAAAGAGAAGCTCCCCCTGTGGACATTGGCGGAACAGATATTAATTCAATTCAACGGAGTTGGCCAAGAAATAAAAGAAAATCCTAACCCAAATCTGCAGAATGAATGTTCACCATAAATTACATGTTCTGAATAAATGTGGCGTGTATACAAATACATCACAAGGGCTCCGTTCTGCATTATAGTGCGGTGCAATAATAAGAGCTGCTGCCCATAGTCTTTTTTTTTTAAATTATGATTATAAAAACTATCACTATACTTAAATAATGTTGTTTAATATTGCAATACAAGTGTTTTTTAATTTAAAAACATATTAAATTAATTATTTTCTTAATATAAAACGTTGTTGGCTCCCTTCCTGTCATGTCATCATGTCAAGAACACGAAATGAGGGGACATGCAAGAGCCAAATTTTGAATGCGGGAGGCTCTTATGGTCACAGAGCTCAATCATGGAAGAGCCAAATTTTTATTTTTATTTATTTATTTATTTATTTATTGCAGGCAAGGCAGTGAACGCACTCATATCCTCCATGTTTTCACCTCAGTGATTTTTTTACCGTTGCATCTTATCCTTTAATGTCGCCCAAATCATTGCTAGCATTACATGAACGTGGTGGATATTATTATAACTACTGTTGAATTTGAATTGTAAATATCACGTCCTTGCTTTTCTTTAGGGTTTAATCTTATATAGATCCATCCTCCTATAAAAGCTTCGTTCGAATGTTTTCCTAATTTCTTGAAAATATCTCAAATTAAGTAGCATGTATGTGTCTCTATATATATATCTGCGCGCGCGTGCGCTTGTGGTGTACAGATGATAAATAGAAAATGAAAAACTGTTATTCAACCATAGAGGAAGTTGATTTTAAAAAACTAGGATGACTTGGTCTTTGTGATTAAAATTGTTTTTCATTTAAAAATACATCAAAATAATATTTTTTTATTTTTTTTAATTATTTTTAATACCAACGCATCAAGATGATTTAAAAACATCAATTTTTTTAATTTAAAATAAAAAATAAATTTTTTTAATTTTATTCAAAAATGTTTTTGAAACGCAATGTCAGACATCCTAGGTGGATTAACACCCACAACTTAATTAATATTTTTAAAAATGATATTGCGTTTAATTTTTATTCGAATTTTTTGGATACAAAAATAGACTAAGTCAACTTGCTAATTTAAGAATTTGTCATCATGTCAATTTTATAACTATATTGAGAGATTTAAGTTTGGATAGATTAATTTTTCATAAGAAACCTCTTGAGAATATGTCAAAAAAAGTAGTAAATGTATTAGATTTGACCAATTTATGCTGCATTCTAAAGATGACAAGTGGAAAGGAAAAACCTATTGCCCTGAAGATTATTGAAAAAGGAAGAAGCTGAGGATTGACAATAATTAATTAATAAATAAATAATATTCTTTTTTTTTTGTTCCACGATCGAATTTTATAGATAAAGAGCAATTTCTCTATCTCTTCTGGTCTAATTTCATTTCGTTCAAGCATTTTTAATTAACACGTATAATATATTTATTAATGTATTAATTACTATATTAAATGTTTTTTTTTTTAGTCGTAAAATCGATTGCAAGCCAAACTCGTAATCGAAACACGTAAATAAATCAGAATTAAGAAAACCAGTTTCAAGTCCGACACTTCCTCCCTTTCCTACTTACTTCCTCCTAGTCGGTGAACAAAAAAAAACAAAACGCCACACTCTCTTTCATCTCTTTGCTAAGATCACACGCTGTGCCTGTCTGTGACATCATCCTTGCTCTACAGCGCGAATCTCCGGTCACATTCCACCGGGATGTCAGATTCCGGATGTCAGGTCTCTACTTCGTCTCTCTCTGAAGAACACCTCTTTCTTTCTTTCTATATTGTGTCAGCTGCTGCGCTTTTAGAGCACACAATCACTTTTACCTCTCTACTTTGTCCTCCCTTTCTTCGATCTCTCCTTCTCTTTTAATTCTCTTTGTAATGGCTGCAAAGGATGGGCTCTTTAAAAAAATGCAGCATTTTTTGGAAGTTGATTAGCTTTAAAAATTATACCTTTTCTAATTTTTTATTGAATTTCAAATTTCTTGTCTGAATTGGGTTCTTGATTACTTTTTACCAAACAAAAATGGGTCTTGTTTTGTTTTTGTTACTGACGGGAGAAATTGACAGAACATGGGAAGAGGGAATATTGTTTGCAGTAAAAGAGGGTTGTCTTTTTGGTTTGCTTTTCTCTTAAATCAAGGTAGCTTCTTTGTTTTGATTCGTTTGGATTGTTTTACTTTCTCAACAAGCGGTTTCTTTTATCGATTTACTTGATTCCTGGGCCCATTTCCTATTCTTTCACTGCAAAATCCAAATCAGTTGTGGTATCTTCTGAGCTCTCATACTTTTGCAGAAAGAGGGATAGGAGGGGGAAGGGTAGGTAGTAATGAGTTAAAGTTTTGATAAACATGGATGTCATTTGATTCTTGATTGATCCAAGTCTGCAGAGGGTTTTGCCTGATTGGAGAAGCTACTTTCTTCTTTCGTATGTAATTTTCATTTCATGTCTTTCCAATGCAATCATTGATCCCACCTTTGTTTTTCCCATTTAATCTGTTAATGCAGTCATTTTAGCAGCATGTCGTTTCTCTCTGCGCTTTTTTGTATCTCTGAACATATGTCTTGCTTAAGAGTTGGAGTTTCTGTTTTCACGAGGTGTTAAACTGACAATTGATCTGATGAATTGTGTTTTATAGTAGGTGTTGAGATGAACGCGATGCAGTACAGAAAGGGTCAGAATATAGAGAAACCGTATCCAGGATGCTTGGGCAGGATGGTGAATCTTTTTGATTTAAGCAATGGGGTCGCTGGAAACAGGCTGCTCACAGATAAGCCACATAATGATGGTGATTATTTTGTCCAAATTGTTCTTTCTTGAAATTTTGTAGTTGAGATTCTCGTTTTCGCGACAAGCAGCTGTTGATTTTAAGTTTTTTAACTCCGCAATTTGCTGATTCAAACAGCTTCAGTCATCTGTTGTTACGGTTTTGTTATTCAGGGTGTTTGAGCAATATAAATGAGTCGTCTAGCATGTTTCCATCTGTTGTCTGCTTTTGTGGGCATTCTGTCTTTTCCACTCATCACAGAATTTCAATTTGCCTGTTTTGGTTTTCTTAACTTGGTTCGGAGCTCTTCTTACATGCACCACTGGAACACATTATCTTTCTGGCCTGGCTGGATCTGAATGACCTGTTTTATTCCACGTAGGAGCAGATCCTTCCTTTCTTGTCCTGTGCAGGAATAATGGTGGCTGTTTATCTTTTGTTGGCATTGCATCTTACATTATATTATATCAAACCAACTGCTGCTGACATGAAGATAGTGGTTTGGCAGGTTCTTCAATCTCAAGGAGTCAATCAGATGTGGCAAGGATGTTGAGTGTACCCTATGGTGATCGGGTTGAGGATAAAATGGTAAACTATTGGAAATTGTTTATTTGTAATACTGACCATAGTCCAGTGAAGGGAGAGATTCTTTGCAGATCTTGTCTACATTATAGGATAATAAAATATAGTGCACTGATCTATGTATGGTCTGCAGATTGTATCCGAGTTGAGGAGAAGCTCCTCGAATAAGAAAGCAAATGGAACACCTATGAAGACACTCATTGCCCAAGAAATGTCCAAAGAAGTGGAATCGAAGCATAATCCACCCAATTTGGTTGCCAAGTTGATGGGACTTGATACCTTCCCTCATCAGCAGCCTATTGCAGCTGCAGCACAAAGAAGCCACTCTAGAGGTCATTCGAGGCGTTCTTTAAGTCATTCTGGGATATTTGTGGAGTCTTGGGATGAAGATCATAGTTGTTTGGACAAGCAGATGCCCAGTGAAGGTCGCCCATGCCATGAGCAAAGTGAATGCAAAGATGTCTATGAAATCTGGCAGCAATCCCAAAAGACAACTGTGAGAGACAATTCACCCCAAAAAGGAAATCACAATGAAAATGTAAATACAAAAAAAATGGCTCTTGTTCGCCAGAAGTTCTTGGAAGCAAAACGTCTGTCAACAGATGAAAAAGGCCGCCAGTCCAAGGAATTCCAAGATGCACTCGAAGTGTTAAGTTCCAATAAAGATTTGTTCCTCATGTTTCTGCAGGAACCAAATTCATTGTTCTCTCAACATCTGCATGACATGCAATCTATGCCTCCATCTCCTGAGACAAAGCACATCACTGTTCTTAGGCCTTCTAAGGTGGTTGATAATGAAAGATTTGCAGGATCAGGGAAGAAGAGTGATAAACCTACAAAGAAACCGACACATACTGGACAAGCTACTGGGTGGGAAAAAAGCAATCTAGGATATTCTCCTGCCTTTTCCAGTGAGAAGATTGTTGAATATCCTCCTGCTCAACCGACTCGAATAGTAGTATTGAAACCTAGCCCTGGGAAGATCCATGACATCAAGGCTCTGTTATCACCACCCTCATCACCACCAAGAATGTTAAGTCGTGAAGATTTTTATGATGAACCTGAAGATGTTGAGGCTCAGGAACCGAGAGAGGTGGCAAAGGTGATCACTCAGAACATGCATGAAAACCTGATGGGCCACCGGAGGGATGAAACTCTTCTTTCCTCTGTGTATTCCAATGGGTATACTGGCGATGACAGTTCATTTAACAAATCAGTAAATGACTATGCAGTGGAAAATCTAAGTGATACAGAAATCATGTCACCGACTTCTAGACATTCATGGGATTACATCAATAGGTTTGATAGCCCCTACTCCTCTTCCTCCTTCAGCCGTGCATCTTGCTCTCCAGAATCATCTGTTTGCAGAGAAGCAAAGAAGCGACTTTCTGAAAGATGGGCCATGATGGCATCAACTGGGAGATCTCTGGAGCAAAAAAATGCCCGAAGAAGCTCTAGCACTTTGGGGGAGATGCTTGCGCTTTCGGATACAAAGAAATTTATGAGAGCCGAGGAAGAGGTTGGTATTAAGGAACAAGAACCAAGAGGATCTACCTCTTGCATCACTAATCATATAAATAAGGAAGAGGGCACGCCTGATTCTCCTACAACTCTTCTAAGGTCCAAGTCTTTGCCTGTCTCTACCACGGTGCATGGTGCTAGCCCCAATGTTGAAGTTTCACCCCCTGATGCTGGCAAAACTGAATTTTCAAAGGATCTGACAAAGGCAAAGAGCATGAAATCTTCTCTAAAGGGGAAAGTTTCTAGTTTATTTTTCTCGAGGAACAAGAAACCAAGTAAAGATAAATCTGTTGCATGCCAATCTAAAGATGAATCTCAATCTGCCATCCCTGAAACCCCTGGTTTTCTAGTTCCTCTGACTGAAAATGTTAGTGATGGTGCAGCTCAATGTGCTAATAATTCTGGTCCTGAAAAGTGTTCATCTCATGGTTTACATGCGTCAGCATCCATACCTACCTATCCAGAATTTATCAGCATGGGAACAAAACAAGACTTTGTTTCTCATGAGGTAGTTCTATCATTCTTTCTGTCTTTTTGCTCTGTTTTTTGTTCTCTTTTAATCATGCATGCTGCTGCTGTTAGTAAATCAAAAGGTGTGTCTACAGTTGATAGTTTATGGAAACTTGATTGAGAGACATGAAAACTGTATGTCCTCACAACCATTGTCAAATCCCAGTCTGTACTTCTTACCTCCTATAGTTTGTTAATTAATTGCTGCGGGGTTGGACAGTACAAGTCAAATCATCATTTGGGCTAGGAAAATGAGTCTGGGTTGGTGCCCAATGCATCAATTTTGATGATGTTTAAATGAAACAGTACAAGTCATACATTTTGTACTTTTCCCTTGTAGTATGGAACACCTTCGTTTTTTACATGATCCTATTTTAAGCAATGCAGCAATGTCCCCAGTTGCCCCTCACAGTTGAATATCATTTTCTTTCGTTCTAAATGTCTGTTGATCTGATATTCATATTAAAACTTTTTGCAGGGAGGGCTATCTGTAGCAAAGCCTGTGGTGCCTGGGAACATGAATGAGAATCAGGATCAGCCAAGTCCAATCTCAGTTTTAGAACCCCCATTTGAAGAGGATGACAACACAATTCCTGTGGTTTCTACCTTGATACAGAAGCCAGATTATAGGGGTAAATATCCTATTTTAGGATCTTTTGAGATATTTCCTGTACTCTTGTCAAGTTCCCAGTCAGATCATATGATTTTTTTCTTCAATGCAGGAATAGAAGTGCCTCATAAGTCTAATTTGATTGGTAAATCACCACCTATAGAATCAGTAGCTCGAACCCTATCATGGGATAACTCTTGTGCAGAGACAGCTAGTTCCTATCCACTAAAACCTTCTCCCACTCCGGTCTCCTCAGGTGCCGAGGAAGATGAAAAGAACTGGTTTTCCTTTGTCCAAACTCTACTAACAGCAGCTGGCCTTGATCACGAAATGCAACTAGACTCATTTTTTTCGAGATGGCATTCACCCGAAAGCCCATTAGACCCGTCATTGAGAGACAGATACGCAAATCCAAATGACAAGGTGCATTTGCACGAGGCGAAGCGAAGGCAGAGACGATCAAATTTGAAACTCGTGTTTGACTGTGTGAATGCAGCGCTTGTTGAAATCACAGGTCATGGACCAGATAGGAGCACAGGGGCTTTGATGGTAGCTGAATACGTGTGGGCTCAGGTGAAAGAATGGTTCTGTAGTGATGTGAGATGTACTTCTGTGGACGGCGGCGGGGACAGCAACAGCCTGGTGGTGGAGATGGTGGTGAGGAAGGAGGTGGTAAGCAAAGGGTGGGTGGATAAGATGAGAGTGGAGTTAGATACTTTAAGGAACGAGATAGAAGGGAGGTTGCTGGATGAGCTTGTCGAGGAGGCTGTCATTGATTTCACTGGTAGGATGTGATGAGGCTTTTTAACTCTTTTTTCCCTATTTATTGCAACTCTTCTTCAAGCTATCTATTTGTGTAATTGAATTTCAACAATGAGATCCCAGCCCCAGCCACCTTTTTTATTTGTTCAATACCTGTAAGTGCCTAAATTAGTAAATATGTGCTATTTGGCAAGTGTGAGTTCGCTTTTTGATAGCTGCTGATGGTCCATGCAAAGATAGAACAAGCTGTCTTTACAGCCTTCCATGTTTTTTAGGAAGACTATAGTGCAGTAATAAAGGTGTGATCTTTGCAATCACTGAAATGCGTGTGATTCAACCGTTGATTTTGGCCCAGGAAAAAATATTTGAGCATCAAGGAGATCGACTCCATGTTGAAAGTGAGCTATTTTCTCCGACACTACTTTTTTTTATCATTCGACACTGATGCACCAGCAGGTAATCCTCATTTCAATTTGCTCCAGGTTAAGGACATTTACACACATCAATTAGCTGCTTGTTGGGGATTCTCACGCAGATTTGAAATCATTGAAAGCTTCTTGGTTTTTGCTTCTAGAAGATTTAACAACTATTCATGAATACGTATTTATATTTGTGTTTTGAAAGTATATTTGGCAAAAAAATGTTACTCTATAATTTTAATGTGAAATTATGATAATATTTACTGATAAAAAAGTATTTTTAAAAGATGTCGTGCAGCCCCTACCAAATACACAATCTCGCTTGTTCGATTGAGTCAGTTCATAACACCAATAACTTTTTAAGATGAAGATAAAAATAAAAAGGGGGAGAATATTCCAGGATGGCTGTCACAAGCCAGTGTACTTGGAATCTACTATTTATAACCACAAGTCTTGTGTTAAGCTTATAAAAATAAAACCAATAGAAGAGTGTTCCCATGACCTGCTACCTGTCTTGATTATTTTAATTTTAAAAAATAGCTATCCTTAATTCTCGAGAAAAACGTCATTTTTTTTTATCAAAAAAATAGCTACATATAGTTTCTAAATATAAATATAGAGGCAAAATCTAATAGTTATTTATAAATATAATTAAGATATTTTGAGACTATTATGGAGTGAAAATAACACAACATACTACGAAAACAAAACCTTTTTTTTAATCTGCGAGGGTAAAGATAGAGAGAAAAAAACTTGAAGCTAAGACACGAATATTTTTTCGACAAAATTAATGAGCAGGTACAGATCACGTGACTTACAGCGGTTGGCATGGAGAAAGTCGAAGAGTTAGGAGTATGTATGAGGTGGAGAGAGGAGATCTGCGGCTTTGATCGCTGTGATTAACACCCATGAGAGCCATAACTTGCTGAGCAGCAATGAAAACAGGATATAGATGTTGACATGAGGAAATCTACGGAGAGATTTCCAGCATCCCTTGGATCCACCAAAACACTTCTTTCACATGCCCGCTCAGCACTCTCCTAGGAGCATATCATAAGTTTGTATTTTGTATTCCGCGCTTTCTGGTAGTTTTTATGTTACATTTGAAAAAATAAATTTAAAAAATAGCTGCAAATTACAGCTTTTCCATGACAAACTAGAGTTTTCAGTAGAACTCGTTATTATTAGTTTTTGCTTTAATATGTTTTTCAAAAGTTTATTTAACTTGAAAAAGCACCATGTTTTTTTTAAATAGTTTAGATATGTTGATGTCTCTAACAAAAAACTATTTTCATGTATTTTCAAGTAAAAAATACTTTAGAAAAGCACCATGCATCACAATACTAAAAACGTATAAACATTTTTAAAATTATGGTTGAGACGATATGCAGTTTCAACCATATCCCATTACACAACCAAACAGAAGCAAACACAACACATTCGGGGTTCTACAAAGATTTCAAACATCTCTATTCATTTTAGCTTCACATAATTATTTGGTTGAGATTAGATGATCACAGTATAAACTAGAAAGGATAGCATGGGTGTTTTTAACACATCGAATAAACACACAATGTATTACCTCCGCAAATGGTACGTGTACGACAATTAACAAAACATACATGAGGGCACTGAGAAGTGAGAACATAATAGCAACACCAAATGAAAAGCTTTTACCTTACGAAGTATGTTTTCCCCCAATCAGTACAGAACGACCATGCACACGAGCTTCTAAGGACCTATACATATCACAACTTCCTCCAGAAATGCTCAGGAAAAAAGACTAAAAGGCAATGATATGGACGTCAGTAAGAGGTGAGACAACGAATCTATACTTTGGTGTCCTTCCCCACTTGTGAGCAAGAAACTTATCTGATCTTCATTACTTGGATTTCATGCTCATTGACGCATTCTGGTTTAGGTTAGGTTTATCTCCAGTACTCAACCCATACTGCACCACAAAATGCATGAATGTCATCAGAAGTTCAATCAACAAACAGGTAGATTTCAGATATATGAAGAAAGCTGACTAAGTTCAGCACGGAATGCATGTATGCCTTGAGATGCTCAATCAGCAAACAATGAAATTTAAATAAATTATAAAAAATAAGTTTAATAGCTGTTTGTTTTATAAACATGAAGTGCGGATTTTGTTTCGACAGAAAACTTTATACAATTATTAGCCAGTCTTCTCAACTTGAGAGCAAGTGCGAAATCAAGGGAATTAGTTTGCTAAAACGTTTCATCAATCAAATGACACTAACCGCTTGGATTTTATGTTCAAGGTTGCATGCTGGTTTAGTGAAGTTTCAACCATCAGCACTTATTACCACTAGAAAGTTTCATTTTCAAATCTACTATCAGCAATAGTTACTGCTACAACATTCATTTAACAATGCTACAGCTCCCAGTTCCAATGGTTATAAAATGCAGCTGATTTACAAAGTCATCAACAAGGAAACTGTTATTAGTTGTTGCAAATCTTAGCAAATGCTGGAGTAAAATTGTGATAACACATCGGCCAAGCATCACGCAAACCACCTCCTTTTCACTTAAGCATATATATGTCAGTCAACCAGATTAAAATAAGTAACAGAAAGCCAAACGTGAGCTCTTAACTGTAGAATTTTCAATTTATGTGCAATGTGTCTAAATGATAAATACCTTCTCTCTCATCCGTGAGGTCCAGATGTCTGTGTGAGTCCCTGGACTAAATGTTTGGCCTGCCTGATTTAGGAGTGGCTCCCTTGTTCTACCTCTAACATTCTCAAAATCATCCTCATCAAACTCATTTCTCCGAGTGGAAATCATAGCTCGCAGAATCATTGCTAGTAACAGAGCTAGCGCCTGGAAAAATACCGTGGAGAGAATTAGAAAAGGCCATTGTGAAATCATCGATATTCCATGCCCATGGATCCTTGTAAAACATCAAGAAAATATATCTAGAATCTTTATAAAAACAACTACAAGTGAAGAGGCAGTTGTATTGTGAAAAAGAGTTGATATCTTCCTTTATAAGAAATAGATATCTGGAATAATGACATATAGTTTGACTTCAAAACTAATAGAGGTTGGCCTTCCTTCTTTGGATCTCCTATAGCAATTAGAGTATACTTTCGTATCCCTTGATGCAACAAAATAGTTGAGAAAAATCACAATAGAGAATATGATCATATTTCCAGCATCTCACTAATTTATTTTCCAGCACAGAACATGATCATTTTTTCTTGTTCTTCAATTTAACTACTCTGATGAAATAAGTTTGCCTTAGCAGAGTGACCTAATTCTAGAAGCTGCTGTAAACCATTTGCTTGGCCTTTAGGCTTCAGGCTGAATGTTGAAGACTGATCCCCAGCCGTGGTCATTGAGGCATTCAGTGGAATCATCTTTTCTAAAAATGGCAGGACAAGAATATTCATTCAAGATGGACTCATGCTTTTGGTCCCTTGAGATAACTTCCTGACTGTGAAGAACCATTATATTTTATTGTCGTGAATTATAGTTTCACAAGCAACCCTCTATTGATATAGAATGCACAAGAATGAATGAAAAAGAACACACATACTGTTATTCTTCAGTAATTGACCCGATATACAATGCACAGGCACATAATATCTTCTCTTTCCTCTCTGGTTTCTTTAAAGCAAAGTCTGGGAAAACATTTCACTCGATTGGCCCTTCTCCGGGCAAAGATTTTCTTCCTTGTTAGGAGAAGGTAGGCCTCTAACAAATGTTTTACTCATTTATCTATGATGCACCAGTGGTAGGAATGAGCACCCATGATCAGGATAAGATTTCACAGTTTGACTCTGGATGTATGGAACCATTAAAAGGGCAGAACAATAGGATCTTATATGACTAATGAAGATTAAGATATATTCACCCTTCAGTAACATGATGGATTCTAGAATGACATGCATTTCAATGGAAAATCCATGAACTATGCATAATTTCAAGAGTGGTTAATCCCATCAAATTCTAAGTGCACAGTTTACAGCTCCTTTGCTTCAGGTGACCAGTGTGGAAGGCAAAAAGCATCTCGGATTGAAATGACAGAAGCATGGAGGGCCCAATTGCAATAAATTTAGCAAAACAAAGATAAATCTTTATTGTCTAGAGAGTAAAGATAGGTCACCATTGAATAGTTCATGTTCCGTGCAAGCAAAAATGAAAGAGAGCGTGCCGCACACTGCATCAAAATTCAGTCCTTGTGCACCTCATTATCCACTGATTTCATTTGAATAATTTTCTCGTCTTCTTTATTTCAGTAAATTTTCACTTACAATTTAAACAGATGATTAACTTGTTTCCACTGGGCACAAGGAAGAAGCAATCTTGATATTAGGATTATTTAGATATTTTTCAATATAATTGAGGGCGGGTTGAGAAGATTTGTTTACCCAGTTTCCAGTGGAAGTAACTCATTTAACATATTTTCACAACATCATTTGATCTTGATATACATGCATATGACTGGATCAAAGAAAGGATTTTCTTTATTGTGCATTAAACTTCTCGGACAAGCAAAGTTTGTTGTCATTTGTCAGTACAGCACCATAGAAAACCCTACAAGTCTCAGTGACTGCATCAATATCTTTGACAAGAGGTCTAATTAAGTATCACATATCATAGTTTTTTTAAGTTGTGATTAAAGTTTTGAAAGCACAAAATTTGAAAGTCACAGACTAAAAATATATACATAGCAGGACCTGCATCTTTAATTTGCAAAACTCCACTACTAGATCATGATTTTGGAACTACCTGGATTTCAAAGATGTGACAGATTACTCATTTATAAATCACTGTGGAACATACCTGAATTATGAGCACTGTAATGCCAGCCCATTTACATATATCAATATTTTCTTCAATGAAAATACGAAGGCTCTGCAGTTCTCTAGTTGGATCAAATGGAAGATCCTGTGACAGAGTAACCCGAAGGAGTTTTATGTTACATGTAGAAAGGAATGAAATTGCCAATCTGCAGCTTTATTAAAAGAAAATAAATTACCTTTTCCCAACGATGATCAATTGCAATGAATGCAACCAAGGCTGCTTCTAGCAGAATGAGTGCAATTTTGAGTATTGTGTACTGAAATTGATTAGGTTAAGGTAAACAAGGGAGGGCAGACCTCAAATATATGTTACAGGCTGCCAATTTAACTCATAAGAATAATGAAACTGTAAAAGCTTTTTACTGTCTGATCCTTTTACCAGTATAAGGAAAAAAAAGGGGATATTATGTTCCTGTTAAGCTGAAGTGGAAACAGTTTGTTAACTCAAAGTAATTGCAGATCGTTTGTTAATGAAAATAAGTCGAAATAAGCAAACAGAGCGCAGTATATATATGCCGGATACAAAGCAAAGGCAACAGCCATTAATAGATTCAGCTGCGATACAACCGATGAACGTAATGCAACACAGTATAATGCCCACTCCCATGAAAGAGTAGATGAACCTGCCAAAAAAATAGAGAAAGAATTAGCACCCTCCATGCAGGTCCCTCATATGCCAAACGTTTAGCCAACACAACCACAAACACTCACGATTTAGCAGAATTAATGCAAAAAAATCATGCGGGCCATCCCGCACAATCTAAATCTTATAAAAGCACTCACGATTCACGCCCACAATATCAGTTAAAACAAAGCCCAGGTAAAATTTACAGCAGAGATCAATCTAACAAAAATTGAAAGCTACTATATGCAAGAAGCAATTGTATAACAAAATGCTTAACGGGCCTCCCAAGGGACCAAGAAAAACAAAACAAAAAAGGCATTAAATATCCTTCCCTTTATATTAATTACATAAAATCACGCAATTCAGAACTCTTAAGTATTAAAAATCCTTCCCTTTGTATTAATTAAATAAAATCACGCAATTCAAAACCCTAAGCATTAAAAATCCTTCCCTTCATATTAACTACATAAGACCACGCAATTCAAAACCCTAAACCAAACCAATAAAATCACACACGAAAAAAACATTAAATCCAAAGCAATTACTTGTAAAATTAAGAAAGAAAATCGAGATTACCAAGGAGCCGGAAGCTGGAAGGAATTCAAGTCGAAGTCGAGTCCGTTTTCAAAACGAGGAGCCACATCGGAGAAGACAAGATCCCGAATCGAGTGAGATTCAGAGCCGGGCAAAAGCAAGAGAGAAGAAGAAGAAAAGGAAGAATCTGGAGAAGGAGCAGAAGGTGGAAAGACGGGGACTTTGTTATTCCATTGATCAAGCATCCAGAATGAGTAAATAATTATTGAAATTCCGACAAATGCTTGAAGGAAATTCAAGAGTTTTAGGACGAAAGCTAATGATACATGGCAGCAATTGCGTTCCATTTTTTTTCAAACCCTAACCCTCACGAGGATATGCTCGAAGCAGGGAGATGGTGGTGAAAGCTTGTGGATTTTTGGAGAATTTGTTTTTCTGTTCCGTGGAAAAGTAAGTGTTTTTTTAAAATCTATTGGGTAATTAAACTAGGAGCTTGTTTTATTTTATTTTACATGCGGTGAGATATTTAAAATAAGGATAAAAAACTTGATTAATATGCGTGTGATTAAATTAAGCAATAATCATATGCTTGTTTCACGTAACAAACCAAGAATGAAAAAAAAAAACACTCTATTGATTCGTGTTAATTAATTAAATTGATGATCTGAGTAATAGACACGACAATAATAACCTTGAGTTCAATTAAAAAAATAAATTAAAATTTAATAAATAATTAAATTTCAAATAATTAAATCTAAAATTATCGATTTTTTTAAAAAAAAGTTGGTGTCATTCTCCTAAACCAAGTTTAACCATTTATATTCACAAAGAAATTAAATCTTATATAGATTTAGGTTTATAAGAGGGTTTAATTTCCGTCTAATTTAATGCTCAAATATGAAATTCTAGAAAAATGTAAATTAAAAACATCTGTGAAATAAAACAAAGTTGCATTGAAAAAAATAAAATAAAGATCAAATCACAACAGAAAATAAAATGGGAGGATGTAGTTGTTTACCTTCTAAAATTATTTAAAACAAATAAAAATAATGATGATCAAGGAAAATTAAAAAAATTAAAGGGGGTGAAACTAGAAAAAATATTAAAAAATAAAACTGAAAAAAATATTTGCTTAAATGAAAGAAATGATAAAACAATATAAATCTGTGTAAATCTTCTAAATTGAGTTAATATATTCACAACAAGAAAAAATTTAGATTATAATTTAATTAAGAATCTCAATTCTCAACTAATTAAATATTTAAAGATTAAATAGTCAAAGAAACTATAAAAAATTGCTACAGAACAATAAAAAATGAGTATCAGATCATATAGAGAAAAAAATGAAGGTGGATGAAATAGAAAAAAACTTTAATTCAACAAATTATTTAAAATATAATAAATGAAAATAACTGGAAGAAAATCTAACACCAAAAAAGATGAAATATTATTTTAATATACTTTCAATTAAAAAACACTTACAAAAGTATTTTCAATAATTTCTATATCAATGCTAGAATAATTAACTATAAAAAATATATAGGTACATTTAAATTAAAATACACACACGCACACTTGATTGATATAAAGAACAAAGATACAGGGAAGCTCCAGGGTGGAATTGCTCTGCTGCAGCTCATTGAAATCCAAAAGTAGCAACCACGCGTGCAAGATTGATAGAGAATTTGACGAGCTACTGTTGACTTTTCTCTCTACTGATGGCTTCAGTCATGACATTGAATCACTGTTCATGGTTCCTCGGCCACAATGTCTGCTGGGCCTAGTCTATGTTGTCATAGTTGAGTGCCTATGCAAGTGTTGTAAACCCTGTCCCTGCACACTGGGCCTAATGGGCCTGGTATGTGTAAAGTCAGTAATACTCCTTCAAAATAATGTGTACGTATATTTTAAAGGCACGACTCTACAAACCAGTGTGTTTATAGAGTTCGAAATATAACTTTTCATTCAAATTAATTGAACAAGCGGGCAAGAGATGTCATTGATTAATTTCAAAATTTTAATTAACTAACTTAAATTAATTAATTCTAAAAATAATAATAATAAAAAATAAATTATATTACGCAATGCCCAAGTGTTAAAAACAATAACAAAAATAATTATAAAAATAAAAATAAAGTAAAAATCATTTATATATACATATTTTGATTCCAGCTTTTCCTCCAAATCTCACCCGGCATTCAAATCTATTGATTTAGTATTCATTATATTATAGCAGACAATAAAAACTTTTACCTTTTCAATTTAGGATAAGATACAAGCTACATTTTAATAATAATGAGTCCTCTAGCTAGAATATCTGATAAATTAAAGATTTTTTTTCATGTTGAAATAAATAAGCATATTTGAATCATAGTTGGAGAACCTAGACCAACCTCATGTGATCTAAAGTTAGAACTAGTTTAGAATGAAAATAAATAAAAAAACGTGGATGATCTAATAATAAAAACCTAGATCAGTTTAACTTGTTAATACTCAAAAAGGTATCTATTAATTATTTTTAATTATTTTTGTTAGATTGACCTTTACAGCTATTAACACAAGTTTTTATCTTGAGTCAACTTCTGGGTGTTTGGAAGAATTTTTTGAAATTGCTTTTGAAAAAAATTAATTTTTTTTTTTTAAATTGATTTTTTTTGGTGTTTTTAGATAATTTTGATGTGCTGATGTCAAAGATAATTTTTTAAAAATAAAAAAACATTTTAATATATTTTTAAATAAAAAACATTTTAAAAAATAACCACAACCACACTTCCAAACAGGCATTTCAAGTTACGCTTTGAATTCCGTTGGAACATTGCAATTATTATTACATCACTACTTAGCAATGCGTTTCTCATGTATTCTTGAGAGCCAATTTAACTTTATATTAGATTTATCGATCACTGGTCTTCAAAAACTAATTATAAACTCTAAGTGCCCGTTTGGCATTGCGATTTCACCGGTTTTTGGTCGAAATTTGAATGTTTTTTTATTTATTTTAAAGACCGGCGGTTTGGTGTTTTTAGATCATTTTGATGTGCTGATTTCAAAAATGATTTTTTTTAAAAAAAACATTATTTTGATGTATTTCAGCACGATAATCACTTTAAAAAGCTACCGCAATCACACTCCCAAACAGTCTCTAAATATATAATTGGAATAATTAATGCACGCCCCCACACGATTCTCCGCAAGTGCTTGTTATCAAGAAAGCTCAACTCCCCATCCATGACCTCTCTAAGAAATTAAAGATCAAGCAATCGAAAATGTAATGGGCAGGATCAGATCTGCCCGACTCGTAACTCGACTCGTGACTCGGGCTATAAACCGCTTAATAAATAAATATACGTGTGTCTATATCTACTTAAATTCATGGAAGTGTACCTAAATAAATGTAGAGGTCCTTCTTTCTCTCTGGTTTTTGGCTCGAAGTAACCAAGGTGAAGTGATGGCTGATAAAAAGTGAAGGCCAGTGGTCCATCGAATTAAATTTTGGAGGTTCTAAAAGGGTATTCAATGGCCGAGAAGTTAGATTTTGCCCACGAGCTAACTTTGTGTCGGTTTGTACTCTCCATTTTAATTTGACTCGTCATGCACGCAGTAGAGCCCAGCACAGTGATCAATCAAAATTATGGAGATTATGTTTCTAGATTAGATTAGACAGGACACGAAATTTCAAAAAAACAAAAAAAGTTTTCAGAATGTCAAATTATATTTCTAATAAAATTTTGTTAAGAACCCACCAAGGTCGAGAATTCTTCGGCTTAATTTTTTTAATATTCTTTTTATTTTTCCAATTATTTCGGGATTTATTTTTCTCTTTAGGCCATAATGATTTGCCTCTGATATGAACATATTTGTAATTTATTTCGGAACACATTGTATATCATCCAACATAGATTTTATTTATAGTTTAAGATTATAACATAGGTTTAAAAAACCTTAATTTCCTTTTTTATTAATGTAAATATCTGGCCTAGCTTACGCAAACCTCGACTAATTCCACGGTCCTAAATTAACGACCACATAGATCTTCAATAACCATCATATTAATAACTACAAAATTTAAATCTCAAATCATTGATTTAATATCTCTATCACCCAACCTAATAGATGATAATTGGATCGGAGATATTTCTTCTGTGGGCTCCAGAAATACTGGATGCAACAACACTGTCCTTTTGTTCCATTATTTCGGATTTCCTTCTCTTTAGCCTAATTGATTTGCCTCTGATATGAATATATTTGTAATTTATTTCGGAACACATTGTATATCATCAAACATAGATTTTATTTATAGTTTAAGATTATATTATCATAGGTTTAAAAAACCTTAATTTTCTTTTTTTATTAATATTAATGTCCAAATTAACTTGCACGTATCTCCACTAATCCCATGAGCCATGAATTAACGATCAATAAACCTTCAATAGTCATCATATTAATAACTATAGAGCTCAAACTTGAATAAGAAGAAAAAATCTATTTAATTTCAATCTATTGTACCTGTAAACCTACCATATGATTGCCCTAATTTCCTTTTGATCTTATAATTGGATACGGGTCTCAGTTCCATCGGAGATATTTCTTCCGTGGGCTCCAGAAATACTGGACGCAACAACACTGTCCTCTATATTTAAGGCAGGGACGTCGTGAAAATTAACGAAGATCATCAGTTCATGACCGCTGTTCTTGTGTAAATTAATAAATATGCATGCAGCGTTAGAATTTTCGCACAGCACGGAGGTGTCGTAGGGTCAGGGGTTTTCGAGGAGACGAGTGGAGAAGACAAAGGAATTTTCAGTTTGATGATCAGCACTGCCTCCATCAATAACATCTGACAATCGACGTTTCCCTGGCTTGCCGCCACCACCTTGTTTTATACAATGGAGGTGTTTTATAATTCAACAAAAGAATGAATATTGATGTCGGATGATCAAGAACTCGTTTTCTAATTAATAACATTTAATTATATACGTAAATTGTTTTTCAAATGTTTTTTTATGTTGAATGGATGTTTCATGTTATTTTCAAAGTATTTTTCATTGAAAAATATATTAAAATGATATGTTTTATATCAACATATTAAAATATCTGAAAATAAAAAATATAATTTAAATTCAAAAATAAAAATAATTTTTTTTTAAATCTTTTCAAATGTCAAAAATATTTGAGATTTCGTTAGATCGCGTTTCTAGAAAACTTCAATTTTAATTTAGTTTTAAATTATTATACTTCTAGATGGTTTTGATGTATCAATAGTAAAAATATATATGTGTGTGTATATATATATATTAAATATATTTTGAAGTAAAAAAACAATTTTAAAACTAACGTTTTTCTATCTAGTCAAAAAGTCACCTCTTAAGTAAGAAAGTTGATGACCGCTTTGGAGGTTGAGACATTGAATCAGACAGTTAAGGATGGACTTATGGCATAATTGCTCGACAATGTTCTTGATAGAAACAAGAGACCTTCCGATAAATCAGTCTCTGCAAAGGAGAGAAGCCTTTTAAACTCCGAAGGAGTAGATATTTTACACATTGAAGGTTCGAGAAAAGAGAGTGAGTATACTGGTCCAGACCTTTTTTTATCGCATAAAAAATATGTAAAATGTTCTAGCATTCACATGTTAATCAGGGCTAGAACACCTTGCAAAATGTTGTTCACTTAAACTCTCACAGACATTTTTATGGATCCGAATGAGTGAATAAAATTTCGGTCATTCCAGGAACTTATAAGGAGTGCACGTTTTGACTCGAATTCGAGATCTACTTTGCAGTTTACAAACTCACTACCATCAAGTTACGCCCTTGTAGACACTCACATACATTGCTAACTAGAGTAATACAATGATGATTTTATAATTCACACATAAAATCTTAAAATGGATTGCATTAATTTCATTTTATTCAACTCACTGGTCATTAACAAATTGATTGGAAATAAGTTTTTTGCATTTAAAAAATACATTGAAATGTTCAAAATGATCTTAAAATAAAAAATAAAATAAAACCAACATCAATGTGCAAAATTGATTTTTTCGCTGTGGTTTTTTTTGTTACTACCATGCCAAATAAGTGACAATTTGGTATTTAAACAAGTAAAAGAAAGAAAAACAATGATGATCAATGTTCAATAAAAGCAAGAATATTAAAATTAATGTGAAAGGGATTTTTTTATCCTCCCATGATGGTGTTTTAGTAATTTACATATTTTCTCACAAATAATTTAGTATGTGACTAAATTTACATATAAGATATAGACGCTTGTGGCTCTCTTGTATATGCTTGTTATGCCTTATGATAGACAAAAATATCATTATATCATGTTGTTCAAAGCATCGTTTGTTTTTTTTTATTGGTGTGATGCATATGAATGGTGACCGACAATTGGTCGATTGTGATCCTTTCTTGTTTTTTCTTTTCTCTCTCCTCTATTTCAAATATTTTTTGATATTATTTGTTGTTGGTATTTAAAGTTCAATTCTCATTCATTTGATTTATAATTTACTTCCTTGATCTTTTTGAATTATTTTTTTAGTTTTTAATTTTATTATTAAATCCAAAATTATGGTGTTTTTTCTTCAATTCAATCATCATTATTTGGACTTCTATTTTTTTTAGCCTCCTTGTAAAATCTTTATTTGCTTTTAATTTTATCACTCAATCTAAATTTATGGTACACTATTTTTACTAGTTGGTTCTCATTCTTTTTTATATATTTTTTTTATTTTGTTAAAATATTTGTATATAAAATTTGATCTTTATTCTTTTGATTTTTCTCAGGCTATTTTACAAAATTCATTTTTCTCTTCAATCCCACCTTTTAATCAAATATGAGATTTATTTTGTATTTCAATTTTGATTCAATTCAATTATTTAATACTAATTAATTAAGTTTCATGATTTTGTTATATAGAATGCTCCGGGTCACACGCATGAAAAGTTAACATGAATTGATCCAAAAGCTAGCAAGTTTGATATTTTAGCCCTACAGTTCTGGAAAGTCAGAATTCACTCCCCGGACCCAGAATCTCTGGTTCCACCCGGCGACCAGAGAGCATTAGCCAGGTCTGACATCAGCCAAGTGCTACATCTGTTGTCTCGGACTAGTTTCTTGCACGAGACCTTTTTCCAAGTGCAGGCATGGCGATGGAGTTGACAGGGAGGGAGAAAGGAAGAGGAGGATTATCGAGAGTTGGTATGTAATTAAATATGCAGAGAGATAGATGGAATTCATCTACCAATGGCCCTCCCCATTTATGGAATTCACATGGCATCTTAACTTTATTTATGACTTTATCTGCCATCCCAATAAATAAACCCTCGACCCAAATACAGAAACTCGATGGCTCTAGCCTGTTTGAGAGTATGATTGCGGTAGTTTTTCAAAGTGATTATCGTGCCGAAATATATTAAAATGATGTTTTTTTATTTTTTAAAAATTATTTTTAAAATCAGCACATCAAAATGATCTAAAAACACCAAATTGCTGATCTTTAAAATAAAAAAAATAATAATTTAAATTTCGGCCAAAAACCAGTGGGATCACAAAGGCAAACGAGCTCCTAATCACCTCTTACAAGAACAATAGAAAAAATCTCTTGTAATATTTTGCAAGCATGCTAACAATACTAGCTACAGCCGTATTAAATGGATTTTTAAATGGATTTATGGATGAGAGGAAACTCACTGTCTAGAAAATATATTTTCTAAATCCAAATTAACAAATAAAACTTTATTCTAAATTTTTATAAAAAAATAAACATTTTTAAAATTTGATGTTCTCATCGCAAGCAATGATGAACAGAAGGATTAGTAATTTGGGGACGGAAGTCAGAAGGAGTTACGTGTGTAGTTTCCATTAATGCAAGTTTCGAGGACCTCCATGATTAAAAGCTTCTCGGCAATCCTTGAATTTGGAACACGAGTCGTGGCGCACAGGACCGAGCAGACAGACGAGTACATCCCCTCAGCCGGTCAGTGAATTAATTGATTTGAAATCCCTGCAACCACTGACTTTTGAATCGGATAGACTTTTCCTCCATCAGCTTTTACATGATTGGATTTTGTGCTGGTTGTAACTGTTTTTTAGTTTTTTATTATATTAAATTAGTATCTTTTTAGATTATTTTCATAACATAAAAAAATAAAATATATATTAAAAATCAATATTGACTACACTGTCAGTTGTGTGTTTTGATAGGAACTGTTTGAGAGAGCGGTTGCGATAGTTTTTTAAAATGTTTTTTATACCGAAATACATTAAAATAATATTTTTCTTATTTTTTAAAAATTATTTTTGACATCAGCACATCAAAATGATCTAAAAACACCAAAATATATTCATTTAAAATGAAAAAAATTTTGAATTTTGGCGAAACACTAGTGTGAACGCAGCGCCAAACAACTTCATAACATGAATTCTATAGTCTTAAATGAATTATATTTTTTTATTTAAAATTATATTTAATTTTTAGATTTATTTTACATATCAATGTATTAAAATACTCAAAAACACTAAAACATATACTTTTTAAAAAAAATTAAATTTTGCAAATAGCGTCGTGAAACTATATAGAAAAACAATGTTTATATCTGTAAATAAAGGACTTATATGTGCCTGTTTAATATTATAATAATGATTATTTTTTAAAATATTTTTTATTTATGAATATATTAAAATAATATTTTTTATATTTAAAACTTATTTCCGACACCAATACACTTTAAAAACACCAAAAAACAATCTGCATGCCACCAATAATAAAATGGTAAGGATAATCTAGGCGGGCAAGACTTAAAAATTAAAAAGATCTGTTTTTTTTATGGTTTCAGATTCGAGCTATATTGTTGATAGTATGATGATCATTAAAATTTATATAATCATTAATTTTAGGACTCGTGAAATTAATTGAGATACACATAAATTATCACAAAAATCTATTTTAATAAAAATCAAGGTCCCGTTTGTTTGCAGGAAAATGGTTTCCTTTTGGAAAGTGAATTCCGATATTTGGCAGTGTTATGGAAAATGAACTGGAAAACACTTTCTAGTGTTTGTTTATGTTATGGAAAATGAACTGAAAAATAATTTATTAATAAATTAATTTTTTTTCAAGTTTATTAAAATAATGAGGAACAAATCTTACAAATTAAAAAGTTGAATGAGAATGAAATTGAAAAAAAATATAATTTCATAAATTATCTCAAATAAAATAAATAATAATCAAAATAATAGAGATCAAATCTAAAAAATTAAAAAAAAATGAAAGGTGAATAAATTAAAATAATAATAATTAACATTTCATAAATTATTTTAAATAAAATAAGTAACAATAAAAAAAATGAGGACCAAATTTGATAGATAAAAAATTTCAAATAAAAAAATGATAAGAAAAAAGCAAATAGCAATTATAATAATAAGGACCAAAATTAATATAAAAATTAAATTTTAAGAGATGGAATTGAAAAATAAATATTCAAAACAAATTATATATAGCAATCAAAAGTTTGAGGATCAAATTTGATATAATCAGCAAATAATGACATTTCTAAATTTTTCATAACTTCCGGAAAGTGTTTTCCGCCCAAATTTTCCAGAAAACACTTTCCTGAAAACCAAGCAAAATTTTTCTTTGACTGGAAAGTGTTTTCCGTTGACCAACTTTTTGAAAGACAAACAAATACAGGAAAGTTTGGAAAGTGGTTTACCGGAAAGTGAATTCCGGGAAACAAACGGGCCTAAATTGTCAAGATCTTGGTTTTTTTCACAAGTTATCTGCATGCTACAAGCAATAAAATGGTCAAGATCAAGACCCTCAGTAGCAGCTTATAAATGCACAACCAATCCAACATGGTGCCAGCTATACACCATATAGCTAGGCTTTGCTCAGGCCAGCATTTACCCCGTGTGTCGTTGATGGGGTCTTTTTTATTTCATTTTAAAAATATTTTTCATATTTTTTTTATTATACTATATTGATATTAAAGATAATTTTAAAAAATATAAAAATATTATTTTAATATATTTTTGAATTAAAAACAATTTTAAAAACCAAATAAATAACCATCCAATCAACCACTTAATTAGTTGCCGACAATCATCACGGATGTGGAAATTAATCATCGATGTTGCTCAGGTCGTGGTAATTCTCAAGTCGTCACCATGCACCATGAAAATACAGAGCCCTCAGCCAGTTCACGTAAGCAGGGTGTTTTATATTTCATTTGAAAAATATTTTAAATAAAATATATTTTAAATTTGATTTTTTATATGTATAAATTATTTTTACGTGCTGATATCAAAAATAATTTTTAAAAAATAAAAAAAATATTAATTTAATATATTTATGAACTAAAAATATTTTAAAAAATAATCACACCTAAATTTTAAAACAGATTTAGATGGTCTAAATGATGCAGCAGCAGCTATGTATGTGAGATTCTTAAGATGAAGCTTATGTCCACCCATGACTAACGAGACCATGATGCTATTAATATAGCACCGGGTAAAAACTGTAAATAATAGTTTTTATTTAATTAAAGTTTAAAAAAATATTTTTTATTGAGATACTTAAATTATGCATTAATTAATCAAATATTTTTAAATTTGTGGGCAAGCATACTGCGTCACCAGAAGAAACAATTAAGAGGATATACTATATGGGAGTCTAAAACTGCACTCTTTATATTGGACAAGTCACAATTTCTTCCTTCCTCTGCACAAAGAAAGTTGCCATAAGTTTCTCAAAAAAGGGTCAGAAATTTGTTGCCTCCTATACATATATATGTGGGCAGTGAACTTGGGTTTAAGCGGTCTAGCTAGATGTTTGGGTGAGAAAGATGATAATGCATGCATGGTGGGACTCGTCACAATATCTTTTAATACAACCTCGAATAGTGATTTTCCTATGCTCCATTTCCAATTAATTAAGCAATCTCTGCAAAAGTACTTGGCTATAATTTTGCCATACCTTGATAATTAGCTTCGTTTGGTCCCTACCTCTCCCAAAGGAAGGCAATGAGGCGCCATAGCTAGCAGCTCATTAATGCGTGTAATTTTGAACTAAGAGAAAAGGAAAAAAGGGGGAAAAAATCTCGCAGCTAAACCCTTATATATATCAACAAAATCTATATCGTATCCACCCACTCTTCCCATAGACATAATAGGTTACTTGAGAGGGGGGGAAAGTTGAGAGAGGGAGACACCACGTACTTGCTCACGTTATAGTTAATCCGTCGATCTCCATGACAATTCCTAGGGTTTTTCTCACCACCACCCTGACTGTTGCCCTAGCAATGGCAATGGTTGCAACAATTGTAACTCGAGCAGAGGCAACTCGTGCTTTCTTTGTGTTTGGTGACTCACTTGTTGACAGTGGCAACAACAATTACCTGGCCACTTCTGCTCGTGCCGATTCTCCACCTTATGGCATTGATTTTCCAACCCACAGACCAACTGGCCGCTTCTCTAATGGCTACAACTTCCCAGATATCATCAGTAAGTTGCCGGATTCATGCATGTATCATGTGTAAGCAATAATGCATTAATTTCTTAATTTAACACATGATATTAATATATCATATATGTTTGTTTTATGTACGTGTTTAGGCCAGTCAATGGGTTTGCCGTTAACATTGCCATACTTAAGTCCAGAGCTCAATGGACAGAGACTACTCAATGGAGCCAACTTTGCTTCTGCCGGAATTGGAATCCTCAATGACACCGGAGTTCAATTTGTAAGCTCAACACTCGGCTCAAGCAAGTTTCACTAAACGTTTATTATGTATTTTGACAGCGCGCATTTAAGGAACCACAACCCTTTTGACAACTTTTACGAAGCAGTTGGCCCCTGTCCCCTTCATTAATAATTAAGTTTGCTCTCAAGGGGTGCCCTGATCTTGAAGTTTTCTTGGGGTTTAGATATGAGCATGGCGTGTAGCCTCTCAGACTCTTCTTCTGAGCGCATTTTTACCTCAATTTTCTGCTGATAACTTGTACATATAGTTGATCCCTTGAATCCCAGGTTTCTGAATCAATCTATCGAGTCAAACCAGTTTAACAATTACTATGCCTGAACGTACTGAGCATAATAAAGTTAGAGAGCGAGAGAGAGAGAGAGAGAGAGAGAGAGAGAGAGAGAGAGAGAGAGAGAGAGAGAGAGAGAGAGAGAGAGATTTCCATGTTCCAAGTAGCGAAAGAATTGATTTGAAGTATCAATTAGTGAGGCATAATTTTTGAATTATAATTTTGCAGGCAAACATATTAAGAATGTTCAATCAGTTTCAGCTGTTTGAACAATACCAGCAACGAGTCCGAGCCACTGTAGGAGCAGACCGGACACGGCAGTTAGTGAACGGTGCTCTAGTCCTTATAACACTTGGTGGTAATGACTTCGTTAACAACTATTTCCTGACACCATTCTCGCCCAGAAGAAGACAATTCTCCCTTCCCAATTATTGCCGGTATCTTGTCCAAGAGTACAGGAAAATCCTCATGGTGATCATTCTCATAGTTCCTTCATTTTTTATTCTCTTTCAATGCAGGGACTAGCCCGACCCTGCAAAATCCAGGCTGTGTTACTGGTTAGGAGGTGTTTGTCTGTCGTGATTCTAGCTTTACGGTCGGTATTTTTTATTTCTTATGCAGAGGCTGTATGACTTGGGGGGAAGAAGGATCCTGGTGACTGGAACTGGACCACTGGGCTGTGCTCCTGCGGAGTTAGCCATGACTGCAAGCAGGAATGGGGAATGTGCACCCGAGCCGCAAAGAGCTTCGCAGATATTTAATCCTGAGCTCTTCCAAATGCTTCAGAGCCTCAACAGAGAGATAGGCTCTGATGTTTTCATCACTGCTAATGCATTTGCAATGAATAATGACTTGATCAATAGTCCCCAAAGATATGGTTTGTTTGGTGCCTCTATCTTGATATATTTCTCTTATACTATCAAGCTCTTTACAAACGTTGTCGTTTTATGAAAACACTGAAATTGTTAATAGTCATCTCATCTAAAAATTTAAGCTATTAGGCGAGGCTTTAAAATATATTATATTATTCTCTAACACACTCTCTCAAGTGAAAACCCTTTCGACTTGAAACTTGTACAAGTCCACGTAACCTTGTATTTGATTTTTATCAAATAGAATAGGGGTGGTGAGATTTGAACTCGTGACCGCTGGGTCAAGGTTCTGATACCATGTTAAGGAATCATCTCACCTAAAATTTTAAACTGTTAGTTGAAGTCCCAGAATATATTATATTATTCTCTAACAGAAATCGCTTCGACGTAGAGTTAATTTCTAAAATTATCGATGGTGCAGGCTTCGTTACATCGAAGATAGCGTGCTGTGGCCAAGGTCTGTACAATGGACTCGGATTGTGCACGGTGGTTTCGAACCTGTGCCCGAACAGGAACGCCTATGTGTTCTGGGATGCTTTCCACCCAACAGAAAGGGCTAACCGGGTCCTCGTGCAGCAGCTGATGACAGGGACGACCGAGTACATGTACCCGATGAACCTTAGCACCATCATGGCCCTGGATGCTAAGCTCTAGATGATCACTAAATGCCTGTTTTCGGTCCTGGTTCAATTGGAACTCTGATTGATTCAACTGCGTCATCAATGGAGACAAGCTATCAGACAAATAACTCAAGGGACTTAGTAATATGATAAGACTTTTATCCGTGTGTTTTTTATTGGTTGTTGTTATGTAACTGCCGGATGTTTATTTATCCGAAGCAAAAAGTGTTTGTCAATAATTTTCTGTCAATCTCATTGCATTGCAAGTACTCTAATCTATCATTGCATGGTAATTAAACTCAACCTTAGAGTTCAATAGATGTATCGAGTGGTTTAATCTACGTTTTTTTAACTTAAAATCTAAATATTTATAAAAACAAATTAACCTAGATTTTTTATGAGATCAACTTCTTTTTATTATTAATTACTAAACCTGAGCCAAACAAAGGTCGGATTTAACCATGAAACCGTTCCACTACTTTTAAAAGCAATTATGATCATAAAAGCTACCTTAACAGATAAACTAAGTGAATCAATGCAATACTGTTCTTAAAGTTTTTGAGTTTGAATCCTCAACCTATTGTCACCGCTTAATTTTAATGGCTTAAAAGTTCGTTTTCTTGATTTGGAAGAAATCTAGCTCACTTAATTGGACCATCCCCCCCCCCCCCCCCCCCCCCTCCATGCTAAAATTGTTGAAAAAAATACACTTGTTTGATTAAGATTAAGGCTTCAGACACTTGATATATTTCTTTTCTAGACCTCAAAATGAGATGAGATGATGTTATTTAAACCGGCCTAGTCCGGAGGATTTAAGAGCAATGGACTTGGTATTTTCTAGCAATTGTCCCAACAATCATATAAAGGAGTTCTCTCAGCTTTTGTGGGTTCCATTGAAATGAGCAATGAATATGAAAAGCAACCTGGAGTTCGGTATAATGATAGCAGTAGCATCTGTCTACTCCCTCTGCACTTAACTTGCAAGAGGGAGAGAAGATTCAACCTCAAGTATCATTCTCTTCTTGTATTTTCTAATTTTAGCTCTCATGTTAGGAAGAAATCTTAATCATGTGAATGTGACTTTCTTAGTAGATCTAGATGCTCTTCAATGGTGTCGTATATTCTTGACATGGATGATACTTCAGTCCTTTGGTGAAACCGTGTAATCAAATACCAATTTCATGCAACCTGTGAGTAGTTATGCTTGAAAATGGGAAATTCTCGCTGTCATAAATCATAATGGTGTCTCAAGTTCCTTGGACTAATGTTTGATTGTATTACTATGTGTCTAAATTTAATGAAAAAATCGTGTCAATAGCTTGATGGATTACACAAACTCTCCAAGGTGCGTGATGTAATGGCAAAAAGATTGAGATCTGCACAGCAAGTCAGGACGTGCACCTCTTGTAAGAGCCTGGAACAGTCAGGATTTTACTCGTTTATCTAGACCCACAAAATACGCTTTTCCAAGGATGAGTTTCCTCGGATTCAAAAAATAAATAAAAAGATTGCAAACTGTTGACCTAAACATTGACACCAATAGAGTACATTTCCTGCAAGCTTTCATCAACATTCGCGAGTGCAGTATGTGGTTCTGTAAACATAGTTGATACGAGCGCGCATGGAAGACAGCACTTCTCTATCAGCACATCCAGCTCTCTTGAAATCAATCAAGTTTCTTCGCCTCCTGGATTTGTATCATTCTTTTCATCAGGCAGGTATATCCATTCTTCTCAACACATGCTCTGTTCTTTATCAGCCTCTGTATATTTCTTGGCTGTCTGCTTGAGGCTGGCGAGATGCTCATAACTGCCTAATCTAATGTGCTGCATTGAGCTGTCAGCATGTTAGTACTTGGAAGATAAATGTTGAAATATAGCCGTTTATTTCAATATAGCCGTTTATTAAATATTTCTGGGAGTTTAAAGTGTATTGTATTTTAGCTAAAATTGTATCGTAATTATTTTCTATATAAACCCCCTAATGTAACAGCAAAATAACTGAATATATCGAAATTAAATCGAAGTTCAAATTCTTTCAATAAATATTCCTGCAGATACCAGGATGACTTTGTAATTTCAATGGGAATGCAGAAGGCAAGCCCCCATCATCTGCAGACACAGGAAAGTCTTTGCTGTGTCTGCAGATGATGATATGATATGCTGTGATTTTCTTATTTCTTGAACAGAATCGTAAAACCAAGTTATCCCAATTTTGGCATAACAAGGATCCACCATTTTCTTCTCTTGTTTTTGCCACTGTCCAATTCATGGCATGACAGTCAGAGAAGGTTAATAAGAATGAATGCGTGGGCAATTTTTTTGCTTCCAGACAGTGTTATAGTGATCAAAATTCTTGTCTTGTTTCAGGGGAAATGATCTTTGCAAGGATAATGTGGAGAGTCTTAGATATGAACTTGTTTGTATGCCAAGTGAGAATCCCATTGAGGATAATGGCATCAGGCTCCTAGAGATGTAGCGTGATCACAAAAAACTTGATATTTGCACAACAGATATTGAGTTCGAGTTAAGGCATGCGACTCTTGCAAGTTAGAATTTTACTCGCTTAGCTGAGCCCGCAAAATATCTGTAAGGTTTTCTTGAATCTAAAAAACAAAAGATAATGGCATCAGGTTAGTGGAATTTCCAATTGCCACAAGCACTTCTAACGTAGGAGGCAAAAGTCGCAGAGCTGCAGTTGAACTTTGCAGATGCGAGGCTCCTGAAAGATGTTCTTCCTTGGCTGAGTTAAATTTTGAGAATTGTGAGCCTTCCTGCAGTGGAGCGACGCCAATTTAGTATGTAGATACCCTTTCAAACTTGAAAAGAACACTGAACTCTCTCTCTCACTTGCAGATAAAGCTCCTGTCATTGGCTACAGACATCATTGCCATGTGTTCATGGTTATAAGATTGACATGGGGTCGGCTCAATTCAAGCCTCGGGTTGTACATACGGGTCAACCTAAATTTTGATTATTTTAAAAAAAAAACCCTTCAACAGACATCAACTATCTCAAAACAATATTATTTTAATGAAAAATAATAATCAATATATCTCATTTAAGTATTTATTTTGAATATTGATGCTTTAAGAATTCTATCCAAATTTTAGTCGTAATATTTTGGTTATGTTCTAGCCAAATACTATTTTTTAAATATATTATTTAATTTAATTGCATTAATTATACCTCTTAATTTTAAAAATATTGCATGATATGAATGTTGGATCGGGCTTAAATCTTATTAGTTGTCTTTTTATATATTTTTATATCTCAGGTTTAAATTCTAGGACAATCAAAGTTTAAAAATATCTTGCAAGATTACCGATAATATTTATATTCTTGTTCAAAATCATAATTTTGTTCAAAAAATATTATTTTATTGTATTTTTTTTAGATTGAATATTATTCTAATGTCGTCATTCAACAATAAGTTTATTTGTAATTGAACTTCATATTTTTTAAATTTATTTTATTTGAGGTTATCAATGTCTCATGATCCAAGTCACAAATTTAAAAGATTAATTCAAGTTGATCTATATCGATACAATATATTTATCATCTCAAAATTATTTCATTTTAAAAAAAAATCATCTTGAATTTTTCTAGTCAAGTTATACTTTTACCAGTAGTCCATGTTATTTTTGGACTTGCCGAGTTAATTAGGTCTCCAATCTCTTTTTAAAATCTGAATTACATAATTTCAGATTAATTTAACAGTGAATTTAAATTCAAATTGTATTTGATATATATATATATATAGATAGATAGATATATATTATAACAGATTAATTGTATTACAGATGTGTATCATGGAAATGGATGGTGACTAAGCATTGTAGGAAGCGGTTGATCTCAATGATTTCATTGCCAGAAATGGAAGCAAAAGTAAATTCCATTTTAATGGTAAGGGGTCAGTGGATCATGTGGGCTGCTCTCCGGGAAAGGTCGTAGATTGTTTAATGTTGATGTTTCATCTCGCCGAGCTGTACAACACATGACCTGTTCCCAGTTGGTGGCTTGCTCGGCATTTTTCTTCAGAGTTAGCTGCGAATAAGGCTCTGCATTGCTAGAAAAAACCAAATTAATTTATATAGTTCCATATTGTACTTTTAAAATTAAAATTAAAGTAAAATACATTTTTAACCCCACCATCAAACATGTCCTGTCGTAGTTAATGCTGGAAAAATAAATTAAATTTCGATTCTAAAATAGATATCTTGAGATCTTTGTAAATAAAAGATAGGTGTGATATGGCCATAACATCTCCTGTCATAAAGTATGAAATAATTTATGGATCGTTTCATTTTTATTACTAAAAACACATGGAGTCAATGTGGCTGCCAGAACTGCCACAGAGGAAGTTGTTGGAGCAAGTAGCTCAGTTCATCCCTTTTCTAGTCGGGGTTTACAGCTCAATCATAAAATTATAATGATTTAATTAGATATTCAATCTCTTGTAACTCACTCACACCTCAACTATATGAGATTTACACCGACGGGGTGTTTGGAAAGCACTCCAAATCTGCTTTTCTAAAAAAAATTGAATTTATTTCTGTTTTAATTGATTTTTTTAAATATTTTTAAATCATTTCAAATGAATTAACTTTATGTAAAGGGGAGGATTTAAGTAATGGTTTTTTTTTTAAAAATAAAATCTAGAACTATACTTATCTAATAGAGAAAATCGGTTTCGTTCTTACTTTGCCCAGCATAAACCAACTTAAATGACACCAAACTCGCTTTCCAAGCTAAGTTATCATCTTGTTTAATATTGTGTTTCAAAAATATTTATAAAAAAAATGATTTTTTTTACATTAAATTATTTTTTTGATGTTCTTAGATCATTTTCATGTGCTAATATCAAAAATAATTTTTTTTAAAAAAATTATTTTAATATATTTTTGAATAAAAAATTACTTTAAAAAACAATTTTAACTACCAAACAAGCATTGGGTCTACTTAACAATGTTATGGAGATGTTCAAGAGGGTGTTAAGACTTTTTTTTAAATATATATATATATATATATATATTTAATTTTTTTTTTAACATAAACATATCAAAATAATTTAAAAATATAAAAAAACATTTAATTAGAACAAAGTAGATTTTTTTTAAAAAGTAATTTTAAAACAAACAAACTATGTATAATATTTTATGACTTTTATGGTGATTTTTATGGGAATGTGGTTAATATTACTTTTAAAATTGATTTTTATTTAAAAATTTATTAAAATAATATATTTTTTTTAAAAAATCATATTTGATATCAACATATAAAAAAAATTCAAAACACTAAAAAAATTATAATTTTAAATAAAAATAATTTTTTTTTTTTAATTTTTTTTCGGAAATACTTTTCAAAACAATTGACAAAACTGGCGACTGCATGTAATCCTCAAATAATCTATTCTTGACATCACAGTCAAGTAATTTACCAGACATTAAAACCCTTTTGAGCCAACCTGTAAAGGTCAGGCCTGAAACCCTTTTTAACTTTTGTTTATAATAGTTACCCTTTTTAACTTTTGTTTATAATAGTTATTTTTAAAAATATTTTTTATTTAAAAATATATTTTTTATTTTTTTAAATTATATATTAATATATAAAATGATATAAAAATAATAGTTTTTTTAATTTAAAATAAAAAATATCAAATTTTTTAAAAGCATTTTTGAAATCCAAAACAGCCTTTTAAATTAATCCTAATTAGTTTAGCAAACCTAGGTGAAATAGAAAATGCCGAGGTGGACAGAGGTCCCTTTTCCTTTTTACTTGCTTTCTCTTAGCCCATGCTGTTGGCTTGGCTCTGTCAGGAAGTTAGCTTTATATTTGTTTATCTTTGCATCACTCATTCCCTTTTTCAAGCTTATCTCCTCCCAAAACTCTTTTAATTTAACTAACATTCTATGATTGATTAATTGACCCGACAGCAAACAATTTCTTAGGTGTAATTGCTTATCATTGCAGATAAAAATTGGTTGCAGTCCCGCATAACCATCTCATGCAACCATACTGTTTAAATCCGGCACAGCAGTTGATTTGGTTTAGATCCCAGGTTAGACTCCATTTTTTTTTATATACAGATAATAAAATAATGTTATTTTTATTGAAAAAATAATCCCAATCAAGTTTTTAATCTGATTTTACCGAGTTACTAAAGCCAGCCATGATTTTTGATCGGGCCACTCGACTTTTTGATTTCGGGTTGACCTGTTAAACCATACCGAGTTTAAAACCTATACAAGCAATCCTGGTTAAATACCTTGATAAAAAAATATTTCTATAAACCAACTTGTGATTATTAAAAAATAAACTTTGATATAGCAAAGATTGTTAAAAAGTAAACATTCAAAGTGGAGTTTATATAAACTGTCTTTAAGATTGTTAAAAAATAATAATTTAAGTTCATATACAAATTCATCTAAAAATAGACTACAGATGCTTATGATTTTACTAAATATAAATGATATAGCAACTAGTGACAGTTTTCTTATTTTGTAAAATTATATTTGTACTTTTTTGAAAGTGTGACATGATTTACTTTTCATTTTTTTTTAAATACATAAAAATAATTTTTTTTTATTTTCTTACATCAAAACATCAAAACAATACAAAAACATATATATTTTTTTAAAAATATAAATAAACATTTTTGAAATACACTCCTAGACATTAGATTTCTGCCTCTAAATCAAACCAATGCTATTAAACTCCACATCTCTCGTACGTGATTGACAGGTAAATCATATATTGACATGGATCAATAAATAATGATATTTTAATTTATTTTTAAATATTTTAGAATTCTTAAAAATCAAATCTACTTCTATACAGTTCGACATCAAATCTAAGCTTATACTAAATCTCAGGTCAAATAAATTAAACCGGGTTTAATATCACTCACATGAATAAATGATAGATCTATATATTTCGTTTACAATAAACAATCAAGCCCGTGAACAGATGGGCCACCCCTACAACCCGTCCAAACCCAATCGGATCAACCCACCCATACAATCGGGCACGCACAGTTTCCTTTCACTCCTCCAACTCACAGTGGCACATTACGTAAATTATCCACAAATTTGTGGCAAAACCGATACCACTCCAACCACAACACCCCCACCATTTTTTTTATAGTTAGAGAGAGAGAGAGACAGGGAGAGAAAAGAAAGGAAGAGAAGAAAGCGTTGCACTATCTCCTCCTACCCCGCCTGTCAAAGCAGCGGAGCCACTTTACTTCACTATCTCTAAACCACCACTTTCTCCTCTGCTAAATATTCGTCTCCTCACTTCGCTGTCACCAACACCGCCTCTTCGCTAATCTTGATCAATCCCCATTAATTAACCAAATTAAGTTAAATTCAGTCAATTCGTCGTCAGATCTGAGCCGAACCGCACCAGATCCGACAATCAAGTGACTTCAAAATGGAGGAGGCGCTGGAACTGGCGCGCGCGAAGGACATGAAGGAGAGGATGGCAGGAGTCGAGAGGCTACACCAACTTCTCGAAGCTTCTAGAAAGAGTTTGAGTTCGTCCGAAACGACGTCGCTTGTCGATTGCTGCTTGGATCTTTTGAAAGACAACAATTTCAAGGTCTCTCAAGGTGCTTTACAGGCGTTGGCTTCTGCTGCTGTTTTGTCTGGTGACTACTTTAAGTTGCATTTCAATGCGCTTGTTCCTGCTGCTGTTGAACGCTTAGGTGACGGTAAACAGCCCGTTCGTGACGCTGCTCGACGCCTCTTGCTCACTCTCATGGAGGTTTTTTATTTTTTTACTTCTCATTTTTTTTTCAAATTTGAAATGCTTTTTTTTAATATATAAATGGTTGGATTTTTATTTATTCAGTTAAATATTAAACTGTAATTAATTTGATACTTTTTATCTCATGTCTGTTTTAAATAGTATACAGTTAATTAATTTTGTTGGTTTTAATTAATCGTTCGCTTTGAAAGTAAAATTTACTGAATTTGTTCCGGGTAGAATTAAATACTTTGAATCAAAAGTCATTATTACGATTGATTACTCTCTTCCATTGATCTCAATTGAATTACTGTTTTTATCCTTGGCTTGAAATCGTAATATCATGATACCATGCATTATTCTAGGTCTCCATTGGAAGAATATGGATAATCTGGGATCTAAAAGCACCTGTTCTTTCTCTTTGTTGTAGATATACTTTGTCATCCTGTCCTTGTAGAGTGGCTCGAATCTTCTCTAAAAATTAGACCGAGTTTGAGTTTTTTTTGGCGGAACTTATCTTGATAATGGCTCGCATATACATAGTTAAGTTTAGTGAAAGAATACAAACACTCAGTTGTAGCTGTAGATGGTCGCTTGAATTTTGTCGCTCAACAGGGACAATAGTACAGGACTTGTGGAATATTTATAATTTAGACACAGGGTAGTGGCAATGTATACAATTGGTGTTGATTGAGTATATGTCCGGGTGGAATTTGTTATATTTTTTTCTTGCCTCTAATTCTGTAAGGAGTCAATAACACCATGCTCATGAGCTGCATGTTTGTTTGTGCAAAGAGAATAGACAGATATTAAATATGGGGTTATATCAATATATGTTTGTGATTCAGGTTTCTTCACCTACAATCATTGTTGAGAGAGCAGGCTCGTTTGCCTGGACGCACAGAAGCTGGAGAGTTCGGGAAGAGTTTGCCCGAACAGTAACCTCTGCAATTAGTCTTTTTGCATCTACTGAGCTTCCTCTTCAGCGGGCTATTCTACCCCCTGTATGATCCATGACATTTCTGATTTTTCAAACTTATACCTTTTGCATAAATATTTCTTGGGGTGGAGATAAGTTAATCATCAAAAAATTTCTTCAAACAGATTTTGCAGATGTTGAATGACCCAAACCCTGGTGTAAGGGAAGCGGCTATATTATGCATCGAGGTCAGTGGAAGTTGTAGCGTAGTTGTTCCCATATTATTTTTTCTGCGAGCTTAACTATTTTTTCATTGCTTTTCAGTCGCATTAATCCAACTATTCATCTTTCAGGAGATGTACTCACAGGCTGGGCCCCAATTCCGGGACGAGCTTCACCGCCATAATCTTCCCAATTCCATGGTGAATATTTAGCAAATACCAACTTGCAGTTCCCTCATGTATATTATTAGGTGCTAGGATCTGCAAGTGTAGGCTAATTTGGTCTTTAATGCTCATGTCCACTATATATAGATGTAATGTAGTACTCATTGAAATTATTCTCTGATTAATGAATGTCTTACCACTCCCTGCCAAAGAAAGGAAGCTATAGTTTTATTTTTAACGCGGTAGTGTAATACATCACTGCAGATGAAAGATATCAATGCCAGACTAGAGAGAATTGAACCACAAGTACGCCCTTCGGATGGACTTGCTGGTAACTTTGCTCCTGTTGAGATGAAGCCCACAAGCCTTCACCCCAAGAAAAGCAGTCCAAAAGCCAAAAGTTCCACAAGGGAGATATCTCTTTTTGGAGGTTAGCATTATTTTATCTAGAATACTGTGGATGTTAAGATATCCTAGATAATATTATTGTTCATTTGAAAATCTTTGTGTTTTTTAATAGTTGCTGTCCTCGATTTTCTGTTTTTTTCTTTCTCCAATCATGGGAAATTAATAACATCCCCATCAATCTCGAACATTGAGTGTAGAATTAAAGTTCACCCCCCCAACCCAACCCACACCTCTTCTTAGAATAAGTTGGAAAACTTAAATTTGCTTGAAACATCTTCCAAATAGCTATTTTGCGCTTTTGTTTGCATGGAGCATTTTATTATATCTTGACGAAAGTCCTCACAACAATCGTATCATAGCCACTTCACCTGTTTGATAAAAATTAGTTGTATCTTCACTTTTGGAATTATTATAAGCATAGGGATGGAGATTTTCTTGATTATCAGTAAAAACCATTGCATGTTTGGTTTTTTTTATTGAATGAATCTTGTGATCCTCTTCTACATTCCCTTCATTCTCACCCTCTTGTTGCAAATATTTGATTAATTTGTATGACCACCAAGGAATTTGTTTACATATATCCTTTTTTATTCTTGTAGATTTTTTTTCTTGGAATCTGCTATAATTGCTTCAAATAAAAGTTTTATTTTATTTTTCAATATTTTGTGGTATTAAAAATTTCTTTGATTCAAGTTTTGATGGTGCAAAAATATGTGTGTATTTTGACAAGCTACACTGCAGCATGTGTCCTTGTTTGTTGAAGGAAAACTTTTATAGCATGAATTATTGTTGTTCATTATGGTTGCTATTTCATGTTATGCAGCGGAGAGTGATGTCACGGAGAAACCTATTGAGCCAATTAAAGTTTACTCAGAAAAGGAGCTAATTAGGGAATTTGAGAAGATTGCAGCAACCCTTGTTCCAGAAAAGGATTGGTCTATCCGCATAGCTGCCATGCAGAGAGTTGAAGGCCTTGTTTTGGGAGGTAACCCTTCCTTCTCTTTTTATCCTTCCTTCCCTGCCAAAGTATTATGTTATCAGATGATTGTTAGCTTGATCTATGATATTCTGCCAAATCTTCTTTTTTGTTATAATTAGTAGAATGTGCCATTGAATGATTGAAATTGCTGGAAAATCCCTTCTGCTAAAGTACATAGACTGAGCTTTTTTGATAATTTACTCAAGAAAGGGATGCTGATGATTTTATCATATCAGGTGCTACTGATTACCCGTGTTTTCGGGGACTTCTGAAGCAATTTGTTGGACCTCTAAACACACAGTTATCTGATCGAAGGTCTACTGTAGTGAAGCAGGTAAACCAGCATTTTCTTCTGCTTCTAGATGGTGGTTTATATTTTTTTTCTTCTGCTCTCTTCCTTTAGAGATTATCTCCTCATCCACGAGTTTAAGGTCTATAGCTGCTTAAGTGTTTTTTTTTCCTTTCAAGGCATGCCATCTATTATGCTTTTTATCAAAGGACCTGTTGGGAGATTTTGAGGCATGCGCCGAGATGTTCATTCCTGTAAGTTACTTTCATTTTTCTTTCACTGATTGCTGCAAATCTAATATGCTCAAAGAGTTCTGTTAATTCTGTGCTGTGATAATCAGGCCCTTTTCAAGCTTGTTGTGATTACTGTACTTGTAATTGCTGAATCTGCAGATAGCTGCATAAAAACGGTAATGAATTTTGTATTATTACTTTCAAAAAAACTTAATTTTAAATGCTACTTCCTCACTCTTTCCTTTTCTTCTTTCTCAGATGTTGCGTAATTGTAAAGTTGCTCGTGTGCTTCCTCGCATAGCTGATTGTGCAAAGAATGACCGCGCTGCAGTACTTCGTGCAAGGTAAGACAATGTGACTTGTTCTCCAAGTCTGGCATGTGATGTTTTTGTCTTGGATATAATTGATTTTGGTCATTATTATTTCTCTCTTTGGATTGTAGATGTTGCGAATATGCACTATTGATACTTGAACATTGGCCCGATGCTCCTGAAATACAGCGATCTGCTGATCTCTATGAAGATCTGATAAGGTGTTGTGTTGCAGACGCAATGAGCGAGGTATGTGTGTTCAAATCTTTGATGTGTGCATGGATGTATGTTTGTCCTGTCTGTCAGTTTTGTCAGGTTATTGCTTTATGATTTTGCATTGCCTTTCATGCTTCAACAAGCATAAACTGTGTTTCGATGAAGTTTTTCTCAACTATTTTTTGTGAATGAGTATAAAGGAATATATATTAAAGGGACTGTGTAGAAACTGGCCTAATCGAACATCAGAGAGGTGGAAGTTAAGTTTCAAAATGGTGTAAAGTGCAAACCACAAGTGGCTGAGGGTAAATATACTTTTGGTAGGATATAATTTCAATTAGTTAACAACAAGTATCTCTAAGAGAAGGAACTATTCAAATCATTTAATTTTAACATCTGTGGCTGTATCGAGGAGCTTACATCAGGTGGAGCTGTAAAATGGTAGGAGTAATTGGGTTTTCTCCCACACAATAACTGGGTCAAGTTGGAGATGCTGCTAGACCCAAAAGACTTGGGATGTTGAAAATGGAAGGATAAGTAATTAACTTTACTGCAATTTTGTGTGCTTGCTTGGGTGGGAGGCATGGAGAGCAAATAAATGAGACCTGTGTGGAATGTGGGTCTTCTATGTCTGATGCGGTGCGTTTTGTGTGAGAGGACTAATCACAGTTTTGAGTGTGCCCAGTGTGAAGCATCCACTAATCACAGTTTTGAGGGTACACAGTGTGAAGCAGCCATTTTATATGTTCTGTTTTTGGCTTCCTAGGGCTGCCAAGTTTTGCACTTATTTCCCCCAGATTTCCTACTTTGGCCCAATCTTTTCTGCCACATTCTCTAGTTACTTTCTTTTCCTGTCTTCTTTCATGGAGCATGTCTTCATTAATTACTAGATCTTTGCTGTAATTCTCTGTTAGGGTAAGACTTGGCAGTACTTTTGAAACTATGAATGCATCTTTTCTCTCAATGAATGTGAGGAAGAACATAGAAAGTTTCATCAAGGTGTAATAATGATCAGAACTGTATCTTGATTCTAGAATAATCTGTGTTAATGCTGCTATGGAAGGAATTTTGGATTGCTAGGGCATGAATCTTGGCTTGAGATGAAGTCAGTTGTTTTTTGAACGAGTAGCTTCCTTCCAGCCAATCTCCTTTGGTTCATCATGATACTATATATTTCAGCATGAGATGTATTTTATGGTCAATGGACTTTTCTTCTATTCCTTCAATCATTGGTTTAATATCTGTAAGGCCCCCATGTCTACAAAAAAATTATTTGAAGTGGATGAATGTGCTATGTATTTTATATTATCAGCTTTGATGGGTTGCTATTTGTCATAAAATAAGGAAAGTTTCTTCCATACAGTTCTACTGTATGATGCATCTGTTGGCTGCACTACTTTTTCTTATTTTGTCTCACCTTTTTTCCATTAATTCTTACTATGTGTCTGTGAAGGCTCTAGAAGTGTGCCTGATATATGTAACTTGGCAGGTGCGCTCAACTGCAAGAATGTGCTACAGAATGTTTGCAAAAACTTGGCCAGAGCGTTCCCGTCGTTTATTTATGTCATTTGATCCTGTTATTCAACGGGTATATTGTTCTGTACCCAATGCATGTATCTTAATAACCTAACTGCTGAGATCATATTTTCCTTATGTGCTCTTTTTTTTGGCACAGATTGTTAACGAAGAGGATGGAGGCTTGCACAGGAGACATGCATCCCCTTCCATCCGTGATAGAAGTGTGCAAACATCATTTACTCCTCAGGCATCTGCAGCTTCCCATGTACCTGGATATGGAACTTCAGCCATTGTTGCAATGGACAGAACTTCAAGTTTATCCTCTGGGACATCTCTTTCTTCTGGTCTGCTGCTCTCACAAGCAAAGTCCCTTGGTAAAGGTACTGAACGTAGTCTGGAAAGTGTGTTGCACGCTAGTAAGCAGAAGGTCACTGCGATTGAAAGCATGCTTAGAGGTTTGGAATTATCCGACAAACAAAATCCTTCAGCTCTCCGGTCATCAAGTTTGGATCTAGGTATCAAATGACTTCGCCTGTCAATTTTCTTCCTCAATCACAAATTGTCTGTTATTTTCAGTATTCAAGCCTTTTCTGTAATTCAACAATAAATCATTCTAAAAAAAAATACTCAATTTGTTTTCGAAATGATTGATGACTGTAGCTTCACATTGTTTTGTGAGCGGCTAAATTTCTCTCTTATTGCCCCTAGCGCAGGAGTTGACCCTCCATCATCTCGTGATCCACCATTCCCTGCTTCTGTTCCAGCCTCTAATCATCTCACAAACTCTTTGACAACAGAATCAACTGCTTCCGGTATTGGTAAAGGCAGTAACCGCAATGGTGGCCTGGTCTTGTCCGATATTATTACCCAAATTCAAGCTTCCAAAGATTCTGCTAAGCAATCATATCGGAATAATATTGCAGCCGAGTCTTTGCCAGCATTTTCATCATATTCAACAAAGAGGATTTCTGAAAGAGGTTCAATTGAAGAGGATAGTGACACCAGGGAACCTAGGCGATTTGTGAACCCCCATGTAGACAGGCAGTATATGGACACACCTTACAAAGATTTAAACTACAGGGATTCACATAACAGTCACATCCCCAACTTCCAGCGACCGCTTTTGAGAAAGCATGTGGCTGGACGGATGTCTGCGGGCAGGCGAAAGAGTTTTGATGATAGTCAACTCTCACTTGGAGAGGTGTCAAGTTACGTAGAAGGTCCAGCATCTCTCAGTGACGCATTGAGCGAGGGACTTAGTCCAAGTTCTGACTGGAATGCTAGGGTTGCTGCTTTCAATTACCTCCATTCTTTGCTGCAGCAAGGTCCTAAAGGTGTTCAAGAAGTAATTCAGAATTTTGAGAAGGTAATGAAGTTGTTTTTCCAGCATCTGGATGATCCGCATCATAAAGTTGCACAAGCAGCTCTCTCAACACTTGCAGATATTATTCCATCTTGCCGAAAGCCCTTTGAGAGTTACATGGAACGGATTTTACCCCATGTTTTCTCCCGATTAATTGACCCCAAGGAGCTAGTCAGGCAACCTTGCTCCACAACTTTGGAAATTGTCAGCAAAACGTATGGGGTTGATACTCTTTTACCAGCATTGCTCCGTTCACTAGATGAGCAGAGGTCACCAAAAGCCAAATTGGCTGTAATTGAGTTTGCCCTCAGTTCCTTTAACAAGCATTCGATGAACTCTGAAGGCTCTGGGAATACTGGTATTTTGAAGTTATGGCTTGCTAAGCTGACACCATTAGTACATGATAAAAATACTAAGCTCAAGGAAGCTGCTATTACTTGCATCATATCAGTTTATTCCCACTTTGATTCCATAGCTGTCCTCAATTTCATTCTTAGTTTATCGGTCGAAGAACAAAATTCCTTGCGACGAGCCCTTAAACAGTACACTCCTCGTATTGAAGTGGACCTAATGAACTTTTTGCAGAGCAAGAAAGAGCGACAGCGATCTAAGTCCTCTTATGACCCATCTGATGTTGTTGGAACATCATCAGAAGAAGGATATATTGGTGCATCAAAGAGGAATCAGTATTTTGGAAGGTATTCTGGTGGTTCTGTTGATAGTGATGGTGGCAGGAAGTGGAGTTCTACCCATGAATCAACCCTGATAGCAGGAAGTATTGGCCAAGCAGCTCCTGACGAAACTCAGGAGAACTTGTATCAAAATTTTGAGACTAGTTCTAATAATGATGTCTATAGTTTGAAAAATAGGGATTTGAATTATGTGGTCAGTTCCACCGGTCTGAACTCGGGATCCCGACCTGGCTGGCTGGAAAACATGGACAATGGCCTAAACTTTGAAGGGCTGTTGACCACTGGTATGGACATTAATGGACTGATGAGTTCTGAACCTCTGCGTGCTGCTGAAGGTTACGGGCATGACAATGACGCTCTATCTGAGATGGACCTTAACAATCATAAACCTGCAGCTGTGAAGATTAATTCTTTGGCTGACACTGGACCTAGCATTCCTCAAATTCTTCATCTGGTGAGATATTTAACACCGATGATTTCCTTATTGATAATTAATTTTCCATTTAAAATGCTTAAATATAGTAACGTAGTTAGTTTAATAGAAATAATTGATAAAGCATCTCAATGAATACTCACCTCCCTTTTGTTTCTAGATATGCAATGGTAATGATGAGAGCCCTACCTCAAGTAAGCGTGGTGCACTTCAGCAGTTAATTGAAGCTTCCGTGGCTAACGACCCCTCTGTTTGGTCCAAAGTATGCTCATTTTCGGTGTCCTCTCTCTCTCTCTCTCACACACACACACACACGCCCGCGCGCGCGGGGGCAAAAAAAAAAAAAAACAACACGCGCTCATGCTCACACACCCTCCCATTTTTGCAGGCACTATTATGTGATAGGGTGCTTCTTGATCATTATTGAGAAACTAGTTCTTGGAATTTTGCATCTTTTATTAAGCTGGTCCATGATTTGTTGTCTCTATAGTGGAAGAGTAATGCTAGGGGTACTCAATTTTTTTTATTTCCAAACTTCTATACTAAATGACATGGCATCTTGTGATTTCTGTTTTCTTAATCACTCAATCCTTTATTACAATTTTTCCATTAAATTTGAATTTGTATATTCAATGATTAGAAGTACCTTCCTATATAGTAAATAGCATGTCATTTAGTAAGAAAATCTTTGTAAAAAGACTAAGTTCCCCGAGCATTATTCATAGTGAACAGCTCTTGTTGAATGTTGGAGAGCAACTCAATTAATTGGATGGGTTCAGGTTTTGGGAAAATGAGTTGCAGTTTACTTTTGTATAAAAACTAAGAAACAAAAAGTTGATAATGATTGTGTTATTATAGTCAATGGTGCTGCCCATTTTATCTGATGGTTTCCCCGTTCAACCTGCAATTTTGCAAATGGGATGAGGTCTGTCCAGGTTTAGAGGCAGGCATTTGTCTTTACTTGAAAAGCAGCATCAGCAGTTATGCAGGATGTTGTGTACATTGAATTGTGTAAATTAAGCAACAAGCACAGTACTATGGTAGTAGTATTTGTTAAGACAAGTTTAGCTTGAATGATTTCAGGATGTTCAAGTCTTTCTAATGCATTTATGCCATAATGTGTGCATCCTATTAATTAGAATTAAGAGTTATGATCTGACCCTTTATTAGGATTGTAGAGTTTTTACTTCATAAAAAGGGACACTACAACATCGTGGGGCTTGACATTAAATGTCTTTTACTACTGCAGATTGAGTTTTTGTAAATTGATCATTCTGTGCTCTCATGGTAATCTATTTTTCATGTTCTTCTGAAAAAGTCTATTGTTGGTGCGAGTAGACACTTTTTTGCTATTACATCAGTTCTAGCTTTATGTTGATGATTCATTTATAATTTCAGTACTTCAATCAAATTTTAACGGCTGTACTGGAGGTGTTGGATGATTCTGATTCATCAATCCGAGAACTTGCTCTTTCATTGATTGTAGAAATGCTAAGAAATCAGGTGCGTCAACATCTTTATGTGATTCTGAATGCAAGGCTCCCTTTGTTTATATAGTAATCATTGCGAAATCTTTTTTTTCCTCTTGCCATGTTTCCAGAAAGATGCCATGGAAGATTCCATTGAGATTGCTATTGAGAAGCTGCTTCATGTTACAGAGGATATTGTTCCAAAAGTAATTCTCTTTCCAAACATATTCTGTGATTATTTATCTTTGCTTTCATGTCTCATTGGTTTCTGGTCCATACCCAGGTTTCCAATGAAGCCGAGCACTGCTTGACTGTTGCATTGTCTCAGTATGATCCATTCAGATGCTTAAGTGTATGTAATTGTGATATTCTGTTCCCCCCTCACTTTGGTGTTGTCAATTTTTCTTAAAGAAGAGTTTATGGATTTGTTTCCTGTAACACTTGCACTATTCTGATGCTGGCAATAATTGATTCACAGGTAATTGTCCCTCTATTGGTTACTGAAGACGAGAAAACTCTTGTAACCTGCATAAACTGTTTAACTAAGGTATTTTCACTCAAACCATGGACTAAAGTGAGAAGGATTAAGTTTGTGCTAGTCCATACTGTCTGTTCATTCTCTTACACAGTTTCATTCGAGTATCAAACTGGAAACTTTGTGCTATATTAATAAAAGGATTGCTTGTTTTCTACTCTTTGTTTTCCACTTCAGCTCGTGGGTCGCCTTTCACAAGAGGAGCTGATGGTTCAGTTACCATCGTTTTTGCCTGCACTTTTTGAAGCTTTTGGAAACCAGAGTGCTGATGTTCGCAAGGTAATAGGGTTTTTGTACTTGCTAAGAATCTGTTTTTGTTTTCTAATTCTTAATACGTTACGCCTCTGGCACTTGACGCTGCAGACAGTGGTTTTCTGTCTGGTGGATATCTATATCATGCTTGGAAAAGCGTTTTTGCCACACTTGGAAGGGCTCAACAGTACACAGTTGCGTTTGGTGACCATTTATGCTAATCGGATATCACAGGCACGAACAGGTACTGCAATAGAAGCTAGCCATGATTAGTTTGGTTTCTTCTTAGGAAGGAATTGTTGGCTTGTGGTTTTGGTTTATTCATTGTTGTGTATTTTGTATATCTGTGAGAATGCGTTGTGTGAGAGTTCTTTTGCGCCATCATTTTCTTTTTGATCCCTCAGTGTATTGATTTCCCTTTTCTTTTGCGTGTCTAAATCCTCGTGTTTGTCTGGTTTGGAGGGAAACAAAAATTGAATTGTATTATTTTGCAAATATTTTGTAATCAATATTTTGGGCAGAGTATTAGTGATATGAAAGAAATTTTTTATCCCTTGTGGAAGTCGATTTGTGCTTTGTTATGGTAATGGGAAAACATCCACCCTAACCACTTTTTAAAATAAAAGAAAGGAGAGGCTTGGAAGAACAATCCTGGAAACCTGGTTCTCAAACCCTGCCCACCTTGGGGTGTCAAACCAGGATCTTGCCCGAGCTAGTTTTACTATAAATCGAGAGTTAGAGTCGACTTGTTATAAAACCTGGCTTCAATCTAGTTATAAGTTATAACCTGATCAAAACCCTGTTGATTTATTTTTTTGAAATGAAATAAAATAAAATGTTTAGAAAATTTAAAACTAAATTACTTCAATTGGGGTTGACTTCGTGACTGAGTTTAATAACTATGTATGGTTTTTCAAAGCAGAAAACAAAGTCTTTGTTTGGTTTAAATCGAAAATAAAATAAGAATTTATGATGTGTTAAACAGGGCTTTTATCAAATTTTTGATTTTTTTTTTGGAGAACTGAAAAATAGGTATTTTTAAAAATAATTTTCATATTAAGCTGGTAAGCTGAAATTTTTTCCACGAAGTATAATAGCTCATTGAGCTCGTCAGATATTGCTAATCAACACTGAAACCATAATATTTCAAGTTCCACCCGTGCTCCGAGAGGTCATTCCTTTTACCTTTTTTTTTTTTATTAAAAAATGACTCCCACATAGTTGTCAAAATCGTGATTTTGACAAAAATCGAAAATTGTTTCTGAACTCGGATCATAAAATTGGAATTGTAAAATCGTACTTTAAATTTACCGTACAAAAATTGTAAAATCACAACTAAAATCACGTGGATAGAAAAATCATAAAATCGTAAAATATTTTCAAATATAATATAATATAATTATGGCCATAAAATTTTATTAATTAAGGTTTATACATGATTTAAAAGACATTAAAAATACATAACAATTATATCATTATATTAGCATTTAAAAAATAAATATTTTTTTGTTTTTTTATTTTAAAATAGAAGAGAGAGGGGGCAGGCTAGCCCGCGGAGAGAGAAAGAGAGAGGAGAGAGAGGGCCTAGCCTGGAGCTAGCCTTGGGGGTGGGGTGGGCGCTCTGTTGTCAAAATCACGAGTCAATTCATCAAATCGTGTCAAATCGGGAGAAAAATCGTTTTGGGTCAAACTCGGGTCAAACTCTTTCAAATCATAAAATCGGACTGGATCGGTCCGATTTTACGATCCCAAAATCCATCCCACTCTACCTATAGACTCTACAGCCTATCCCCTATCCTGCCGCCCCCTGGCTAGCACGCCCACCCCACCCCCCAGGCTAGGCCCCCCTTCTCCCCTCCCTTTCTCTCTTCGCAGGCTAGCCTGCCCCCTCTCTCTCCTATTTTAAAATAAAAAAACAAAAAATAAGTATTTTTTAAATGCTAATATAATGATATAATTGTTATGTATTTTTAATTTCTTTTAAATCAGGTATAAATCTTAATTAATAAAATTTTATGGCCATAATTATATTATATTATATTATATTCGAAAATATTTTATTTATGATTTTACGATTTTTCTATTCGCACGATTTTAGTTGTGATTTTACGATTTTTGTACGGTAAATTTAAAGTACGATTTTACAATTTCGATTTTACGATCCAAGTTCAGAAACAACTTCTGATTTGTGTCAAAATCGTAATTTTGACAACCATGGGTGGGCGGGACAGGGGATAGACTGTAGAGTGTACAGGCAGAGCGGGATGGATTTTGGAATCGTAAAATCGGACCGATCCGGTCTGATTTTATGATTTTGACTGAGTTTGATCAAAATCGATTTTTCTACCCGAGTTAACAAGGGTTGATGAGTTGACTCGCAAAATCGTACGATTTTGCGAGTCAACTCGCGATTTTGACAACCATGGACTCCCATGTCTTAAAACTTTGAAACTAATCTGACAATTAAACACAACTCTCTGGAGGTGACGAAGCCCTAGGATACGTGTGCCCAACAAATCTGTCCCAAAGTAGCCTTCTTCAAGAATGTGTTTCCTGCAGTACAATGCGTCAAGGAGATGATATATATAATATGCGTTTAACTGTCGGAATAGAGCTCCCAGGTCCAAAATGGCCATTTATCAGATGAAAACACGAACTTTAACCCCCACTTCAAGAAACAAATTACGACAATGGTTGATCAAATGAAGAAAGTAGCCTGAAACGGCTATCAATCTATCTTAGTGTCTCAGTGACAGTGATTAATCAAATGTAGCTAGAAACTGCTGTCATTGGTGGTGCATGCACTGCCTTGAAGTTCTCTTCCAATTAAAAATATGAAGAGAAGTCGTTTTGGGTTTATGGAGGCATGCATAAGAACAAAGACATGACATCTTCCTATGACATGCAATGCTGGACATCTATATCTATATCATGCTAGCTTTGCAAGACCTTGCTGGTAAGTCCCTTGCATTTCTCTCTGAAAGATTTGGGATTATAGGCACTTTTTTCTTCTATCTCTTTGTTTCCCTCCTCTGTTCTGTTTAATTTTGCTTTTGTCTAATCTCCAAACAGATAGAAGGTGTTTTCTGCTGAAAAGTGCTTCTCTTACCGAGTTCTTCCATTTAATAGCTTCATTTATTATGTTTTTTCTTTCCATTACTGCAACTGACTAATCATTTATAACTTCACTTTGTTTCTAAAGAAAAACAAAGAAAGAAATATAGCTAATCCCGTGTTACTATTACTTATGGCATGTGAAAATATCGTTTCTTACCCCTTGCCCGAGTCCCAAATTTGTTAATGTCTTATGCTCTCTTCATGCTTGTTGCCACATTCGGGTTGTTTTGTCGTTGTTACTGTTATATGGAAAGTCTTAAATCTAGATTTAGATTCACAGTCACGCCATGTGACAAAGGATTCCCTCTTAATTATTCCCGATTGAATCCACCTAGCCTTTTAAGTTTGGAGATCAAAAATGAAAAGGAAAATGTTACTGCTGTATACCATTTTAATTCTTCTTTTTTCACCCGCCCCTTTTTTTATATTTAACAATTGCAGTTCGGTTTTGCAATTAATTACCATGTCCAGGCATAAACTCTGTAGATTAACATTGAGAGTCTAATCTTGTTGCCCGTTATTAGTCATGGTCTTGATCTCGACAGGGTTAGCAGATACAATTAGCAAGTTGGCTAATATAGACATTGAACAAAACTGTTGTTAGCTCTTCAGAGCAAGGGCAAATTTATGACATATAGAAGAACCTTTCTGCGTAAATTAGTGCCAACACTGTTGCTTTCGATAAAATGCTGACTTGTTTTTTTCTTTCTTGTGATTTTTCAGAGTGGAGGAACAATGGCACCTGAAATGACCCCTGTTAGGCGATCAGAAGATAAACGCCAAAGTGGAAGATAGCACAGTCAAGCTTTCTTCGATATTATGGTGTCGACTCCCAGACTGCTAGCAATGGCCTATCTGCATTTGTCCTTGCTTCATCTTCCACCTTTGACCTCATTATCATTGACATGGACCTTCCTGTCATGAATGGGCTTGAGGTAACAAGTTTGATTTAAATGATCGAGCATCTGCTAACTCACATTTCTGATATGTTATTATTATTTTTTGATTTATGATAGGCTATCAGGTATATGCGTGCCCGGGGCATAAATTGTAAGATCATAGGCATGACTGGTTTCTGGTGTGAAATGCACGAGCAAGCAATTCTCGATGCTGGGGCTGATAAAGCAATTGAAAAGCCTTTCTTCCCAGCGACCCTGTTGCAGATCCTGAGGGATCTTGACGATGAACTTTAAGAACTGTGGATCTGACAGAGGACTTCAAAAGTCAATAAATTGAGCTACATTTATTAGTTTAAGTTGGTCCTTTCTTCTTTCTTTTTCTCCGCCTTGCGCACTTGTTATGAATCCAATGTTACAGTAAGAAGTAACAAGTCCATGAAGTTGTAGCAGCAGAAACTATGGAGTCAAATACAAGTTGAGTCCTCTTACTTGTCTCCTCCGAATCCCCATGATAAAATGCCTTAGATCTTTATTAACCTAGTATGGCGACATTTTTACTTCCTTACCTTAAGAGATTGACCCGGTGGTTAAGGAGACATGCTGTCTTCCTAACCTTATTAGAAATGAAAAAATCTCTGATTTATCAAACCTAGAAAACATTGCTTAAGACATTAGAGTTTGATGCATGTGTGATGGGTGACAGTCAAATACAATGAGCAAGCAAAATGATAGCTTATTGGTAAAGTTCTTTCTTTGGGTTGCAATGTGAACATCCAACTTAACCTTTCAAAAAGGTTCAAATCCGTAGCATGTCTGTCACCCGGTCTAACCAGTGAATAATATACTTCGAGGCTGTGTTTCTATTAGTGTTTTAGGATGGAAGGGACCAATAAGGTTGAAGAGATGGAGACATAAAAACAAATCGGTATCTGGGATGATTTTAGAGTGGGTTTTTGTCCATCTAAAATAGTTACTATCTAAAATATCTCCATCTCTTTTGCTCTGAGACAGCAATCAAATGATACCGAAGGGATATGGTTTGGTTACATCAATTCTGGTATGCAAATCTTTTATGATATTTGGTGCCTTGATTGATTACCAAAACTTGATCAAACATCTTGTAGATGCTTAACTTTGAAGTTGTCACCAGAATGGAAGCCTGAAAGCTGCCAACCACTGAGATTTCTGTGAGATTTTGTCTTAATTCATTCCTAAATATTGTTTCTATTTATTTAACTGAGCAATTGGATTTTCATGACAAAAGAGGAAGGATTGGCATTAATAATGCACCTACTATGGTATTGATTTTAGTAAAAATGACAGGGAAGATAATTAATAGCAGGTCACTTTTGGGCAAACAAGAGCAGATTTCATACTAGATGGTGGTGCAGATCTGCAAAGCAATCCATATCTACTCGCAAAGGAAAGGAAATCAACATAGTTTTCAGAATGATGGTGCATCACAGCAATAATCATTTCAGATTAAACCTTTTCCTTTAACATGAAAATTTGGATACCTTGCGGGGACTGATTAGATGAAAGAAATGCTAAAGCAGGCTGGAAATATTGGTTCAAATCTTTAAAGCGTGTTGCTACCATTCTAAGCAAAAAAGTTTAAAGATTCTGTGGAAATCTCTCCATTGTGACCATCCCTAAATAGGGATAAAATCTCATTTTGTAGATCTTGTGATCCTCAAAACAATCCAAGTTATTTGGTGGCATGGAGCTTTTTTAAACTGCCCTGTTTGCCATGGAAAGGGTACTGTTCCCACATATATGATCATGTCTTTCATTTTCACTGTTGAATCAGTCGAAGAGATCACTTTCCTCGGAATCTGCCAGTCTCAGGTCAGTTTTTCTTTCTCCTCAAAAGCATCTCCTTTACGAAGAAAATACACAATACTAATGCCGAGCCAGGCCCAAACCCTCCTCTCTGTAGACTGTCAGCGATGATATTGGGAGACAAGCATGAAGCATATACCTTGATGGGCTATTTTGTCTGAACAAGTTCTAGTTGCATGACTCATTTCGTAGATGCATGCATTTAGTTGTGACGTCAAATTCATTTCCCTTATTGACCAAACAAGAGTCACACACATTGACTGAAGAATATGCTCAAAATCACTAACTTAATCAATCCCATTGGCTAGTGTTTCTCTCTTAGTCTAACTTTTTCACCTATATATTTAAGACTTAAATAGCATGACACTGTAACTTGTTCTGAGTTAAACCACAGGGGAATAAGACTAGCAAGACAAATGGCAACACACATCAATGGCAGCTGGGAATTGGGAGCCAAGATGACTGCACTTGTCGTGGACGATGATTCAATCAACCAAACTATTCACCACAGACTCTTGGAACAACTTGGGATAGAAAACCAGGTGGCCAGAAATGGGAAGGAAGCTATCGATATCCATTGCTCAGGAAAAAAGTTTGATCTCATTCTTATGGACAGAGACATGCCTATCATGAATGGCATTGAGGTATGTCAGCCTTATCACCTTGATCAATCAAAATTCGGTGAAATATATACCATGTTTAATATCTGCAGCTAGTTGCAGGATCTAACCATACAGTACTTTGATGGCAGGCAACAAGGAAACTCCGAGCTATGGGCATACGTAGCATGATTGCCGGTGTATCAACACGCTGCGTAAAACAAGAAATTCAAGAATTTATGGAAGCTGGCCTGGATGATTACCAGGAGAAGCCTTTGACAAGTGCTAAGATCATCTCCATCCTCCATAAGATCCATCACAGTGGCTCAATTTCATACTAGCTTACCTCTTTTTGTAGGTTAACTATTTTATATTTGTTTAGTTTAGAGTTAGTATGGAGGTTAATCTAGGCATGATCTGTTGTAGTTTTTGTGTTTCTGCGAGTCCCCTATAGTCTAAGTGCTACTATCTGGTATTTGATGCTGTATTTAATTTACTTAGCAGCATGTGTTCTGCCAAGCCAAGTTCATGTAGAAATTCTGCAGAAAATGTTGAATGAGATTTTGATTCATTTCTTTCTTTTCCTTCTCTGTTTGCTCTCTAAAACTCCTCTTTCAGCTCTGCAAATTCTACCTGGAACCCCAAATTCCTACTAGCAAGCAGCTTATAGTTATACTATAATATTAAATTCATGTACGATTAGTGGGTAAACTCGGTAAACATAATTAAATAATAAATTTAATGATTAGGAATATTTTTTCCCTTTAATATGTTTTTTTACAATTCTTATATTTTATAACATTTAAAAAAATCCCACTATAAAAATCTTATTTGGTTCATTTAATTTCTTATGATAATTCGTTTTAATATTTTCAACTTAAACCAAAAAGGAACCCTTTTTTATAATTTTAAAATTTTATAAATAATAAACATATATATGAAAAAAAATATTTTCTGAACTAAAATTTTTGTTGGCTTAAAAATAAGAAATACCCATTAATTAATTAAAAAAACCATATCTCATTATTCTTAGCCCAAATGTTTTCTTGGCCCCTTCGTCTTTGCAGCAAGCCCAGTTTCTAGAGACCAAAGATCCTAACATAGTAAGTGGTCTGTGTCCTCCGGATTGGTGCCTTAGCCCCCACACAAAACCCTAAACCCTAACCAGCTTCTCTTTCCTTCCTCGTCCTTCTTTGCTTCTCTACCTCACTATTGTTCTCTCCCTAAACCTACGTCTACTTGCCAATAAGCCTGTACTCTCTTTCTGTTACTACACTACGTACAGAGCCATGTATCGTTTTGCGTCTGGCCTTGCCTCCAAAGCCAGGTAAGTAAACTTTCAATGACCTATGTATCTCTGTTAATAGCTTAAACTAGAAAGTTGAATACTTTGATTGTTTTCTCACCTGGACCTCTCTTATTTGTTCATTTTTTTGTTAGTGGGGTGGCTGGCAACAATTCCAAACAGGTAATTTTTAATCTCATTCTGTTCACGGTTGATTTTGATTTTTTTTCATGTAAATTTAATGTGGGCTGCGCTTGTTTTCTTGGTGGGAGTTTAGATTGGTAGTAGATTGGCTTGGAGGAGAAATTATGCGGCTAAAGACATCAAATTTGGTGTTGAAGCTCGTGCTTTGATGCTTAGAGGTGTTGAAGAGCTTGCTGATGCTGTTAAAGTTACCATGGGGCCTAAAGTGAGCGACTTTATTTGGTTAATGTTGTTTTTGGGTTGTGATCATGTGTTTCTTTGTTCTTTTGTGGAATTGTTTTTACAAACTAGCCTTGTAATTAAATGTACCTTGTATGGTTTGTGCATTGATGAGTTGATTGTGTGTGTGTGTGTTTTTATGGGAGGAGGTTCAATCTTCATTTACAATTAAATATTCAGTGGAGTTTTAATGTTTGGCTTCTCCGCAGGGACGTAATGTAGTTTTGGAACAAAGCTGGGGGGCTCCTAAAGTGACAAAAGATGGTGTAACTGTAGCAAAGAGTATTGAATTCCAAAACAGAGTTAAGAATATAGGTGCTGCCCTTGTGAAGCAGGTTGCAAATGCTACTAATGATGTGGCAGGCGATGGTGAGACTTCATATTTTGAATATGAACTTTCAGTATTTATCTTTTTTGAGGTTGAAAAGCCAGGAGTTTTTACATGTTGTGTGGGCAATAATGTGTGTTCTTGCACATGTTAGGATTGATCAGAGTATTATTTCTTTGTAAATTATAATGGTCGAACCTTTTGTGATGGGTTGTTGAAGGAACTTTCTTTCACATGCTTGCAGGTACCACATGTGCAACTGTCCTTACCCGTGCAATATTTGTTGAAGGATGCAAGTCTGTGGCAGCTGGAGTGAATGCCATGGACCTTAGACGTGGGATCTCAATGGCAGTTGAAGCTGTTGTGACAAGCTTGAAGAGCAGAGCAAGGATGATCAGCACATCTGAGGAAATAGCCCAGGTGGGTTTGCTGTGTGCTCCTTTTGTTTTCATGCACGAGAGGTAGGACTAGTAATACCAAGAACATTGGAGATGAAGTAATGCTCAAGTAGTAGTTAGAATTAGATGGAATAAACAGATTTCTATTAGATATTGTTTAAGCGTTACTAAAATGATGTTTTTGTAACAAGGTTGGGACAATATCAGCAAATGGAGAAAGAGAGATTGGTGAACTTATAGCCAAGGCTATGGAGAAAGTTGGCAAAGAGGGTGTCATTACAATCTCTGTAAGCTGCTTTTTGAATTCTTTCATTATTGTCTGCTATATCATTGTGCTTGCTTATATCATTAGAAACCTGCTAGATTCTCGATGTTTTTCCTGTATTTATTGGATGCTTAAATTTAGGAAGAAGCAACTTTGGTGGAAATTACTTTGCTGCCTCTATTCCTTATTTTGTGAATTTGTGTCAACCTCTTCCTTGATGCTATTTTGTTCCTGTAGGTTTAGTTTTTCATAGCTTTATGAATTTTATTGTTCTTTACTATTAGCAACACTAGTGCTGTTTTATCCTGTCAAAACAAACTTTTGCTTTCCTTCTCATTTCTATCATTTTGAGAATTTCTCTCCCTCAAATTCATTTCAGGATGGAAAAACAATGGATAATGAATTGGAGGTTGTTGAGGGAATGAAGTTGGACAGGGGCTATATATCCCCTTATTTTATAACCAATGACAAGAACCAGAAATGTGTAAGCACTTTAATAATTAATTTACTCGTAATATTTATAATGAACTCATGGGTGCTGTTTCAAGTCACAGTGCTTTATGGAAGTTTTCCAACTCAATCCTTTATCAGGAATTAGAAGATCCTCTCATTTTAATTCACGAAAAGAAGATCTCAAGCATGAGTTCTACTGTCAAAGTTTTAGAATTGGCCTTGAAGGTTAGTGGTTGTTTCCAGGGAGGATTGAAGTAAGTTGATTATGTTATCCAATTTTTTAACCAATTTGTTATGTTTCTTAGAGGCAAAGACCTTTGCTGATTGTTGCTGAAGATTTGGAGGGTGAGGTCCTCGCAACTCTCGTTTTGAACAAGCTTCGTGCTGGAATCAAGGTATCATGCAATTCTCTCATATAAAAATACAGTTTCCATATCAGAGTAAAGGCTGACCTTTATGCAGAGATTTATGTGTTTTACTAAGGGCAATGGATTTTGAATTTGTTCAAGGTTTGTGCCATCAAAGCACCTGGATTTGGTGAAAATAGGAAGGCCAATTTGCAGGACCTTTCCATTCTCACAGGGGGTCAGGTAGGTTCATGCAATTAGTAATGTCCACCTTTAACTTTTACTTGAATTGTGCTTGAACTGGTCTCTGACATTTATATAATGATTTGTAGGTTATAACCGAAGAGCTCGGTTTGAACCTTGAGAATGTGGGATTTGAAATGCTTGGCTCATGCAAAAAGGTAAATGTATTGTTTGTTTGTGTTTTGACAATATATATTGACCAAAACTTACATATGAAAATGTGTTTTTTGGCTCTCTGTATCACTTGATGAGTTAAGAAGAATTCTCATTCCCTTTCGGCCTATTGCCATGATGTTCACCTTATGCCTCATTTCCACTTCCTAAATTGTAGGTGACAGTATCAAAGGATGACACCATTATTCTTGACGGGCTCGGTGACAAGAAAACCATTGAAGAAAGATGCGAGCAGGTTTGTCTCCCTCAAGCACAAACTCTGCCTTGATTATTTTTTTGTAGGTAATAGTTTTCTTATGTACAATTGTTAAAAACAGTTGAGATCTGCAATTGGAACCAGCACCTCTGATTATGATAAAGAGAAGTTACAGGAGCGGCTAGCAAAACTTTCTGGTGGCGTTGCAGTTTTAAAGGTTGGTTTCTCCTTTAAATAATCATCTGCCACAGATTGCTGCTATACAGAACTAAGCTTTACTGTCATACTTGATAGATTGGTGGAGCCAGCGAAGCTGAAGTTGGTGAAAAGAAAGACAGAGTTACTGATGCTCTGAATGCCACCAAGGCTGCTGTAGAGGAGGGCATTGTACCTGGTAAGCCTATCTTTGACTGGGTTGGTCATCTCGTTCTATGTTTTTGGAATGGTACATCAACTTATAAAATCCTTCATTGTTCAGGTGGGGGTGTTGCACTTCTGTACGCCTCTAAGGAGCTTGACAAATTGCATACAGCAAATTTTGATCAGAAGATTGGCGTCCAGATTATCCAGAATGCTCTCAAGGTTCCGACCTTTGTTGTTATCAAATTTTCATATTTGATGCATATTGATATTTTTTCCAATTTTAAGATGCTGAGTGTCATTTTTTGCAGATGATCCGTTCATGTAATTATAAATTTCTAACACTGCACGTAGTTGGAGGAGTGTCAAGAAGTTTTGCATATTTTACCATGACAACGAAATATTTATTAAACTGACATACTGTCAAGTTACTAGAAAACAGAAATACAATTTTGCTGAAGTTTCTTTTTATCAAGGAATGCAATCCACCATTTTTTCCTTACATAACAAAGCAAGCAGTGCCATATAGTCTTAGGTTGTGAACCTAGTTTTATATACTTCATAAGTCTTCTCAATTGAGCATGTTTTTGTCTGTAGACACCTGTTCACACTATCGCTAGCAATGCGGGGGTAGAGGGAGCAGTTGTTGTTGGCAAGCTATTGGAGCAAGACAACCCTGACCTTGGCTATGATGCAGCCAAAGGTTCGCCATTCATCTTTCAATATCGAAATGGAAAGAAATAGTATGATACCATGGATTGTTATATGTCACGCTGCATTGATATTAACAAACTTGCTTCTGATTTGCAACAGGCGAGTATGTAGACATGGTGAAATCAGGAATTATCGATCCTTTGAAAGTCATTAGAACAGCCTTGGTAGATGCTGCAAGGTATTTATAAATCATTTTCAAGAGGGTATCCTTATTTTTCTAATACTCGTTTTCATTCATGAAGCAACCAACCACCATTTAATTTCCTTATCATGCAGTGTGTCTTCCTTGATGACTACAACTGAGGCAATTGTGTATGAACTTCCCAAGGTTGAAAAGGAAACCCCAGCAGGCAATGGCATGCCCGGCATGCACGGCATGGGATTTTGAAACTCTTTCGAGCATTACAAATCAACTCTGATTTAAACATTATTGACACAAAATTTTACTTGTTCTTCAATTATTCAATCATATGCTTTCACAAGTTAAGAAAGGTGATTCATTTTTTTCCTGAAAATCAGTACATTCCTGATCCTTTGCTGGATATGTTCTCTTCTACTAGCCCTAGTTACTGGCTGGGAATCCACGGCAAAAACTGTCATCGTTGACATCAAGTCTTTAGCTGCCGGGGCTGAGAACAGATGGAAGAGCATGGCGCGCGGTAACAATAATGGTTGTAGAGAAGGCCAGGCCCACTAAATTGAAATGCTGATAAGATTTGGTAAAATAAGATATGATGCACACAGGATTCGATACTTATGTTCTTGCAATTTTGTTCTTTTATTTCAACAAGGGTCGTTTAGCCGGCCTGGCAAAAGGGCAAGAAACCACTCCTTGAGAACATGTTACATTGTGATGCAACATGGAGTGCTAGTCTATATTCCATTCCTTGGGACACAAGTAAGACAGCAGTATAGAGGGGATGCTTTAAATATTACATGCATACATACACTATCATTCAATAATGGGTGGGTTGGAAGGGGACAGGGAGGTTCTATTTGGTGAGTTGTGTCTTCAATTATTGAGTAACCATAGTTTTGACATTAAAATTAGGTATCCCCGAATTGCAATTTGCAAAGGGTTAATCATCCGGGTCACCATTCTTGAGCCCTTCCTCTTAAACCATATTCAATTATTGAGTAATTCTCTCGAGCTCCCCAAAATCATAAACCACCCAATCGGCACCCGTTCAAATATAAAGGATTGACTGCTATAAATAAGGAAGGATTGGAGGGATCCCTCTAAATCATTCATTGATTTCTTATACTTCCTGCTAAACGATGAATAAACTCAGCCTCTTGCCAGTTATCACAGCCCATGAAACGCAAAAACGATGGAGTTTTTGCAGTGGTCAATTATCACTCTGGTCATCGGTCCCCAGGGAGCTTAAAACTATAGATTCCAAGCACGCTGATCATTCGACTGATACATATCTAATGAGCACTACAAAACGCATCTAATTTATAGTCCAAAGCTTTTAGCGCATAGCAATGGCGGAACTGGACAGCACCCAATTTACTCATCTGTGGCCTTGGACCTGGCTCGTGTGGACTGGCTCATCTTCCCCCCCATCCCCTCGAGACAAGAAATTAGATTGGAGATGATGTAAATTAATAGTGTTTTTCTTCTTTATTTTCAATATATGAAGAAAATGAGCATGTTTCATTAACCATCCAGTAACTCTGAGGTTTACCTCCACCTCCAGAAAAAAAAAAAATATATATATATATATATATATATATATATATTATAACTTTGTTATATTTTCTTTGTATTTAAAATTATTATTTTTGATATATATATATATATATATATATATTATAACTTTGTTATATTTTCTTTGTATTTAAAATTATTATTTTTGAAGATAAATGACAATTTAATGCAACCTTCTCTTATAATAGAATATTTTTTACGCTCAAAATATTCACAGGCGCGCGCACCCAATAAAAGGATCTCGTGAGTTTTTTTGTAACTGTGAGAGTGATCCGTGAGGATTGTTGTCATTGCTTTTTTAAAAGTGCCCATGTTATTTATTTGTATAATTATATTTAAAAAAAAAAAAAAAGATTAGGATAAGTGGGGCCGCACCCGCATGGAACCGCAAATGCCGGATAACCGGCTAACATGGCACGCTATCCTTGCCACGTCCGCACGCCTTACGAAGCAAAAACCTATTGACGCGTGCTGCCTCATTGTTCTATTTATATTAACTCCCATGTTTCTACTTTGGCTATTGTGAGCTGCCGGCATAGAAATTTTGATGAGATAATTACAATAACATTTTCTTTTTAGAAAAATCAAATAACATAGTTGGTGTTTATTATAGTTTTATAATATAATACATATAAAAATACATAATATTAGATAAATATCCCAGTTCTCAATTGAGATTTCTATATAAAATACGACATTAAAATAAAATATGAGGTTTAATTTTATAATGCGTCGTGATTTTAAATTGCAATAGGATAAGATGCAGTTAGCCGTTAATTGTCAAGAGTCTTTAGGCAAAAAGTAGACGTTAACAAGGCTCGACATGCAGTTAGCCGTTAATTGTCATTTTCTATTTTAAGACAATCCCATTTGGCATTAACTATGTAATAAAACTTTTCTACGAAAAATAATAAATTAAATAGTCAAATGGTCGCGTGTCAGCTTCCAATCATTTTGCACTCATAAAAAAAATCAAACGGAATATATTTTATCTTGCGAGCACCCTGAAAGGCTCGTCAAAACAGATGCTAGTGTCTTGATTTTAACACTAGATTACGTGCATAATATTTGTATTTTTTTAATATAGTATATACATATTTTATTATAAATATAATATGAAATATTTATAATTTTATTTTTTAGTTTATATATACCTACTCCTCTTTCTATATATAATAGAATTAAATATATATAAAAACTATACCTTATTAGGATCACATTTGTTGATTGAAATTGATTAAGATCAATATAATATGATATATTTTTAAAGTTTTAGCGTAAATTCTTTATATTTTTTGTATTTGTTTATAGAATTAATTTGATTTGTAGTCAATTAAAACCTTTCAGAAAGAGATTAAAAAATGAAATCAAATTATCTATTCAGATTAATTTGTTATGGCTGTGTATATTACTCAATCAAGTTGTAAATTTCAGGTGTGAATTCGAATTCATATATTTTATCATCATCTTTTCATTCCACCACCTCAATCTCTATATGGCTGAGCTTTACAAGACTAGAATGGTGAAGATAATGCCTTTTTTGTTCGAGTGAGACAACCAATTTTTTGTTCACAAATGAGAACAATTTCTCTCTCTCCCTGGGGAATTAGTCCATGCTGATATATTAACTGAGTTTTTAATAATTATTTCAAATATTTCATAATATATAATATATATTTTTAATACAGCTATATACTTTTTTTTATTTTATCTTGTCCATGTCCAAAGCCAGTAATAACCAAAGATCAAGTGAACGTGGTTGCGGTTATTTTTTAAAAAATATTTTTTTGTTCAGAATTGTATTAAAATAATATTTTTTTTAATTTTTTAAAAATTATTTTTAACATCATCATATTAAAATATTCAAAAACATTAAAATTTTTATTTAAAATAATTTCAAAATCAATGTAAAGCATCCTGATTTTGAACCTGAAATACAAGAGTGGGGTGACGAATTAACGAGGTGGTGAAGTACAAAACACAATGATTGTACTTGAGTGGTTTTTAGGCTCCACGGGGACTTGGACGGGTAGCAACAAATTGTCTGTCTGCAGTACAGCACCAGAGATCGATTAGGGCACCAAAATACATGGCATCTGTTTCAATTCCTATTTATTATTATTATTATTTTCTTAATAAAATACTTAGTTTTAACCTAATCAAATTTAGATTAGGTTTGATCAATTCGACCGGGTCACAAATTAATCCAAAAAACCACCTAAATTTAGTTAGGTTAGTATTAAAACTAATTCAAATTACCAATCACTCAACCTACCAAGTCATACAGGGTTTGATATCAACTCGTTTGAATTAAAACTCAGTCCCAGTCACTGGTTGAATCACATATTTGCCGAGTAAACTCACCTCTCAAAATTAGGTTTAATAACCGGTGACATCCATATCCATGAGTACAAATTATCTTTCTCACAGAACGTGTCTAGAGCATTAGCAAGAGAAAATTATATACGAAAAAAAGAAAACAAGACCTCTCGATTGGGGTGTCTTGGTAATCGGGTTAAATCTTATTTTAATTTAATATTTTAGAATGTTTTGATATAATGATGTTATTTAAAAAAAAAAATTATTTTAAATAAACAACAATATTCTTTACTACATTTCTAAACAAACTTTATTATATCACCAACAACAATTCAAACTTTAAAATATTTGAGTGCAATTAAAGTTATTTTTTAAAATACCTTTTACTTTAAAATATAAATAAAAAATATTCTATTATTTTTATTTTAGTATAGCATATCGGAATAATTTTAAAATGTATAAAAATTAATTTAAAACTGAATAAAAAAATAAAAAACAAGGAAAGCCAACAGCGGCTAGGCAGCAGCAGCTTGACAATTGTCTCAAGTACTGACCAATTATCTCCTAACAGTATCACTATTTATCTCACAGTTGAGTCTGTTGGTTGAAGCACTTGTCACCTTGCATCTCTCTCATCTCCTCCCTAGCCGCAGCTGCTAAGAATAAAGACGCCATGAATCCTTATGTTCCTGATTTTGAAATGGACGATGATTACTCTCTCCCACCTCCTCCTCCAACCCTTAATCGCCCCAGAAAACCAGCCATGTAATTCCCTTTTCTTTTCTTTTAACTTTTAAATCCATGCTCACTTTGATTATTGCGTGACTTGATGAAGTGATTTGCGTGCTTGATGAAGTGCAGGCAGGAAGAAGAGATCATGGAGCTACTATGGCAGAACGGCCAGGTAGTGATGCACAGCCAAAGATCTCAAAAGAAATCATCTTCTCCGCCGTCTAAGTTGGATGACGCGGTGCTCCCGGCTGATCAATTACAGGGTACTAAAGAGATTCGATCATCACATGATCAACATCAACAACATCATCTTTTTATGCAAGAAGATGAGATGGCTTCTTGGCTTCATTATCCTCTAAACGACACCAATTTCGACCATGAATTCTGCGCCGACTTCCTTTATCCTCCGACAGCTTCAACCGCTTCCATCACCAACGCTGCGGCGTCTCCTGTTCGAGGTGTGACTCAGAGAGCGGAAGCTAGGAGTTTTCAGGCGGTATCGGCCCCGAGGCCACCGATAGCTCCGGTGAGGAGAGCGGAGGTGATGCAGAACTTCGCGCACTTCTCGAGGCACCGAGCGGCAGGAGTTTCGGAACCTGGACCGTCCAATTCGAAGAGCGTGGTGAGGGAATCGACGGTTGTTGACTCGTGTGAGACTCCAAAAGCTAGAACTTCGGAGACGGCGTTTGCTAGGAGTGCGGATAACACGTGCGGGGCCATGAACAGTGTTGCTGTGGCAGGCAAGGGTTCTAGTGCTCCCTCACGCAAGAGAAAGATGACGGCGACTCCTTGTGAGATGACCTCTACGTCATCACCTGGTTGCTCGAGTGCTAGCGCTGAGCTGCCGGCTCTGATGGCTCCAGTGGAAGACCGGAAGCGGAAGGGAAGAGAAGAGGAAGCTGAGTGTCACAGCGAGGTAAATGAGTCAATCTTTTGTTAATTACCGAGTTAAGCACCATATTAAGTATGTTTTATTATTAAATTATCACTATTAAAATAATAATTACAAATTAGGCAATATTATCATGTCCTTGGCTATCGTGCGCCGAGAAGGTGACGTTGGTAAACGTGAGCACGACCCCCCCCCCCCCCCCCCCCGGATTTTCCTTGCATTTGTTTTTTAAGAAAACGTGGGCATGAGAAAAAATTGTAAGATATTTGATATGTTTAAATTATATTTATTTATGCTGGATTGGCTTCGGATTAATATTCTATCCATTAAAATTCTTTAATGGACTAGAATAAATTCGATAGGATAAGGTTTTGCATCCATCCAGTGACGTCAAATATTCATAGCTCACGATGATTAAGGGGAAAATGGTGTTTTGTATGCGGTGGGGTGTGCTTTGAGATGCTTTTAAACTGACCAAGACGTAAAAAAAATATTCGGATTTCATTGTTTAAACCTGTTCTTCATCTTAAATTATGATAAAAACATGAGTTTGAAGAAAACTATAATTTACAGGCTTTTCGAAAACTTCCCTTTTTAAAACGCACGTAAAAGCCATCACAGTGCCCCCACACTGTATATTTTCATCATTCTTTAATATGACCTCCCTTTTCTTTTCTCTTCAAGGATGCTGAGTTTGAATCTGCTGATCATGCAAAGAAACAAACTCGTGGATCAACGTCGTCGAAGAGATCTCGTGCAGCAGAAGTTCACAACCTATCAGAAAGGGTTTGTACTGCTACTACTACTATTGTCGAATTGTTGATGAATTGGTTGCTTTCCATGTGGTCGGCGTCCTTAAACGGAAGTGACCCTACATTCTTGCAGAGACGCCGGGACCGGATCAATGAAAAGATGAGGGCTTTGCAAGAGCTCATTCCTCGTTGCAACAAGGTTCTCTCATCTTGCTGAAGAACAATTATTTTTTATGTTATCGCACTTCACCTCGTTTATCTGCCCCTTATAATGAGTTTTCTCCTCGCTTTCTAATTTTCAGTCGGACAAAGCTTCTATGTTAGATGAGGCAATCGAGTACCTGAAGTCGCTTCAGTTGCAAGTACAGGTATCTATTTCCTATCTTATGTTTCAATGGGGTTTCCTCGGATAAACTGCTTATTTCAAATGGCTTGAAAGAGTGGTCAGGGTTTGAAATAACTCTGCATCCAATTAATAAACCGTGAGTCAGCACAGTTGAAGGTTCTATATTATTGGATATTGGTGGTATCTAGATGAGTTGTCCGTACTGCATTCGACCTAGTTATCCTGTTCTTGCATGTCTGTGTACGTATTACATGTTTCTATGGACACTTATATACCATGAAAACGGGACTGTAAATTCCCGCATTCAGAATGCCTCATTCAACTCATTCTCCAAACGGATCCTTGAAAGTTAAGAGTATATGTATGAATCATTAACTTTTTTTCAAACTTGCAATGCAAGGTTGTTCTATCTGTCAGTCTGGTGTTTGGTGGGATGGATGGTGGATTCAGCATCTATTTCTAAAGCCCTCCTGATTTTTTCTTTTTCTTTTTGATTTTTTCTTTTGGTTTTTGGAAGGGGGTGGGGGATGGTGCTAGGAAGAGAGTGCGAGTTCGATATTTTCACACAGCAACGTTGTCTTCTGTTCATGTACTTGAGAATTATTAACACAATATTTCTCCCTCTCTCAGGGATTCTGTCAAAGTGAAATTAATGAAGAAAAAGTCTGCCAAATTCCATGATCTGGTGAAATTTTGTAAAAGCTAGGGATTTGGTCCAATTTAAATATAGAAAGACTGCATCTCTTTTTAAGAAGAAACGAAAGTGCAGTCTTAATTAAACATGCCGTCATTGATTCTGTCCTTTGGTTATGGTGTTTCCCTACGTTTATTTTTCCTCAGCAATAAGTATTCGGTGGTTTCTAGGGTAGTGATTTTAAACAGCAATGACAGCATGTTCTCTCATGGAAAAAAGAGTGTTGTCTCTGCAGGATAGACTTCTCATAATTTTTTATTATATCTTTCGGCTATTGATAGTTTATAACTCGATCATGGATAAAATTGTCAGCTCATGCATTCGATACAGCTAGCGTTAGATTCTGATTAATTCTTGCAGATGATGTCTATGGGATGCAGCATGGTCCCAATGATGTTTCCTGGCTTCCAGAACTACATGCCACCGATGGGAATAGGGATGGGGATGGGGATGGGGATGGGCATTGACATGGGATTGAGTCGGCCAGTGATGCCATTTCCCAACGTTTTGGCGAGTGCACCCTCAGCAACACCAGCTGCAGCAGCTCATTTGGGTCCCAGGTTCCCTGTGCCGCCCTTTCATGTGCCTCCCATCCCCGCTCCTGATCCATCCAGAGTCCGACCAACCAACCAGGTAGATCCTATGCTAGGTTCACCAGGCCAACAGAATCCAAACCAGCCACGAGTCCCAAATTTTGTCGATCCATATCAGCACTATCTTGGCCTCCACCAGATGCATATACCAGGAGTACCACAGGTATATATATACACACCTGGTCTTTTTAAGATTCTCATTTTAAGCTTTTACGTGTTCATATCGTTGCTCACCTTTCCATTACCACTTTTTGACAAGAAATCGCCATGCTTTCAGTTTTTCATGTTAATTTGGTCAAGGGTGGTATTTATTGCAGACAAAATGCAAATAAACATGCACAAGGAAGATTTGCGTCCGTACATGTTCTGGCGCGAGTTCATTTTTTGACATGCTAGATATTCAATTATAGTTTTTTGAAGAGTTTTTCTATTTTTCAGGCCTGAGCTTGTTACTTCATGGACATATCTAGGGTGGGGATACAAACTTTCCATTTCGTTTTTCTCTTTTCCTAATCAATCATATTGTTTTATGTTCTGAATTAATAGCAAGCTCAGAACCGATTTAATCGAAGCCAGCCCCATCGCCATTTTGTTTTAGAAGCTCTGGTGGTTACCATGTTGATAAGCCCGCTTTTGTTTGCAGAACCAAGCAATGGCTCAGCCAAGTACCAGCAAGCCAAGTACTAGTCGAGGAGCTGAGAATCCTGACAATCACCAGTCAGGTAAGATGATCTTCTTACGGTCACCACTGGTTCTCGTTTAGGTTGTGATGGGAAAGAAGTGGCTCATGTTTTTGCTTCAAGTGAGGCTAAAAAAAGGAGTTATGCTACGTGGTTGTCCTCCTTTTATCCCACACACCAGAGCCCTTCTCAAAAGTAGTGCTAACGCGGCTGAAATACAGGATTTCTCATATTCTGCTACCAATTTTCTTTTCCTTTTCCCTCTTTTCACTCCATTATTCCTCCCGCCAATCAAAGCCAAATGATATGGATTTGCTACTCGGTTGTCCATGTCCATTTTTTATATTGAGGACCTGTTTGGGACAGCTGTTGTTGTAGCTTTTCAAAGTGTTTTTCGTGCTGAAATATATCAAAATGATGTTTTTTTATTTTTTAAAAATCATTTTTGACATCAGCACATCGAAATGATCTAAAAACACCAAAACATATTCATTTAAAATGAAAAAAAAATTTGATTTTTTTGGAAACGCAATTTCAAAAGCTGTCCCAAACAGCTTCTGAATGATACGTTGTTGATGTTATGCTTTAAGATCATGGAATCGATTCAACTCAGAAGTTGCATGAAAGGATCACTCGATCTTGATGAGATTCTTAATGCTGTCAAGCTTTTCCTGAATCGACAGGATATGCTGATAATAGAATCCCCAGTTGGCTAATGATTTACAACTCACCGCACAACATTTTGTAGTTGGTCTTGGCCTCTCAGATTGGTAGTGCTGAAAATGATATTGGTTATGTCTATGGATTGCTTGTGGAATGCCCCTGCTCGAGAACAAATGTAGTAATGACGGAGTTTCTTGTGCTTTGCAGGTTGAAGTTTTTCCCGATTTCCTTGGAAGGCTCTTGCCTGTTGAGTTTTGTAGTGTAAGAGAGCAACAATGGAGAGAGCAGCTTTTTTTTCACTGTCTAATACAACCATAACACAGCTAACATGTAATTATCACACTCAAATAGAATACAATTTTCTCTAATTTTTTTTGCATCTTCGTGCCGCTTCTGTATTCTCTAAAGTTTACATTTTTATTTACTCAAAACTACTGAAGTATGGTGGAAGATAGAACATGATGAATACCAATCTTATTATGGGAGCTGAGAGACGAAGCCTTGGATCCAGGTCGGTGACGCTGAACTGGCTTTCCCCGTACAGAATTTTTCTGCTGTCAACTTGTGTTAAGAAAAGATGGACATCTCTCTTCAGATTCCTGTTATAATTTTTGAGCTGAGAATTTCAACTTGTCAATAAAGCAATGAAATTGAAAAGAGATTTTTTTTTTTTTATTGAAGTTATTAAACCTGATCCGATCGAGTTATGAAAATATAATTATTTTTTTTAAAAAAAAATCATCAGGTTTGGTCAATTTAATAACACTATTGATTCCACAATAGTGGGCCACTTGGGTATGCTTTTGGAGATTCACCTCAGGAATCCTGGTCCATTAGTTGCTTTCATGTCCATCTGAAAGAGACTTGTCAAGTTTTGATTCATTGAACACTTTGCCACACAAGATATCATGAATCAGAAAGGAATATTGTGTGATGCTCAAACCATGGAGTCCACAGACAAGTGATGTTGTGGACCAGAACTAGTTGTCTAATGATGCTATTTCCCTCAGGTCTTTTAGCTGTGGAATCTACTAGGGTTACTTTTCTTGTCAGGAGATCTCAACGTCAGATTTAAGGAATGCTTGCTAGCTCATGCAGGATAGGGAAGTTTAACCTACATATCAATGGGAAGAGATCTCAACTTGTTGTCCAATGTTTTTTTTTTTAGTTAACAATATACTTTTTTCATGATAATTTTTTATTTGAATTAAAGAAATCCATATTCTGCAATATTAAAATGATTATTTAAATTATAAATTTGATTTTCTATATATAAAAAATTAATCTCCACGAGCATGTTTTTTAAACTTTTCACTAGACAGGGAAAAGAAAAATAGTTTTATATTGCTAAACACATCCATAACTTTCTCAAAACTTTGGAAACGGTTGAACAGGCTCAAAATTATAGCGCAAAATATACCAAGCACACATCATACAGAATGCCAAAGTTCCTTCAAGCCATGCCTTCCGCTTCTGTCTACGAATGCTGGCAGTCATGAACCAATAGCAGACAGAATCTGAGAGCAGAGAAAATGCAGTGCAACATCATAATCAACAAGTATTCACAAATATAGCTCTGAATGTTAAGCCCTAATTGGCAATATAAGGTAGCTACCTTGTCTGTGAAAATGCGGAATGCATCAACTCCCATAGCTGCGTCGAGTTCCTATCCAGAGGAAACAACAGATTTTAACAGGATATCTTCTTCTCATTTAAGTGGAAATCAGAGTACTTACACTTTCTGGGTCTGTGGAACAATCAATTTTAAGTATGAGCTTTTGAAGGCTCTCATCCATCAAATCATTGCGAATTTCACTCGAAGAAGCTGCATGCCAAAGTAGACAGTGATTCATTCATTGTAGAAGAGCATCTTAACAGTCATGGTTTCAGGAATTAAAATATTAGGACCCAGTAATACTCCTAACCCTAATCAGTTATCTTAATCAGAAAACATCGAACTTCTGTCAATATAACATGTGTGTTGAGATAAAAGAATCTTGTATCCCCAAATAATTTATTATGTCACTAGGCATTTAACAATTATTAATAAAGTAATACATAACAAAGACATTCAACTAACAAATTAACAGATAAAATATGCTAACATGATTACTCATTCCTTGCTCTGCACACTACGCTAATTAATGACCAAGCTTATACATCAATGGTAGAAGAGACACAGATATCCCTGCGGGTGCAGGATCAGAGATTGTTTTAACAAGGAGCTGCATGACAAGATAAGAACAGCGTGAACCAGAAAACCTGGGATTATATTTTTGTCAATTAACAAACAGGCAGAGCCCTCACACATATAATGGTAGTTTAAATCCCTCAAGTATAAATTGTAAGAGCAGAAACCAGATATATGTTCACCTATTTGGTTCACAGGTAGTTTAGAGTGGTTTCTTGAGTAGCCTTTCCACTTCTTCTTGCTCTCATTACCTCATCATCTCATTGCCATGTTTTAGATGTAAAAAATATCCTTAAGCCAAGGTATTTGTTATTTAAATGCCCTGTTATTTTATTTTACAGATAAGCGGCACTTTAGAGGACAGGGGGAAATGTCGAAAACTTTGACAAGGTACAAAGCTTAGTGCAATGCTCCCATTTCTTATCATGTTTTGGATATATAATGCTGAAACAAAGAAAGGCTTACAAAGAGCAAACCTCCCACATACATTCTTTCTATTTTAATTTACAAAATGATGGTTGCAAATCATTCTCATTGAGAACCAATGGCATTTGGCAAGAACTATTTTTCTGAGTTTGCATCCTGATTTGCTTCCTTTTACCATATTTTTATAAGTTTGATACTTACTGACCTAGACAACAAAATAAAATCCGAGCTACTATAACTTCAAGAGCTCCATATTGCCTGATAATGGAGAATTAGGGGGGGAAATAAAAGGCGGTCACTTTCCTCAGCCTTTAAAAGCTTCTTTACAAAAGATGTGACAGTAAGTGGAAATTATATCTCCTACAAAGAAATATTCAAAGTATTAACTTCAACAATAGTCACAAGAACATACCTATAGACTCTAGTTGCAACTTTAGCAGCACCTCGCCCGTTTCATCAACTTTAATTGGCCTTCTTTCCACCACTTGCAGATCAGCAACTGGAAATTCAAAGTAAAACAAAATTCCACGTATGACCTTCTCAGAGAAAATCTTGAATCAAGTAATCATATAACAATGAAGTTCCTTGAGCCGAAAGGGCATTGACAGTTATATTCTGTTCTGTTAAAAGTTTTAATTGCTATAGAGCTGCAAGCAGCCTATGACGTAGTAAAGGAGGTGGCAAGGAGAGACAAACCATGTAATTAAAAGACACATCATAAAGGTGCAAGAGCACGAAGTACAGAACTGAATCAGATCATCCATCAACATTCATTGAGGGACAAAATCTTACCTGGCTTTTCCTCCACGGATACTGGTATTGCACAAGGGGTTTCTGCACCATTCGTTTAAAACTCACATTAGTCCATGTAACAGATACCATGCTACTTCCATCAATAGCAATATGACAAATCTAGGATACAATAAACTCCGGTCAGCTTTACCTAATATCTAAACTAGACTAGAAGCCTCAACCTCTGAAAGGTTTTCTTTCCCCTCTGAATTAAAAATGACAAGTTTATCTTCAAACCTCACGAGTACAAAAGTTTCCAACAACACCCTCACAAATCAGTAAACAAGCACCACTAATTACTTCCAAAAAGAAAAACTTCATTGCCTAAACCTTCTAATACTTTATATGTTCATATCCCGAGTCCCTGGTCTGTAAAATCAAAAGAAAGCCTAACATCCTGTGATAGCAACTTTGTTTTCTTCCTCTACTTATTCTAGTTATCATCTATCCCGAATAAACTCCAAAAAAGCATGCTTCATATCTTCTCCATTCTTCTAACAATCATAATTAAATAAATTGATAATTCATCAGGGATTTAGAAATATTTCCAAGCATGCTACTTCTTCAAGTTCAAGATAATGAAATAAATAAAGAACAATAAGATATACAATAAAAAGAAAATACCTTTATGCTTGGTGAAGCAGACAAGAGAACAGCTGCAAAAAAGAAAAACACGAATTCCATCAAAAGATAAAGAAAAGTTGTGTCCTGTCCAAAAGAAAACAGGAAGCCAATGAGTCTGGTTTGGTTGCTGCTTACTATGGAACACGACAAGATGGGCACTTGTACTTCGATTCAGCTTCATTGCAGACTTGGCACTTGTGCTTGAGACCCATCAAGCTGTTTCTTCTGTATTTTTATTCCTCCTTTAAGCTCTCGCCAAACTGTGAATTAATAGCAATGGCGGTCCTGAGAGGCTGAGACGCTTCACCGACCCCCGATTCTCTGCGGGGCTCTCTTTGCTGCGGTAGGTTTTTGGGGCTCAAATCGATGAATTTGTGATTTTCTTATAAGCGTGGTCTTCTTCATTAAACTTTAGTCCCTGTATTCTTAAACAATTTTTGATTGAGTTCCAATACTTTATTTTAATTCGATTGAGTCTTTATATGTTTTTCAATTTTTATGATCCTTCAGTAAGAGTTCATCGTTATTCAATATTTAAAAACCTGGGAATAGATCCAAGACAAGGAAACAATTACATGGATTAATTGTATTTTAAAAAAATCTAAATAAAATTATTTTGATAAAAACAATTTACAGATTGGTGGTCAAATTTTGAAGAATCAAGTCTAAATCGATCAAGTTAGCTAATTTATTTTTAACTTGGACTGGTAAGTCCTTGATTGACCCATCGAGTCAATCAAAAACTTTATTTTTTAAAAGAAGAAGAAGAAGAAATGTATCTTTTATTATTATCATCTTATAATTTTCTTAATCACTCGGACCGGTAGTCTTAAAAGAAAAAGATATGGAGTCCAATGATTTTTTAAAATAAATAATTTATATCCATGATTTAATCTAATTTTTACTTAAATATAGTTTAAAAATAATCTTAAGTGATTAAAAAGGAATTTGTTTTAATATAATTATAATAGTTTGATAACATTCAAAGTTAAAGTTTTAGAGTAATTCTGAACAACCGATTAGAAAGAAAGAAAAAAATACTAGCAAGACAGTGCCTATAAATTAGTTCTTCCAAAATAAAGTGCATACAGGGAATGCTTCCATAGGAAGTGCATACAGGGAATGCTTCCATAGGTGGATCAATTAACCATAATGTCTATCCTAGTGTTGCTAGCCGCCGCCGCCTGCTCCTGCTCCTGCTCCTGCTGCTGTGTATGTATGGATGGATTTGGTCATCGTCAATAGTCCCAGAGGGTTAAAAAGAGAAGGCATCATAGAAAGCCATGGAATGAAGCAATCAAGAGGAGGTTAGTGAAACAAGTTCCTGGAAATCGGAGCATTGCCTGAAAGCTAAACTCCTGTTGATGATCCCAAAATCTGGATTCAAATAGATTAAGTGGATATACCATGGGCTATGCTTCCATAACAAGATTGATCAAGATCTTGTACGAACTCCACTAAACCAACTATCCTATGATTTTAAACCTAATCTAAATTAGGTATTAATTTGAACAAAATAAGCAATTGACCCGAACAAACTTGATTGAATTGACAAAATAACGAGTATGATTTAAATAGAGATATTATATATATATCAATCAATTAATACCTTTCAAATATGTAATAGCTGTTGGAACAAAACACACAAAATCAAACAGAGCCAAAGCACATTCATCAACCTCCTAGTTCATAATAAAGATGCCTGTTTTAACACCAGTAAATGGCCATTTAAAGGTCTGTCGGAAACCACGTGGCTCGTTTAGCGAGTAACCAAGAAAGCAAGCTCTTTTCGGTGTAGCATTCACAAGTCATAACAGCTGCTGTCATTCGAAGGGGAGGATGCCTTGTATTTTCCTTGGTTTAACAAATAAAATTGGAGATCGCAAAATAAATTTAAGGTGTTTCCCATGTAGAGTTTTATCATTACTTCATACACAGGCAGAGAACCTTGTATCTCAATTCTATGAAGAAATAACAGAACTTTAACTTCCAATAAAAAATCCAAAAACACAAAAAAGCACGTCTAGAATGGACTTCCAAGGTGATATGACAACAATATCATCACATGTAGAGTCCTTCAGGCACCCCTTCTTTCTTCTTGAACATCACCTTTTCCTTGGCCTTCTTGAAGTCGGTATGTGTCACCTGCAGGGCACAATTTTTAGATCTTGACTGATTGGAAAACCATCCGATTAACACATCTAGACAGTCACAACTTCGAAAAATACCTTGAAAGCACATTAAAAAATTACGTTCCTAATTAAAGAAGCCCAGAAGCTAGTATCAGAGCTTACAAGGGCAGAGTGTCGCTGCAGACCATGTTTGCCAGCCTTGAGGCCAGCTCAATGTATGTGGTTTAAAGTTCAAACCATAGAAAAAACAAACAAATAACAGAAGGATAGTGTTTTTTCTTTTTTTCCCCAGTTCATGGGGGGTTCCCAAAGGAACCTTGGGCTAAACAATGGGGGAGAACAATCCCCTATTAGATACTAATGAAGGAAATTGGGGTCATTGCAATTCTAACATGCTTCATTAGAGGAAGCTATCGGATACAGAACTGCTAGTCCAGGCCTGCTTGTGAGAATAATGAAGGAAATTGGGGTCAGTGCGATTCTAACATGCTTCATTAGAGGAAGCTATCGGATACAGAACTGCTAATCCAGGCCTGCTTGTGAGAAGGGGGGTTGATTATACTGCTAGCAAAGTCTTACTAGATGGTTTGACAATATCTCAAATAGGAGCTACAAGCCCACTGCCAATGGATGTCATACAAATCTCATCAGAGACTGCTGCTCAATTGAGTAATGGGATGAGGCTTCAGTATCTTAACACTCCCAGAAAAATGACAGCTATTATCTAAATCCTTTTCTATTCAATCACTACTTGTCAAAGTGTATGACTTTAGTCTGGCTAAACTTTTATTGAGGAAAAATCTAAATCTAAACCAAGATAAACCCAAATATTCTCACTAACAAAAGTTTAGGCAATCAAAATGTGGCTCACCTTCATGCGCCGCTCTCGTAAAGCAAGTAATCCAGCTTCAGTGCATATTGCCTTTATATCCGCTCCAGAGAACTCATCCTTGGTCATAACAAATTCTTCTAAGTTGACATCATCAGCCAATGTCATTCTTGCTGTGTGTATCTACATACAATCCACGTGTTGATATTAATAAGAAAGCAAGCTTGACAGACTCAATGACGAAAAAAACAAAGCGATAAGACAAGATCACAAACAATCAGAGGGAATATTCTCCAAATGCTATTTCACAAAATCAAGCCATCATACTTGGAAAATACGCCTCCTTGTTTTGATATCAGGAAGAGGGAATTCAATCTTCCTATCAATCCGACCAGGCCGAAGCAAAGCAGGATCAAGGCTTTCAATTCTGTTGGTTGCAAGAATCACTTTCACATCTCCTCTTGAATCAAAACCATCTAACTGGTTCAGTAGCTCCAACATGGTTCTCTGAATTTCACGTTCACCTCCTGAATGGGCATCATACCTGTAAGACATGTTAAAGCAGACAAATTTCAAACCACATCAGTTAGAAACTAAATATTTCTTCCCTCTTTATAAGTAAACTGTAATTTTTACAAACTTGCCTCTTTGTACCAACAGCATCAATTTCATCAATGAAGACAATTGATGGAGAGAGATCATCAGCAACTCTGAAAAGTTCCCGTACTAGTTTTGGGCCATCTCCCAAGTACTTCTGAATCAATTCACTTCCAACAACACGTAAGAAAGTTGCTGATGTTGAATTAGCCACTGCCTGGAAACAACGGATGCTTATGAGGTCAGCCTTAGTTTGATCCACTTAAATATAATTGCAATACCATTCCATTACAGAGAAATTAACAGGAAAAAAAAATTCTCCCATGTTTGATAAGATTGCTATACATCATGTAAAAACCATATAACACTCAGCACTTCAATAGAACAACCCCATCAAGGCACAAAAACCATCCAAAGGATTATGTGTACACTTAAAAGCATAAGAACAATAAATTTTATGGTCTTATGAAAAATACCAGGAAAATTAGAGTAGAAACGTAACTCAATGATTTTGCAAGCATGCAATTTTCTCTGGTCAAATTAAGAATAAAGCAAAAATTTATGTGATGAAAGTTGAAAATGGCAATGATTGCTTGATGTTGAAACACATTAAACTATTGTAGTCATGTGATAAGAAGCTTCTAGGTTTAAAACCAGTGCAATTGGTGTTTACTTGGGCTTTCAAGAAGAGACTCAGAAACAAAAGCCAACTATAAAAGCAAATAATTTGGTGAAAAATCTCAATGTTGGATTCAGAGTCAGGGCAAAGATGACATCATGAAGCGCAACAGTGCAACAGAAAATATACTGATGATTACACACCTTTGCAAGCAAGGTCTTGCCAGTCCCAGGCTCTCCATACAATATAACCCCCTTAGGAGGCTTAATACCAATATCTTCATATAATTCAGGATGAGTCAGCGGGAGCTCAACTGCTTCCTTGATTTCCTGGATCTGGGCATCTAGACCACCTATATCAGCATAAGATTCTAAAGGAGCCTTCTCCACCTTCATCACAGATACCATTGGATCAACTTCATCTTGAAGAAGTCCAACAACAGATAGAACCTGTCAAGAAGTCACAAAGCATACAAGTTATAACTAATGCTAATTTTTCCAGACCACTTGTAATCCAAAGTATTGCATTATGTTGCAAAGCTTTAATTTTAGAAGAAGCTACATATGCAAAGAATGATAGTATATGATAATTCTGTTGAAAGCATCCAACATGTCATACACAAAAGCAACAACCTCGACTTCCAAATCTATGAAGATCATAGTATAGGTATATGATAATACTCGTTGCTTTGGATTCCATTCAACACGCATCACAGCAGACATTCCAAGGTCACAACAGCGCTTAAAGATCCAGCAAGCAATACTATACCCCTCAATTCAATTCAAATACTACAAAACACAAACCCATCACCAACCTAAGCCTACATTATCAGTTTCTTACTGCACCTTAGACCAATGTAACTAGTTACCACTCTAGTTTGAAATCAGGAAGCCCATATTAATCATGTTCAAAACCTATGCAACCCATAAAACCAACAATATTAAAAACTACCAAACAACAAAACCCCTAATCGCAAAAAAGAAAAAACATACAAACCCTAATATGACAATCTCCATAAAAATAAAAATAAAAAAACATCACACTTGAACTAGCAACTATAATCCAAAACTCTAAAAGCTTCAAAATTTCCAAATAAAAAAAATTAAACCCCAAGATTACCTTATTATGCATCAAGATAGCACAACCAGGCTCGAGTTGATCCTTATCAACAAAAGACAAAATCCCAACATAGTACTCAGGTCCAACCGAAGAGGAAACGATGGCATGATTCTCATCAATCAACTCCTCCAAATTTCCCACGCTCATAGGCGAACCTCTCAAATCATCAACCTTGGATCTATCCTCTTCAGCTTTCTCTTCTTGTGGCTTCAACCTCTCTTGATTTGCCACAAACTCTTCTTCCATCAACAAATAATCCTTGATTCGCTCCATTTTCAGCAGTCTCAACTTACACTTAGTAAGCGGCGTGACCGTGGGCAGCCGTGCAGCCGCCTCCGGCCCTTTCTGCTTCCGCTGCTTTCGGCCCACCCGCGCTGGTGGCGCCGCCGGCTCAAATTTCTTGTCTTTCTTGTCGCTTCCATCTTGTTTTCTGTCTCCTGGTAGCCCTTGCCGATTCAGACCGCCCGATGGTCCCTGACCCATGTTTCGATTTTCTTGATTTTTGTTGCAAGACAGAGAGAGAGAGACGCAGTGTTTTGTAGAAGAGAGGAGTTTGGCTTTGGGAGCAAGTCAAGTGGTCACTCTCTCTGTCTTATTTTGTATGGATCAATGGACAGAAAGGGTTTAAGCCCATTAGTCTAGGCCCAGAAGTTAGAAATATTTTTTTCCTCCTGATTTTTAAAATTAAAGGATACAAGGTTCTCCTCTCCCTAAATCTTAAAATTCGTACAATTTTTAAAGGAAACAAATTTAATTTCTTTCTGAGACTATAAAATGATTTTACTTTAATTTTGATATATAATTTTAATGAAATAATTTAAAATTTGCAAATATTCATTAATACTAAAAAAAATGATTTAATTAAAAGAACTAATATTATTGGCTCACTCTATTTTAAGATTCAAAATCAAATTTTATGTCAATATAATGATTATTAATATAAAATATAAATCATATAGGATTGACTAGATATGATCCAATTGATTTAACATATTAAAAAACAAATTTAAAAATTTATAAGAACATAGTTTCACAGAGAGAAAAACTCAAAATTAATATTTAAAAAAAATATTAAGACAATAATATATTAAACCGACCTGGATCAATCTAGGTTAAATTTTCAAATTAGTAATTTGGTTCATAAAATCATGACAACTTCAAAGAAACAAATCAAAGTAAATTATGAAACCTAATTTTCAATTAACTTAATATTATTTAAAAAAAAAACTTTAGTCAACTTCAATTAATTGACTAAACTCGTGACTTGGATCATAAAAAAATAATAATATATAAAATAAAATACGAAGAATTAAATCTAACATTAAAAAATCAAATCACAAGAGAATTGTTTTTTTTTTTTTTTGAGTGAATGGTAATAATTTGGTTATTAACACTTTCGGATGGCAATGAAATGACGAAGAAAACAAAAGCAAGAAAGAAAGCTTAAGCTTATCCTTGTACGTACGTTAAAATTGTATCTTCAACAGCTGTGTGTACCACAAGAATCCATGGCTGTGTGCAGTTACTTTTTACAAGACTGAAACGTTTTCAGTTTCAAAAACATTCTGATAAGAACTTTCCGAGCAACAAAATTTTGAAACACATTCAATCTAGCTACTGCCCTGCAGGTTCCCAGTTATAATAAATTAAGCTCGTCAACACCTTCATGATCGAGATTTTTTATGTATATGCCATCCTCTTTTACAGTCCAAATGCAGTTCTTCCACCTGCATTTGCAGAAGAGGAGAACGTCATGCCAAAACATTTTGTTGCTCGGAAAGTTCTTATCAGAATGTTTTTGAAACTGAAAACGTTTCAGTCTTGTAAAAGGCAACTGCACACAGCCATGGATTCTTGTGGTACACACAGCTGTTGAAGATACAATTTTAACGTACGTACCAAAACAGTGTTCCAAGGAAGAAAGAAATGATTTCTGAATTTTTCAAGGAATTATCTAATCTAAAAAGTTAATCTGTTGTTAAAGAAGATATCAGAATATAATTTATATTACTCTCAAACACACCCTCTCAAATAAAAATCCTTAGGGCTTGAAACTTGTAAAGTCCCGCACTATTTTTGTGATTGATTTTTATCAAATAAAATAGAAGTGATGAAATTTGAACTTATGACCGTTGGGTCAATAAGATTTTGATATCATGTTAAGGAACCATCTCATCTAAAAGATTAAACTTTTAGATGGGTCTCAGAATATGATTTATATTTATCTCAGACCTAAACTCCAAGTGAAATCTTCCCCTGATGAAAGGTTGTGGACGCCCAGACCATCGTCTCTCGAATTGCAATGAACAGACAACTCCCTGTTATTACTTAGTCCATTTACAACATACACATGCCACGTTGTGAATTCGTAGAGAAAACGTTCCTTCTTGGCAGCTGCAGAAGAATACTGGTGGATAAAATTGGTGGCCACTGCCAGAACAAGTGCTATAACAGCAGCCTGGTTGATCGTGAGGGCATTCATCATTGCAAAACAGGTGATTTTTGTGATCTTTCAGATATTTGTCTGGTTTTTAGAGGTGTATATAGAGTATGGTTGCATAGGTACGTAATTTCTTGTGCAATCTTGGCATTAATTTTGCAGCGTGATATAGAATTAAAATGGCATAATAAATTATCGATTGGATTTTTAAAGGATGATAAATTCATTAATTTTGTAGGAATTTACTTGTTTTTTGTTAAACAAGTCTGATCTGACATGTCAACTCAGTATCTAGCATGCATGAAGTTTAAAAATTTAGATGAGATCGTCTACTTGTTCAAAGTTCAAACTTGGATGACTCGGCGAGTCGACTTGTTATTGACTTGTGTTAATCAATGCAGTTCGTGATCTGAACCTTAAGTTAAGCCATGAGCTTGATTGTGTTTAATAGATTAGGAGCTATCAATAATTTTATAGCTTTTGATAATACATTTGTTTTATTTTTTATTTTCTTTCCCTATGTTTGCAATGCCAAACTAATAAGAAATTACGAGGTATAATTACAATAATACTGCTTTTATAGCTATCGGTCCATACATGTATGCCACCAGCTAGCATGCTCGTTTGGTATTGCTGCATGCAGTATTGTCACTTGTTATATACTTGTGAATTTTAAAGGATGGTAAATTCATTAAATTTTAGATAATTAGGAATAACTTAATCCCATATTATAAGATAGAAAGCAGTGGTCCAATGCATCAAGCCAATTAATTTGCTTTCAATATATGGATTTCGATTAAATAACTTGTTTAAGTAACCGAGGACAAGTAGGAGGGCTATATTGAAAAAACAATAATTGATGATGATGGATCATATAAATAAAAGTTTTTTAAAAAAAAAAATAGAGAGAATTCTTTGTTTTTTTATTAACGTGAGTTTTAGGGTTAACTTGCGCTCACTTCAATTAATTTCACGGATTCTGTAGTTAACAACAATGTAAGTTTTTAGTAGATATCATATTAGTAATTACAGAGTTCGAATTTGAGATCACAAGATAAATAAATTTTTTAATCTCAAACTATTACACAGGGAAATTTGTAGATTTTTCAACCCTACTATATTTAATGCGTACGTAGTCAGAAAAAATATTAATAATAAAATAGGATTAATAGTTTCCATTTGGTTGGTGTGATTTTAAAATTTTTATTTTTACTTATTATAAAAAATATTTAAGAAAAAAGTGGACCCCAACATTACCAACATAAACAAAAACAATAACAATAACAGATAGCATAATAAATTATTATGGTTGTGGTTACAATTAAATCCATGGAAACAACGAGCGATCGTATGCTAAAATTAATTATTGTCCTCTAAAATAGAAAAATCTTATTTCGTGCTCCCATCTCCTAATATTTCGTGCTGCTGCCACTGCTCCAGTGAAGAAGAAAGGTGATATGTGATTCTGTGGCACCATGCGTGCTCCCAGGGCCTACATGTTCTTTGACTTGCAATCAAGCAAAGTTCTTAAATGAGAACCTAACAGCTCAGCTGTACAGCAATAATGGTAGGTGCATGCAAGCTTCTCTTTACTAACAGGTAATGAATTATTCAACTCCAGTCATTCAATGTCCCCCGATAGCCATTAGAGCTTGGCTGCTATCCAAGAGCTAGCAGCGGGTGGCCTCATCAATGCAAGTTTCACCAAGCCTATTATCTAGGTCACGGACTGTCTGTTTTCTAGCATCATGGATCCACAATCTTGGGGAGAGGTCAGAAAGATGGCCATCGGATATGTTTGGGAGACCCATACCATTGGATCGATTGCTTGAATGGTCGATCTACCTTCATCAACGTTGAGGCTAGCTTTGGTGATTTTCAAGGTTATCTATATATATATATATATATACTCTTGGAAATCTATAAACAGTGAACTTTCCAGTGTATGTATATGCTTTCCTCACCACAAGCTTAATTACTTGTCCTTGAAAGGAAGCATGAGCAAACCTCTGGGTTTTTTTTTCTGAAGTGTAAGATTTTCTAGCATAAAAATAAATAAATTCGGCCATCAATTCTTGGATCAAGAAGATAGGGATGGTTGTCCAGGCAAGGAGTTTGGATTGGGAAAAAAATAATAAAACAAGGGTTCAGGTTAATTGAGGATGAGGTCTGATGCTTTAATCCATGTGGTAAAACCCCAACAACAAGCAATACCTGGTGCACCTACCATCTTTAATATCTTTATTGACACAGCTTGCAGCTGGCGTCCCGGGAGAGGCCACCGGCGGGCAAATACCGACGATGCATGTACAGAACTATATTATCACCAAGATATTCCTCGTAATTAAGGGAGACAAAATATATGTTGGGTCACTATCTCATTAATTAAAGCATTCCCCGCATTTGACACAGCTTGAAAACATGTTTCTTCTTAAATTATACCTCCATGTTTTTTCTTCATGGGATTGCTGCAAATCCTCCCAATTAATTATATGATCCCAGGTCTATTTATTTATTTTTATGAATTAGCTAGGATTGGTCTATTAATTAAGCACCTATTATAACCATTAAAACACATGGTTAACAGAGAAAAAAAGTACAAAATGTCTGCCAAGTTAGCTACCCAGAATCCGTATGAAATTAAAGTATTTTTTAAGTTAATTTACCTCCCAAAGAAACTATACAATTAGCTAGGTCAATTTCATTAATTATAGAACATGTTAATTAGTGTCGCTATCGGTTCCTGAATTCTTGGCGATGTTTAAAATCAAACTCAAACGTAAAAGACTTGCAAGAACGACAATCAACGAACTTTTTAGACATAAATTCATATCCATTCAAACATGACAATAATGATATTCCAAAGTAAAAGACACCAGATTAAGGAAATACAAGTAACAACCAGATACAGCAGGAAAAGGAACAGGTAATTAACTAAAGCACAGAAGACAACCTCACACACGCAGCTAACCTCGCTAACTGCGACAAACTAAAAATAGAACGTAGTATTAAAAAATACTACTAAGGAACTAATTAAACTTGAGACAAAATATTTCAAGGGTAAGGGAGAACACCACTTCCACCACCAACACCACCGCCTACTCCACCACCAACACCCCCGCCAACACCACCAAGACCACCAACACCCCCGCCAAGACCGCCAAGACCGCCAACACCCCCGCCAAGACCGCCAACACCACCACCCAAACCGCCTCCTCCACCTAGTCCTCCAAACCCGGTACCATCTAAAGGAGCGACTCCACCAATCCCCCCAACGCCACCAAATGGGAGACCACCAGCACCAATTCCAGAATAGCCCCCTACACCACCATATGTAACGAAGTTCTTTTGGTCAGTGAGACCAGCATCACTAGGCACGTTTTGGGTGCTAGCAACATGCAAGTTTTTGTCAGTAGGAACGTCTCTGGCACTGGTGTGCACTGCTGCAAGCGCAAGAACTAGCACAACACAAACGTAACTCCTTGCCATCTCTCTAGCTAGCTATGAATCTTTTCTCTTAGTACCTGATCAGTGCTAGCTTGCTGGGTTCCTCTTTTTAAAGGCCAAATGAGCGGTAGGGGCAGTTGAGGGTAGTAAATGGAGTTAAATGCATGTTCAGAGTTTCGAGCTCTCAAATTTTCCATGCACCAATTGTTAGGCTTAACTGAGTTGATTATAAGCTAATAAACACAGTTACAGGGAAATCAGCAGTGCATTTAATTTGAATTTATGCCAGAGGTGTCCTCTAGCTAGCTAGCAGGCATGGGGTTTGCCAGAAAGATGGAAGGCGCACATGGTTTGCTGCCAAGCAGCCAGGAACACTTCACGACTGCGCCCCGATTATGACACGTGGTTGGACGGGCCGGTGCTCATTTACAAATTATCATGGCAGAACATCAAAATATATCCCCATGTTTAATTTTTTTAATTATGCATGATTATTAAGCACCTGTTATAACTTGATTTAATAGAAAAAAATAAATAGTTGTAAGGTTAGGAAACTTAGTTATAAAAAGAAAAAGAAAAACGGTAATAAAAAATATGAAAATTGAAATTGAATAAAAACAATACCCACTGCTACATCAATGTCTCTAAAAATGTTATCTTAGTTTTATAATTTGGGTCATAATTTTTATAGATTAATCCAGGTAGACTTAGGTTATTTTGTTATGCTTTTTTAGATAAATTTAATTTTATCATTCAATACTGTGGGCTTATTGAAAATTAAGTTTTATAATTTTTTTCAATTTTTTTTCTATAAGATTTTTCTAGTCTCGTGACTTGAGTCACATGTTTGGTGTGTTAACCTAGATTGATAATATTTTCCTACTTTACTTTTTATGAGTTTATATTAATCTCATAACTTGATAGTGGATTTGACAAATTAATCTAGATTGACTCTTATTTTTTTTAATTTTTTAAATTAATTTTTAATTTCACCATTCATAATTGGATTGATGGAATTTGACTTTATAATTTGTTTTTATTTTCCTTATATGAGGTTATATTGGTCTCATGACCTAAATCATAAATCTGACAAGTTAACTAATAAGCACAAAATATACATGTTTTTTCTCTTTTAAATTATGCTTTTTCTGAGCTTATTAAAATTGTTATGTGAGTTTGGCAAATCTGATAGACTTTGTGAATTAATTACTAAAAGATAAGAATTTTTGTATTTGATATTTCAGACGTTGCTTCTAGGTTTTCACTAAGTTATGGTTTCGGAATATGAATGCGAGTTGGATACAAGTTAAAATATTCATGTCAATCTTTTCATGAAGGTATTATATAAAGAAATTCAAGTTCATTTAGACTTCTAATTAAACCAGTAAAATTAGATCAAAATCCTAATCATCACCGGATTTTCAGCTTTCACATTACATATTCAAATGAGCATATTTTAAGTCTCAAATATTAGAATCATATGATTCAAAAACCCATATTCATAGAAAAACATCTAGGACTACAACTTTTATAAAGGATTTATGATATGATAAAATTGTTTTGAATATGAAAATCATTATGCAATTTGGAGGAAAAAATATAGCTGGATGGACTCTAAGATCCTGGCATAAAAATAATGGACTTTATTATATAAGAAAGGTTCAAATCAATCCCATAATATTTCATGAGTGAAATTATATAGTTGGGATGACCAAGTGTTGCAAGAAAACAAAGTTTAAGTTGCAACAAAATCTAAATTAAGATAACAATATAGTTTTGAACACAGTTAATTTTGAGGGATTTTTCAACTTTAATTTCTTTTTACTAAAAAAAGTAGCCATACCTCGTTGTTTCTTCTTACGGTGACAAAAATGAATGTGACCGGTAGGGCGGCCAACTATCTATAATATCAATTATCACTAGTTGGCCATTTGTAGTGCATTAATTTGAGCTTTCCAGCTGATCAAGCTTAAATCATGAATCTGGATAGCAAAAACTTGTTTAATTTGCAATTACAACTAGGATTAAAGAAATTAAGTTACTCCGAGATGAATTAATCCAAGTTGATGACAGCAACTTTTGGTCAAAATCTGATCCGAGAAATAAGATTCGGTGGCGAGATTGCAGAATTAAGATTGGCCAAGTAATGTCCTAAAATTCATTCTGGTAACGTCTGCAACTCTTAGTTTTGTCTGTGTCAAGAAGCACACATCCAATTTCTAGCTGTCAGTGGTAGCAGGGTTGAGCTCAGGCATGGATTCTGGTTGCCGGGACAGAATGAGATTCTCTTCTTTGCCAAGTGTCTTTCATTTTTTCCTGTTAGAACTTTCCCCGATCCTCCCATCTCTCTCTCTCTCCCCTCTCTTCACACACACACACATTAATTATCAAGTGTATTAATAGAAAGAAAATAATTTAGAAAATGATTCTTGAAAATATGAATGAGCACTACAAATAAGATCATTACCGGTGTCACTGAAATTAAATTCACTATACTTTAATTCTATCGAGTCTAAATTTTATATTTCACTAAAAAGGGCCTTGCACAGTCTAATGTCAGCGTTTACTTCTATTGGCTGGTTGAGCTTTTCTGTTTGTATATTTTAGAGTGTGTATGATATTGTTTTTGCTTTTGCGATTGAGGTTGAAAAAAATTAGTTTCAAAAAAAGTGCTTTTACTGTGGTTCAAAATAAGCAGTGAAGTGTTTGGTTAAAACTTTGGTTGAGTTGGAGGTTGAAAAAAAAACAGTTTTGGGTGTTTGGTTACCAAGTTTTTCATATTGCTTTTAACTTGTGAAATTACATTAAAATAATATATATATATATATATATATAATTTTTGTAAATATTGTAAATTGTATAATTTTTTACATCAACACATCAAATTTATCTAAAAACACAAATAAAAAATTAAAATAAAAAATAAAAAAATTTCAATTTTTTTCAAAAACCTCTCTCAGACACCCCTTTAGAATCACACTCAATTAAAAGTTGAACGAATAATAAATATGAGATTGTGTTAACGTTAAGATTGCGTTAACTTTATTACGATAATTATTATTATTATTATTATTATTATTAATGAATTTAATTTGCATATGTCATTTTTTATAGGAATTTGACTACATTAAATTGAATAATCAAATTTAGAGAAAACATGATTTAATGGTTTTACTGAAATAAAAAAACAATCCAACTAACGTATATGAGAAAAAGAAAAAGAAAATATATGGAAAATAATAGCCTGAAAAATAATAATAAAATTCAAGATGGAAAATTCTGAATAATAATAAAGAAAAACCCCAATACCTTTCGTGCTTATTTCACATTTTGTTTTAAAAGTATTTTAAAAAAAATAAATTTTTTTATTGTTTTAAATTTTTTTATTGCGATCCCACCGACTTTTGGCCGAAATTTGAATTTTTATTTTTACATTTTAAAGACCGGTGGTTTGGTGTTTTGAGATCAATTTGATGTGCTGATTTCAAAAATGATTTTAAAAAAATAAAAAAACATCATTTTGATGTATTTCGGCACGATAAGCACTTTGAAACGCAATCGCAATCGCACTCAAAAAAGCATCAATTTCCAGCTTTTTTTGAATCGTCGTTTGGGTTAAAATTTGGTGTGGGTCCCACACAAAAAAGTGTTTTTTGGCATTAACCAAACACCAACTTGTGGTGCGATCTGTGAATCGCAAATAGCACCACAATGCCAAACACTCTCTTTGACTTTGACTTTGACTGGTGAGCGCTTCTGGAGAATTGTCTCCAGTGCACCATTGTTATAGCTCCTCTGAGCTGCTGTAAACTTGCAATGCTCTTCCACATTAACAAATGGGCCAGTTTTATGCTAATTTTCATGTCTTATTTTTCAATGAAACAGTAAGACTACAGATTGGCTTGATCAAGAAAAAACGTACGTGGTACAGAATAGATAGAAAGTTACAGATCCTCGCAACTCAAATGAAGAACCTGCTGACAATTACCAATGCAATCTGAAAGCATTGAAAGATGACCGGAAAAGGATGAAAAAACACAACGTCTACAAAGAGCCAGTGAGGAGCGAAATCAAGGGTGGAGGAGAGAGCCAGCACCACCATCAGGACAGTCTCCACCACTACCTCCCAAGCCTCCACCAACACCTCCACCAACTCCTCCACCAACACCTCCACCAGCACCTCCACCAACTCCTCCACCAACACCTCCACCAGCACCTCCACCGAGAGCTCCACCACTACCCGAGTCTCCACCCAAGCCACCAACCCCACCAAGTCCACCGAGGCCACCAGCAACACCGCCAATGTTTGGAAGAACACCAACTCCAGCAAAGCCACCTACACCACCATATGCGATGAGGTTCTTTTGGTCATTGAGGCCAGTGTCTTTGGGCACGTCCCTAGCACTTGCTTGAGCGATAACTAGAGCAATTAAAACTAGCAAGCAATAACATCTTGCCATGTTTTCTCTCTATATCTCTACCGTCCTAAATCTGATCAAGAAAGTCTTTGCTGCTGCAGTGATGGTTCCGATGCCATGCATTGAGGCTTCTTTTAAAGGCTTCCTTGCGTATGGAGAAGGTTAATTTCTTGAATTAAATGTATATTGAATGCGGGCACGTGCATGGTGTGATTCGTTAAAAATGAATTTCACTTTTTTCCAAAGTTTTGTACAGCAGATCTCAATACCTAATTAGCAGTGAAAATGAAATCAGTACCAAGCAAGAAAACACATTACATTAGCAACTGCTCCATTTGCTCGCGCTATGCCCAGGTTGAATAAGTAGTTTTTTTAGAGCGCAAAAAAACTAAACGTAATATATTTTAATAATCAATTTAAATTCAATTTTATATAGTGAATAATATTTTTATTTAATATTAAGATAAGAATACATTGAATTTACTTGGGTTAACCCGGGTTGACATGCAAAACTTGTGAGGATAATTAAAAAAAAAATTAAAAAGCTAAATCTTCAATTAACTTAATATTTAAGGATGAAAATGATTAAAAAAAATGCTCAATTAAACAAAAAAACACAATGTGAATTCAAGTCAACCAATTAAACATCCATTAATTTATTTTCATTTAATAGATTTATACCCAACAATTGTTTTTTAAAAAAAAAAATGATAGTTGCATGAAATTGAGATAACAAAGACAGATCATCAATAACAAAATGTGAATTTGCATTTGTTTTAAGTTAGATAAAAAGAAAATAGTTCATCCATAACAAATAACTAATGGTTGCTACATGAGAAGAAAAACATGAATGTTATTAGTCGGCTAGACATCCACTAAGACATGATAATTTGTTTTTTTATTCTCAAGAGATGCTATAGATATGGAATGTATTTGAGTTTAGGATTAAGTAGATAAACCTGTAATTAAAATTCACTTATATCAACATGATAGACATTAAACATGTTATTTGCTTGAAAATGCATCGAAATTATTGAAAATCATTAAAAACAAAGCATAAAAAATAGAAGTCCTCACACTCGCATACACTCTAGACTAGAAACTTTACTATGTTCTACATAATCATATTATTGATAAAAGAAAAAAAAAATTGAGAAATTACCTCTCACCGTTAGTCATAGTCGTTCGATTCTATTCAGCAAAGCGTACGTTTTTTTGGTTTGCTTGTTTAACTACATGTTATTGAGTTAATTTCTTTATCACAAGTCATTCTGTTTTTTTTTTCTTTTAAAAAACAACTCTTTTTTATTTATTTATTGTTAAAAAAAATGATTTCAACTCAAACGGGCTTGGATCGAGTTTGATTGATTCAACTGAATCAGAGATCAACTTGCAATTAATGACGTTTGGATTTGGCAAATCAATACGGAAGCTAGTTTAAATTAAAACCTGTCAACTCTGAGACTTGAATTTGCTAGTCTAATCCATCATGTCGGCAAGTTCAGTAACTATATATGTTTGTCTACTGCGACCTCTACTTGATCAGAACACCAAATTGTACTTCCAGTCCAACCACTTTTTCTTTGGTTAGATTATAGGAAATTAGATGAAAAAGATATAGACCACAAATGCACAGAGAAAGGAGGGGAGGTAGGTGTAATGATAGAGAATTTTCAATCTATATAATAAATTTTAAATTCAAATCAGGTTATATATATTTTATAAAAATATCAGATAATTAAAATTTTATTTACTCACTTATATTCATAAAATACATTTACATAAATGAGTTTTCTCGCAACAAACAAGGAGGCCTGCGTGGGTGCATGCAATGATAACAGCTTGCTTACTGACAGATGGCTAAGAGGAAACGATACAGGCAGATGCTGATAAGAAAATATCGGAATGGTTTTCTAAAAAGAAAGCAGTAATTTCGAATTAATGCTGTGTCAGATTATTTGGTGGACGTTGTTACTCTCCTCACCTGCTTCCACTTTCATCCTCAACCAAACCAAAGCTGTGAATTAATTCTCATGTCTGAGCTACGATGTGACAGCCACATTCTTCTTCCTCGAAACTGCAACACAGAAGCTGCTGCTGAAGTATCGATGAGCTAGTTATTAGCTAACTGCGTGCATGCTGGAACGAACACACAATCTGGGAGTTTCTTTTTCTCTTTGGTGTAAGATTTGATGTCTTGGATTCCATGAAAGGATGGAATCAGTCGAGAAAAATCATTATAAAAGAGATATTTGGAAGTGATCTTGGACCTGGCTGGTCGTTTCAGTGAGTTTTGTTCTAGCAGATCCTTGTATCATAACTAAGAAGTTATTTGGCGCTGCGGTCAAATAGGTGGTGTTGAGCTAAAATTCAATTTTTTTTATTTTAAATAAAAAAAATAGTGTTTTTAAATTATTTTGTCGATGTCAAAAATAATTTTTTAAAAATAAAAAATATATTATTTTGATATATTTCTAAACAAAAAATACTTTCAAAAACAACCATAACCACCCTCCCTAACAGGTAATAAAACTCAACCACAATCCCTTGTCCTGCTCATCTTGGAGGATTTTTCTAGTGGTTTTTTTTCAAGGTCTTGCTTTGTTTTGAAAGCTTTTGTATCTTAAAGAATAACCTCAACTTAAAGATTTAAATTATTTTATGAAACTTCAAATATCACATTCTTTTAAATAAAATAAAAAAGTTAAAATCTAAACGGATATTTAACATTCTTTGGAATCAATTTAAAAAAAAATCAAAATGGATAGTGAGATTTAAATTCATGATTATTTATTTAATAAAATTTTAATAATATAACAAAAAAAAAATATTTTTTTAATTCTAAACATAAGTTGTTAGATAATATAAGATTTTAAAATATGATTAATCTCACTTGTTCATATTAGAAAGATTAGGCTGCCAGCATACAAAATATCCTCTTATATTTTACTGTGAATTACATCAATGCATTTTTAAAAGTTTTCAATGTGATTCTTAAAAACAATATGCACAATTAAGTTTTTCCAAGCCACCATATTGGCTTGATTCTAGGAATAGACAGACGACACTTCGTCTGCTAATGCAGGTAACAATTTATTTATTTATTTGATGCATGGGGCACACAATGCCGCATCTACCCCATGTGACTTGAGAAAAGATATAGATCCACGTGTGGGTCATTGCTTGATTGGATCAGGCGTTAAGCCTGGCCTGATTTTTAAAAAAGATTTTTAAAAATAATAATGTGTTAGTTGGTGTTTTTATAAAATAAATCTTGGGTTTATGTTTTATAACTTTGTGGTGCTTTTTCTTAATGATATTGTTGTATCTGTTTAGTTTTTAAATAGATAAATATGATTCATATGTGATTTGTTTTAATTTTATAGAGATTAAATTTGTTTTTCCCTTAATATTATTTTTTATAATATTTTTATATGTGTAGTCTTTTTTATTTTATTCAATAAATTTTATGTGTGTCGGTTTCTATTACAAATTTTGTCTTTTATATTATAAATTTATTTTGATAGAAAAAATCATTAAACACAACAAGATAAAGCACTTGTGTTGCGATATTAAATATTTTAATTTTTATTTGTTGTTTAATTTCTCACAACATCTTAGTATTAGATTAATATTGTATTTTGCCATCATATTGTTTTATCATGTAGTTAAATAAAATATAGTTTTGGAAAATAAAATATAATTAATTGGAGTTCATAACCCAATTCACATGTTCGACGTGTTAGCTTGGTTACCCAGTTCAGAGGTTTGACAAGTTCACTCATTGGATATGCTTTTTTAGTTTTTTGTTCGTTAATTATTTTTAAATAGTTTTTTTTCTTAATTTTATCCTTCAATATTGGATTTGTTGGAAAATAAATTGAATGGATGTTTTTTCCTTTCTTTAGAGTTATCAATGTTTCAAAATAACTTTTTTATTTTCAATACATTTTAATCATATAATTAAAAAAATATTTTATAAAAAAACTAATTATTGAACTCAATGGAGTCCATGACACAATTTGTTTAGGGATCAAGAACGATATCTTGAAACTTTGTTAAAACTTAAATCATGTTTTTATTAGTTATTAAAATTGTATTTTAATTCATGAAATTAATCCATTTAATTTGTGCTAACTATCACGTGATTTAGTTTGAAACTCGAGTTAGTCAATGAGTTAGGTTGCAAAATTTCAAGATTGAGCTATTATTCCAGATTTTATAACACAATAAAAAAAAAATTGCGCCCTTAATATATTTTTTTATATTTTTAAAAATTTATCCTGCCAGCGGTGGAGCGCGAGCAAATGAACTAATGTTTTACAGATAATGTTTTTCACCTTCAATCCATGGTAAATAGTCATGGGAACATATCAATCATACGACAAGGAATTCATTTCTCCATCTAGTGAACACCTGATCCACTGGATAGCTAATGAATTTTGTGCATTCGCATGGATATCGTAGGTGCCTTGGCCTCTAAAAACTAAATAATTATTTGGCCAAAAGGATTCTATATATTGCCTTAATTATCCACAAATCATATAAACTTAATTCTTTATAATGTATTTTAACTATTTTTGCTAATTCAAGAAACAACTCCGTACGCAATCCATGCACTTAATTACATTTGGAAATGAACTAAAATTAGAGTTCCGATGACTAGCCTATAATACTGGGTCCTGGCTATTCAGAAAGGATCGCTGACCACTCATACGAGATGAAAACGCCAAGGGTTCCATCGCCAACGCTTGCAGTGAATCCACATGGGATTTTAGTTGCAAATCTCACTCACTTCCTTCTTATATAAAGCAGTGTGGATGGTTTCAAAAGTAAAATCAAAAACCAAAAGCGTTAATTTTCATCCCCTCGAGAAACAAAAATACTGAAAATGGCAAGCCTAGCCCTAACCACATCCCTTCCCAGGTATGGCCAACTCGGTGCCATGATAGCTAGGAACCAAAGGAGCTCTGGAGTTTTCATCCCTTTGACAAGACGTTTTCAGGTAGACCAAGTACTCACCTCGCTAGTAATATTGAAAATGTAGAATGCTAATCTTGCTGTAAAATTGCAGGCAAGTTGTCGCAAGGAGGCTTCATCGGGTGGCTTTGAGATGGCTCGCAAGGCCACGAAAGAAGGAACCAATGAAGCAAAGGCTGCTGGTGAATCTGTGGTCGATGAGGTAATGAGAAAATCGCAACACTAAATGGATAATTAGTTTGTATGACTGTTGATAATTTATTCTCTGAAATGTCTGTCAATTTAGACTAATCTCTTGGCTGCTTGATGAGGAGTAGGTGACCCAGAAAACAAAAGAGGTGGCAGGAAAGGCATCGGAGGCCTCGAACGATCTCGCCGACAAAGCAAAACAAACTGCTCAAGATGCATGGGGGGCTGTTAAGGATACCACGACAAAGATCAAGGACAAAGTGGTTGGCAAAGCCGAGGAATCGAAGGAGTTCGTCAAAGAAAATGCAGAGACAGTCAAGCGCAGCATGAACTCCAAAAACTGATCAGCTACACGACATTCTCTTACGTTGTGTCTTCCTAATTTGATGATCAAGATCAGACCCCTCGATTCGTGATTACTTGTTTGTAGTTTTCCTCCTCCTTTTATTTGTTTCCTATATATATAGATTTATATTATGTTTATATATAGTCACGGCTGGTGTCATACTTAAATACCGGGCTTATAGGCATCGGTATGCGACATCTGTAAGACCATAAATAATTACTCAATAAATAAACTAGAACGTTTGGATGCAACGCTGTTGATCTGCAGCAGGCTCCTCTCTCAATTTTAATATTGTTGATTTAACTTCTCATATCAGTACGTGCTTGGAGAGAGTGCTTTGTTGTTTAGGGTTCTTCGTCCGCTTATTATTTGCTATATTCCATGCTTTTATACTGTATTTAAAAAAAGTAACGATGCCGAGTTTTTATATAATTTATTAAATTCATACGCCATCTTTAATATTTTCATCTTATACTTGAAAAAAATAATTGTATGAGCGAGTGCAGGTGAAATCCGAAGTGACCATAATCTCATCGTTAAAATTTTTACAAGTCATGATGATTCACTTGCCAAACTTTACAAATCAATCCGAATGCATTGAATTTCATATTTTCATTGAATCTATGAAATGTATATTGTGTTTGTATTAAATTTAGAAGGCATATTTATAAATTTAGCTGTTAACTTAATCCCCTTTTTTTCCCACTCTATTACTATTTATATCGACCAGAATAGACATCCTTCTTTAGTTATTTTAAATAATTAAACTGCACTAAAAATTAATTGCTAAAATATTAAAATCCAATGTAAATATATAAAATACATATTTAAAAAGATAATGTTTTTGAAAACTAAAAATGTTAATATCCATATGGGAAATTCATGTACAAAAATTGAAAGTGGAATAAGTAAAAAGAAAAGCATAAATAGAATAAAGGGCCGGGGACTGGGTTACAGCCCAGCCCATAAGGAAAACACAAACAAACACGAATTATTTGTAGTTAGTAACTATCTTCTCTAGCAGCAGTTGCTGGTTTCTTGACACTGATGCCAAGTCCTAGGCTATAATCCAAAATGAATATTTTCTAGTAAAACAAACAAGAAAAACACCACCACCATCATCTTTGTGTTTTGTTATTATTTTGAAATATAAAAATTACTCTTAACTCTTTAATTAAACATATTTTTATTCTTACATTAAAAGGAAGACAAGGATTTTATTAATCAATTTATTTAGCTAATAAAAACATGAATAAAAAGAAAAGGATATATATATATATATATATATATATATATATATAACCAAACGCTATCTAATTGAATATCTAACAAGTTCAGATTTCTTTTGGTTTATAAATCTAATGACAATGATACAGTGAGAGTATCCGACTTGCTGCCCTTAATTAAGGCAGGGGCTGAACTACAGCACCATTTGGGAGGCCATGACACTCCCACTCCTCCTCTCTTAAAAATTTAAAAAGTTGTAATTTGATACTTCAATTTTTAATTTTTTTCCCATAATAATTATATATTTGACAACATTCTCATAATAACATATTTTCTATCCGTTTTTTTTCTCTTTTTTTGTTCAAATATGAAAAATATTTTCAAGAATTGATCTTGAAGTACTTGTTTGCCATTGATTTCTAACCTGTATATAGAATTTACTGTCCGACCAGAACTATATTTTAGAACATCCCGACTCACAAAAAACACCTCGTATTACTACACGATTCAACCACGACGGAGTTATCATCTTCTCTGGTCTCAACTTTTCGTTGTTATTAGTGAAAGCATCATTGGTAAATGTTTTCGCAATGGTTGGTTTTCCATTATCAATCCAGGAATCTTCTCTCTAAAAAAACCAGAATTAGCGATGAAAATTAATGACGAAACACAGATGGAATTAGCAACGGAGTTGATTACAAAATACGATATGTTCTAATTTTGATACGGGTGGAAAAAAATGGCATCTATAACAGTGGCAGGATACCATAGGTCTGTCTATACACAAACCCCACGCGCGCACGTTCTGATACATTTAATTTAAGAAATCGAAAACCCAGCTCCAATTTGATATACCGAACAAAAAGAAACCTAAACAAGCACCAATTGCAGTCTTCCAGGATGACGAACAGAACACGTGGCAGGATTCAAGAAGTCTGTCATGCACCCTGCTCCTTCATGGTGTGAACTTGAGCGTGCCACTCATGGGTGGGCATCAGATAAAGACGAGAAATCGAAACGGAAGAGCACTGTAATTGGCTACATATCAAGGAGAGAATACGGGGTAGAGAGATGGGCAGGGTTACGTCAGGCGGCGTTGCATGGACACGTTTCATAGAGAATTTGTATTGTCAAAGTGGGCACAGCCTGCCTCGCACCGCTTTGCCCACGAATCCAGACAACCTCCTTGGATGTTGTTGAGCCAATAGAAAATTATGTCTTGAGGGGGAGAATCCATTTTTCCTCTCTGCAAGATTTCAAAGTACGTTAATGAAGAGAGAGAAAAGGGTTTTTAGAGTTGAGAAATTAGTTTTTGAGTGTGGGAGGAGACGGGGAAAGGGTTTTTAGTACTTGGGAATGATCTCTACAGTTCTTATATAGTATTGGTGCTAAAATATACTAGGGGTAAAACACCGTTTTTTTATTATTTTAGAAAGAAAAGGCATTGTATAGTCACTTAAAACTTAAATTCTAAGCAGGAGATCAAATCCATATTCTAAAAAGGGATTAACTTAACAGCTGTAAATTCAAAATTTTATAAAATTCCATAGATTATCATGCATTGGAATCATTTAAGAGATCTTTATATTATTATTACCTGTCTACCATTCAATTTCAAACTTAAAATTCAAATTATTTTTCGAAAATATACAGTTATTTATATTAGTTGGAAGCCAAATTAAGATTATATGAGATAATCCCAGCATTTCAATTTATTTATCCATTAATGATCAGTTTGAAAATCTTAATAAAAATATCATTTTTAAAACTATTTTCTTCTTTAAAAACATATATATTATAATTTAATTCAATTTATTTTACTGATATTAAATTGTTACTCAATTTTAATTATGCGCATTTAAAGAATAAGATTGAGAAACAATATTTTTTGTGTGCTTTATTTAAAAAATATACAAATAGTTTTTAAATAACCGAGAAGTTACATAATAATACATAATGTATTTTGAATATGTGTGATGTGGTTATTGGAAGTTACTGCTAAGATTCCGAACCATACTTTAAGTCCACTCCCTGGCCCTAAACTTGAAGGCTGAGGCACCGTTATTTGCACCACTGAGGAGAAAACGTTTGGAGTATGGCACAAACCCCGGAGTCAGGCTGAGAAAGTAGCGGCGCACGAGGTTTTGTTTATGTTTGGTTGTTTCTATATCTCTCTAAAACCACCCTCTCACTCTCTCATCTCTAATGAACATTCATTGAATAGTTGCAAAACCCACAAAAAAATGGTTTGAACTTGTCTCAGAAAAAAGGCTAGACAACTGTATGAAACTTCCTGGAACAGACAGAACACATATGGGGTTGTGTTTCAAAATCGTTTAACCATGTGGGAATTCTCCAAACTTGGCCCAGTTGTCTCTCTTTAGATATTTTGGATTGCCTGGCTAGATTTTTGTTCAATCGATCTATCTCTCCGTGTTGATCTTGGGTTGATGATCATGGGGTTAAGGTTTTTCATGACGATCTTATTCAATTTTGGAGTGGTTAATGATCCTATATATTAAAATATCAGCAAATAATTAAGAATTAATTAAAGAATTAGAGAAGAGATCAGAGGGGTCACTTTCTTTGATGCATGGTTTGTAGTTATTATTTATGTTATCTTTGTTGTTGATAGATTCAGATAGTTTATGTTGTTTCTGAGGGATTTGAAGCGGGCCCTTACCCTCTTTTGCTTCCTTAATCAGAAGCAATATTCTTCTTCATTGCACTCATCCGTACAAGGAAAACCCTATCTATCCTTCAGTTTTCTCCAATATCTATTTTCTTCTCTCTCTAAATCTACCTCAACAGAACTTAAAAGGGCCTCTCAAGTTGTAACTTTCCTATTTGTATTTTAATTGCTTTAATTAAAAAGAAGGGTGGAGAGAGAGAGAGATGAAGGGTTCCGAATTGCATGGTGAAGATCGGCATCAAGGGGTTGAAAATGAAGGAAACCCTGCAATCGGGTTCGATGCTATGGAGGAAGAACAGGGTATCCTTGATGAAGATAAGGAGATCTGGCTCGAGAGAGGGCAGGAAGATCTGTTACATGTGAGTGATGTTTCGATCTTCTACGAAGACTTCCCTCCACTCCCAGATTTTCCTTGCATGTCTTCTGCTTCCTCTTCTTCATCCACTCCGGCCCCTGTCAAGGCCATAACTTCGTCGTCATCTTCCTCCTGCTCCTCTTCAGCATCCTCCTCCTCTTCAGCGGCTTCTTGGGCTGTTTTGAAGTCTGAGGCAGAAGAAGATGCTGAAAAGAATCGTCAGAATGGTAATCACTACTATCATCATAACAATATTGATGATTATAATAGTCAAGCGATGGAAGATCCGGTGGAGGTTACTACAGCGGCCTTGTCTTCTACTTGCTCAATGGAGGTCCCTCAGCCTGTTGATCAGGCGATGGAAGGAGTTGAATGCATGGACGTGATGGAGGATTTCGGATATATAGATCTGCTTGAGAGTAATGATTTCTTTGATCCTTCATCTATATTTCATCCTGATGAAGGCCTCTTTGAGGAGTTTCAAATGGAGCAAAACAAACCACAAGATCAGCCACATGAGCTTCAATATGATCAACAAGCTGGAAATGAAGAGATTACAAAAAGCAAAAATGATCAGGAGGCCGACCACCACGGAGGAAGATCAGAAGATCTGGCCATGGTGTTTTTAGACTGGCTCAAGAGCAACAAAGAGACTGTTTCAGCTGATGATTTGAGGAGAGTCAAACTCAAGAAGACGACTATAGAGTGTGCTGCTAGGCGTTTAGGTGGTGGTAAAGAAGGCATGAAACAACTCTTGAAGCTCATTCTCCAATGGGTCCAAACCAATCATCTACAGAGAAGGCGCTTGAGAGAGTCATCCTCCAACGTTAATCTTCCCTATCCATACAATCAAGACCCGCTTCAGAACCAAAACCCTAACCCTAATTCTAATATCAACTGCATTCCTATCCCAGCTAATAATCATTCAAACCCTTGCTTCACCCAGTCACCTTGGAACGTCGCACCCCCACCATATCTTGCCGCAGATCCGGCAACAGTCATGCCAGGTTTTTCTCCCATGGTTGGTGACCCGTTTTCAAATGGAGCTTCTAATATAAATGGCCATCCTTACGGGACTCCACAGGATTACATGCTTCAGTCCTATCAAACATGGCCTCCCTCACAATATGATTTGGCTTCACACTTCAATTCATTTGCAGACAATAATCTCCATTCAGCCCAGCCCCAGAATCCTGCTTTTACCGGGTATGGTAACCAGTACCCGTATCAGTATGTTCCGGCTAACGATGACAACAGGTTGGCGAGGTTAGGCTCCTCAGCCACAAAAGAGGCAAGGAAGAAGAGAATGGCCAGGCAGAGAAGGTTTTTGTCTCATCACAGGAATCAAAATCATCACAATATCCAGCACCAAAATCAAGGCGCTGGCGATCCGCATGAAAGGCTCGCAAATGATCCCATCGGTGCCCCACCAGGCCAATCTAATCCTGGTAGTTGGGTTTACTTGCCCACAGCTGCTGGCGGAGGTTCTGCTTCCACAACTGTGGATGCGCTGGTGGACCGACCAGCCATGCAAACACAGAATAATTATCACCGGCAGGCGGCAGCCGAGAGGCGACAGGTTGGCAGTTGGTTTGATTATCCATGTTGAGTTTTATCACCTTTTTTATGTGAAATCTTATGTGCATGTCTGTGTTTGTTTGTCTAGGGATGGAAACCTGAGAAGAACCTGAGGTTTCTCCTTCAGAAAGTGTTGAAGCAGAGTGATGTGGGGAGTCTTGGGAGGATAGTGTTGCCAAAGGTATAAATTATGGCATCAACACACTCATGAATTAATTAGTTTCTTGCTAATTACAGGGCTTTATTTTTGTGATTTTATTTTGGGCAGTGATGGATTCATGCATGCTGTTAATTATATACGAATTTCTCATTTTATGCAGAAAGAAGCAGAAACACATCTCCCGGAGCTAGAGGCAAGGGATGGCATTTCCATCGCCATGGAAGATATTGGGACTTCTCGTGTTTGGAACATGCGTTATAGGTATTCTAGAATTTAATTTAATTTAATTGATCATTCTAATTATGTATATATGGATTTCTAGCTTTCATCTTTTAATTTCTCAAATATATACTTGCAAATAATTTAGTTTAGTGTAATTATTTAATCATTGATGGGTTTCTTTCATCTTTTAATTTCTCAAATATACTTGCGAATAATTTAATTTAATTTAATTAATTAATTAATCATTGTAATTATTGATGGGTTTTTTTCATCTTTAAATTTCTCAAACATAATTGAAATTAAGTTAAATCTCTGCTCTTTGTGTCTCTTTTTTCTCCTTGTGGAGTTTCAGATTTTGGCCCAACAATAAAAGCAGGATGTATCTCCTCGAAAACACCGGTGAGTGTTTGATAGCCTGCTAGCAAAATTTATTTGATTTAATTATAATTATTTTTTTTCAACTCGGTCTCATGGTTAATTTTTACTTCTTTCTTTTTTCTGCTTCTATTTATATATATATTTCTTGATTTCAGGAGATTTTGTGAGAACAAATGGACTCCAAGAAGGGGATTTCATAGTCATCTACTCGGATGTGAAATGTGGAAAATACGTGAGCACCTAATATTAATAATTATCTTGTATTTGTATTTATTTTATTTTTCAAGGATTTAATTAGCCAGCCAGGCTGATGGTGTATAAATATATAAACACTCAACTCAAATCGTATCCCAGATGATACGAGGAGTGAAGGTGCGGCAACCCGCAGGGCCCAAGCCAGAGAGCAAGAAGGCAGGAAAATCGCGAAGAAACTCGCATGCAAATTGTCCAGCTGCTGCTAATAACGGATCTGGATCGTCATCTACAACCATGATCACTCAAACACGAACAGTAAAGTGATCAAAAGGAAGATGGAACCAAACCACGCACTCTCTCTCCTTCATGCATTAAAATGAGTGGACAAATGGAGGGTGAGATTTTCTGGGGCAGTTAGTTAATCTGTTTGTAACCCTAGATTCTCTAAAATCACTATGTACGCAATCGATCTTTGGTTTCTCAGTCAAAGTAGAGATTGCATATCACAATTGCCGAGATTTTAAAGGAGGGTTTGGCTTGTAGTACTGTTTATTTGCTCTTGCTGGTTTCCACTAGCCATGATCTCTCTCTCTCTCTCTCTCTCTCTCTCTCTCTCTCTCTCTCTCTCTCTCTCTCTATATATATATATATATATATATCAAGCTTGTGTAGACCTGTAATGGATGCTGTGGATTGTATTGTTAATTACCACTTGGTGGGGGTGTCTTAATTAATACATATTGTTGGCCTGCCTCTCCTTCTGTTCATCTCCTTTTGTACGACAATATCTTGCTCAACTTTGTATGTCGAAGCTAAGTCCTCGGGCATGGCGCTGTGGATCGGTTTCAGTGCTTTCATTAGTTTTAATTAGATTTTAAAATACAAGTGTTTTGTCTAGTTTGCTGGTATTATGGACTCGAACGAAGCTGAGCTACATGCTGTCATCAAAGCCCAAGAACCTAGTGAACTTGCTGAATTCATAACCCAAGATATGATATTAGGATAAGTATATAGCCAGAAAAGGTAAAACAATAAATAATATCAATTTCCAACGAGCTTAATGATGATGTATGAAATTAAAAAATAAAAATGAATGAAGCCAATTTGGTCTAATCTTTAGAACTTGTGATATAAATCATGCAGCTTGATCACACAAAACCCAAAAAAATAACAATGTAAAAAAATTCTCAACCAATCAAATAATTAGGGATAAATATGAAGAAAAACAAATGTACATTTGAATTTAACAATAACCAAATTTGACATAAAAAGTCATAAGGGATTAAATTGAAAAATAATTTCAATTAAAAAAAGGATAATAAAAACTAAAAATAACAATCAAAAGAATGAACGACAAGTTTGATATAAAAATAAAATGACAAGGAATGAAATTAAAAAAGAAAATCAATGAAAAAGTAAGACTACATACATCGCAATTAAGAGAATGAGGATCAAATATAATATAAGAATTAAATATGAAGGGATGAAATTAAAAAATATATATATCTCAATAAATGAATCAAGACCATATACATTGTAATTAAAAAGAATAAGGACCTAATCTGAATCAACAAATAAATTACCACGACTTATTTTGTTTTTTTGCAATGACTACCATGTTTTTCTACGGAGGGAGAGAGGAAAGAAAAACCATATTATTGGAGCTCAACCATCGATTTCTTTATCACACACAAATCACCATCGTGATGAGGATGATGAGGCACATCAAACATCACCCATGATGATGGTGTTTAGAGTTTTTTTGGTGTTCCACATGTCATCCGAATGGTGCGAGCAATGTTCACTTAATAGCACGCGTTAGGCACATGTCATCCTTTATTTATTTATATTAAAATATTATTTTATATACATTAAAAAACCTCACATGAGAATAAAAAATATAACAAGATAAGTAAAGTTTCATTGCATTTAAAGCTAAAAAAGATTATTTTGTTTAAAGCCCTGAAGTAATTTCACTTGATAAAAAAAAACTTGAAAACCCTAAAAAGTCATTTGACCCAAGGAAAATGTTTTTTACACTCTAAAGGTGATTAAATTATAACATTATGGATAAAATATAAAAATACTAATTAACCCTTTTTTAATAATGACTATTGGGTTTAATGGAAAATATTTTTTTACCTTTAAAACCTAAGCTTTGCGAGTTTATCAATTAAGAGTACAATAATAATTTTATTGTGTAAATTTACAATAAAACATGAGTGTATGTGCAGTGAATGTCTTAGTTCTTTTAGCGTGTCTGTATATTAGGTGACATTCTATTATAATTATAATTATTAAAAAAATGCTAAAATTAATTAGAGACTCATTAAGCAAAATAAAACATCGATCCTTTAATAAAACATAATGGCAAGATTAAAATATAAAAGATAAAAGTAAAAAATGTAGAGAACATCTAAAGTTTTTTCTAACTTTGGGGTGAAATATTTATTTTGTCTTTAAAAAAAAAACCAAGAAAATATGTTATTAGAAGTAATGCAATAATTTCACAATTGTTATTTGTCATTCAAAAAAATCCAAACTCTAAATAGGTCAACTATGTTTTTTTATTTTATAATGCAGAATGAAATGATTTTTATGCCCTCATATTCGAAAATATTTAAAACTTACATTTTAAGGTATTTTTGTCTTTTTTATTTTTGATAAAAACAAATGACTTGTCTTTAGAATCTAACATACAAGATTATTTTTTGTATTTTCACTCATGTCTTTTTGTAATTATAAGGTTAATTTAAGAGAAATTATGTAACTTAATATATACAAATATTATTTAAAAAAATATTGACACGTGCAATGCATGCTTCTATATACGAACAACCTTCATATCTTTCAAGTGACATATTTGGGGTATCCGGTGGTTAAACATCAATTTCAACGGTGGTATTTGAATCAACCTAATGTCGCCTTAACATAGAGGAGTGTGTATGGTCAATGATCATCTAATTTGGCAAATTGATTGTTTTATTTCCATTCCTCTCTCTTTTCCTTGGTTTCCAAGCTTACATCTTTAAATCCTTCCTTTCAGTTTTTAATCTTTTTAGATTTGATCTATATTTTTATTATTATTATTATTATTATTATTATTATTATTATTATTATTTGTTCTATTTAGAATAATAATTTATTCAATTAAAATTCATTTTCAATCTTGCCCCTTTATTGTATTATCTTTCAAAATTGGTTGATATTTTTTATTGCTATTTGTTTGAAATAATTTTTAAAATTACTTTTCTTTTTTATATATAATTCCACCTTCCTTAGTTTTTTTTCCCTGTCTAATGTGATACCTATTTTGCTATTGCTATTTTTCATTTTGGCAATTGTTTTAGATTATTTTCTTTTTTTTTGTTTCTTTTTTGGATAAGTGTAAATTGAATAAAAATGGATGAAATTGTACAAAATATTCCTTTTGGTTTCATCCTCAATCTTAAATTGATTTGGATTTAAACTTCTTAATTGATCCAAGATTTCATGAGTTTTGAGTTTCAAAAATTAAGATTGAAGAAGTGCTCTTGTTTTTTTTTAAATAATATATTTTATTTTATTTTATTTTATTCTTCAAAATATCGTTGGTTTAATTTTTAATTTTATTATTTAATAATTGAGATTTACAATTTTATTAAGTTCTATTTTTTACTTTTAATTGCATGAATATAATTATTTAATAAAATAAAATATTTATTCTAACAAATAAAATTATTATATATAACTGTAACTGAGTGGATGCCCGAGGTATGAGGTTATATTTTAATTTTAATTATTTTTTTAATTAAATAATAATTTAATTAATTATATAAAAATTACTGAAAAAAATCTGACCCGGCAATGCGCGGGTCAAATAGCCAGCTGATGCTGAAATTTCATGGATGAGCCGAACTGAAATCTAGTTACTGTGGACCCTTACCTCCATGCTTGTGAGGCTGAGAGGGAGTTTCCAAAGCCAGCCAGTCAGCTATAAATTTGTACAGACTGTACAGGTCGTAGCAAAACACCACAAGCAATTCATGGCTGCCCCTTCGCTTATTCTTTTTCATACTAATAATCTAAGCTCTCCCTTTCCACTCTCCTCTCCAAAACGTTATATAAACCAAACCCTAAACGACAGCTCCTTTTTAAACTTCAAGAAGCAATCTCTACTTCCAAACTTGCGAGCCAAGAATCCCAGAACCAAAAATCCTCGCTCAGCTCCTGCTGTAGTCTTTGCTGCACAGTCTAATTTCTTAAAAGGTCAGCATTTCCCCCCTTTTTTATTTAGATGTAACTTGATATTTGTGGTCTGATTGTGATTTGAGGGTTTGTGAATTATTAGTTGTTCAGACAGTATGGAAGGTTGGGAAGGATGGTGTCGAGGCAGGGACCAATCTTGTGCCTGTAAGTTTTATGTTCTCTGTTTTTTCGATTTTGGGATGGGACGTTTTTTTCTAATTCAAGGTATTTTTGTTTTCTGTTTTTATATAGGACTCTGTGCCGAGACCGATAGCAAGGGTTGCGGTGACAGTTGCTGTATTTGCAGTTTCACTGTTTTTGCTAAAATCATTCCTGTCTACAGCTTTCTTTGCGCTGGTATGTTCTCTGTTTTTGCTTCCTGTGATGTTGAGTGGTTGATGATTGATATAAAATCGTATCCAATTTATTATGTGTGGTTTAAATATAATGAATGAAGACATGTCAAAAATCTACTTTAACTGTCCTAAGGTAGTGGCCTTCATTGTCGATTAAGTTCCGACCCTCACAAAAACGATCTGGGCACTATCTCGGAGAGAGGCTCGGTTGACAGAAAGAAGACCCTGTGAAGCTTCATTGTTCCTTGGGATTGGCTTTGGTCCTTTAGGCAAAGAAAGCCCCCTTTGGAGTCCGAGCCATTTGTGAGATATCACTCTAGAAGAGCTAGAATTCTAACCTTGTGTTAGGATCTATGGGCCAAGGGACAATCATGAATGTGTTTGAATGTGACTGTGTGAATAAATTTGAAGATGTTGTAGAGAGATATTGGTTTTTGTTGCCGAGTTTTGATCCGGATGCCAGCAAATTATCCAGTCCCAGAGAATGTGCATGTCTTGAAAAATATCCGTTGATGATCAACAACCAGCCTTGTTAAGAAATGAAATTTTATATGCTTTTCAATTTTTACTGTTAAGTATTGCTTTCTGCTTGATTAACAGGCTACAATGGGACTCGTATACTTCACATTCATTGCCTTGAACAAAGACCAGGGGCCGAAAGGAGGTGGTGGTGCAAATTTAGAGGACCCTGAAGAAGAAGCAAGAAGAATAATGGAAAAGTACAAGTGAAGGTTGCAGGAGTAAGTGATCCAATCATCAAATTTCTATGCATGAAGCATGACACTCTAGAATTGGGCATGCGGTCAAAATAGGAAGAGATACTATATATAAATGCAACCGAAGATGTTCTTTTGTTTAAAGTAGATTCAATCCTTTTGTTTTCTAGATAGGCATCAAAATCCCCTGAGCAGTGAAGTTCTGGTTTGGCTTAAACCAGTACTCCAAGAAGCAGTACTGCTGCTATTTATGCACAAGCGACACTGGCGTGTCATTTTTTATCGAGTCTCTTACATCTACTGTGCATTCCTACCAGTCACCAAGTTTTCTTCTCGCGAGCCTTATGGCTGTTCCTTTTATACTATGACTCATGATGGCAATTTAAAACTCTTAATTTTTCCAATTCCAACTTCTGCGGGAGTTTTTCGTCTGGTTAATGATGTTACTATAAATGAAAGCCCAAAACCTGTGACACCAAGGGAGTTAGTTGCCTTGTGTGTGCAAGGATGGGAGGTCAATCCTTGGTATATGATTCCCAAGGAAAGTTGCCCTCCTCAAGTTGCTTGATGGGAGGTCAATCCTTGATAAATGCAGCATCCAAGTGAAACAGGACACTATAAATTAAGCTGTACTACTGTTGTTATGAATTAGATTGATCAGGTTTCCTCATCAAGATTTTCAAAGATCCTAAGCCTAATGAGGGCGTTGAAAAATTAAGGTTACTATCTTTGGTTCGGAAGTGTCAAGGTTTCAATTTCTGTCCTAAGCGAAGTTGCACTTGCATACATCTAGTATGCCAGGGTTTCAATGAATACATCTAGTCCTAAGCTAAGTTGCATACATCTATTCAGATTGATCAGGTTTCCTAATCGAGATTTTCAATTATCCTAAGCCTAATGAGGGCATGGAAAAGGTTAAGGTTACTATCTTTGGTTCAGAAGTTCCAAGGTTTCAATTCTGTCCTAAGCTAAGTTGCCCTTGCGTACATCTAGTCCAACGGCTCCCAGCCCAAAGACAGCTGAGGGACCCTTTTTCTGTTTTGCCACATTCAATGTTGCCCCCAAACTGAGATATGATATGGCAATGCTTTCATAATATACAAAACACGTGTCTATTAAAACTTGCAAGGCACAACATTGTAGAAACAGCTTCATGTGAAAGCAGGATTGGTCAGTGTTGAGTTTGTTTTGTAATCTTGTTAGAATGTATTCCAAGTGTGGTGGCATAGCCAAGGTAGTTCAGGTATTTGATAGGGTAAGGTAAAAGAAGAATCCCATTACATGCTATGCACGGTCGAGCAAGGGATGCTCTTGATTACTTTTGGATAATGCAACAAGCTGGTGTTGAGTGTATTGAGTGCTTGTAGCCATGCCGGTTTAGTGCCTCTTTGGAAGTGTTTGTTAGATTTTGTAAATAATGTAATTTTTTTAAAAAAAATGAAAAGATAATTTAACTGCAAGCTCAGGTGTTTACGAATGTGTTTTTAAAATGTTTTTGAAAAAAATTAAAAAATATTTTTTTTTAATTTTTATTTTAAATTAAAAAAATAGTGTTTTTAGATCATTTTAATGTACTGAGATTAAAAATAATTTTAAAAAATAAAAAATATATAATTTTAATATATTTTTTAATAAAAAATATTTTTAAAATCAATTTCAATCATATTTTCAAATCAGGGATAAAAGGGTGGTCTATGGTTAACGTCGCCTGGGGTTGATCACATCATTTGGGCCACATCTGGTGTGGCTGAAAAGCTTATACTCAACATGCCTGTTAAACCAGAATGATGTGATCTTGAAGGCCTTGCATGGTGCTTATAAAATGCATGGAAAGGTCGAGTTGAGAGAACGCTTTGCAACAAATTTGATGGATCTGTAACATGATTGTGGATCTTATGTGGCTGTCTGTGATGGTGTTTGATTAAAAGTATAATCGAAGTTGATTTTAAAAGTATTTTTTATTTAGAAATATATTAAAATAATATTTTTTTTATTTTTAAAAAATTATTTTTAATAATACTATAAAAAATTAGTTTAAAATAAAAAATAAAAAAATATATTTTTTAATTTTTTTAAAATATTTTTAAAACATAGTAAATTAAGAAGTAAATTAAGAGGGGTTGCAATTTAAAAGATTATTTCAAAAGGAGTTTTATTTCACATTGAAAATATATTATTTTATCCTTTTAAGTTAAAAACTTTCTTCTTGTAAACATGGAGAGTATATACTAATAGACTTTCGAATCTCACACTGAAAAAATAAAATATTTTTCTAATATATTATATAGTAAAAATTGATATGAATTAATAATTAATAGAAAATGGTGTTAGGCTCACGTTCATTAAATTAGACCAAGAGAGAGAAACTTTGACTGCTCCCCTTGACCACAAGTCAACCTCTACACTGTTTGGATCATTTTGCTTTCATTAATAAACTTGTCTGTGTCCCTCCATTATTGTTAGTCTATCCTTGAACTAAAAGAGAAGCCTACATCCACATTGACTAAGAATAGCTTCTTCCAGGAACTTAGTATAAGTAATAATAAAAAAAATGAGGATCAAATTTGATAAATAAAAAATTTCAATAAAAAAATGATAAGAAAAAAGCAAATAGCAATTATAAAAATAAGGACCAAAATTAATATAAAAATTAAATTTTAAGAGATGGAATTGAAAAATAAATATTCAAAAACAAATTATATATAGCAATCAAAAGTTTGAGGATCAAATTTGATATAATCAGTAAATAATGACATTTCTAAATTTTTCACAACTTCCGGAAAGTGTTTGAGGATCAAATTTAATATAATCAGTAAATAATGACATTTCTAAATTTTTCACAACTTCCGGAAAGTGTTTTTCGCCCAAATTTTCCGGAAAACACTTTTCTGAAAACCAAGCCAAATTTTTCTTTGACTGGAAAGTGTTTTCCGTTGACCAGAAAGTGTTTTCCGTTGACCAACTTTCCGGAAGGCAAACAAACACAAGAAAGTTTGGAAAGTGATTTTCCGGAAAGTGAATTCCGGGAAACAAACAGGGCCTACATCCACATTGACTAAGAATAGCTTCTTACCGGAACTTAGTATTATAAAGAAAATACTCACATTAAAACTGATAAATGATACAATTAAAATAATATAAGAAAAATTAATGGATGATATTTGGGCCTGTTTGAGAGTGCGATTGCGGTAGCTTTTCAAAGTGCTTTTCGTGTCGAAATACATCAAAATGATATTTTTTTATTTTTAAAAAATCATTTTTGACATCAGCATATCAAAATGATCTAAAAACACTAAACCGCCGATTTTTAAAATGAAAAAAAAAATTCAATTTTTTTGAAATCATAGGTTGCAACGCACTCCCAAACGGGGGCTTATAGGTTCAGGATGCAATTGAGAATTGACATATAGATTTTGGACTAAATTGAGTTTCAACCGTTCCTAAACTCAGAAATTGGATAAAAACAAAGAGCATGGACGGGACAGGGTGCCTGGGTGAGACATGAAAGCTGTGTATGGGCTAAAAAATCCTAGCAAAAGCTAGAGTCGTGGGTTAACTTTTAAGGTTTTGTTTGTCTACGAGGTATACACCTAAGCAGATACGCATTGATTTTGTTGATTTATTAATTGATAAATTAATTTAATATTTTTTTTTATCAAAACGATATTATTTTAAATTTTAAAAAATAAATAATATTATTTTGATTTAAAAAAAAACTTCAATTGAAACTGGACCAACTCATATGCTTCGAGTTAAGCATCGAGCTAATAAAATCTTAATTGTTTTATTTCTTTTTTCATATGGGCACGCGGGGGCGTGCTTTTTCATCTGAATTCCGGGGAAGTTTCATCATCATCCTTGCCTCAGGAACTTTCCGGCAGGCTGTAAAGTAGCAGTTAAAATGCTAATTATTACATGTTTCCGGCAGCATGCTGAACATGCAAGAAGAAAGTGAACTCTTGTTAATTAATGCTATTTATGATTACTTAGTGCTTTAAATGAATGAACATCGTGGAAATCCGTATCCTTGTTTGTGCTTCAGTAGGCTTTCTGTGGAAAACTGTCTGCTGGTAGGTGGATGAGAAGAAATCCTGGTCCATGGAATCTTGCAACCTCATCACCCACTAAATTTCGGTGGCGGGTGAAGAATTTCATCCGGTTTGTTTTTTAAAATATTTTTTTATTTATAAATACTTAAAAATGTATATATGTATTTTTTAAATTATTTTTAATATTAATGTATTAAAATAATCTTAAGAAAATCAAATTGTTTTAAAATCAATTTTAAAATACAATGTTAAACAAATACTAAAACTTGATTGGCATGGATATCAAAACTCAATCTAGCGGGTCAATTCAATAGCTTGATTTGGGATCTTATCTATTATAGATATTAAAATAAATTAAGTAGAAATTAATCAAAATCTTATTTTATTTTAAAAGAAATCAAAACAATATTATTTTAATTTTAAAAAATTAAGTTGTTATTATCTTAAATGTATCAAAATTAACTTTAGCCTATCCAATAAAAACTATAGCCTTGGCCATGTTTAATAGGATTGGTTTTTGGTTTTTCCCTTGATAGAACCTAGGATCATGGTACAATTTACAAAGCCAAAAGGTCATAATCTCTCCGAACAACTATTAAACATGCCCCAATCCATTAAAGGTTTCACAAATCTATGAGTTTTACCAGAAATAGCTCAGCCTTTAGGATTTCAACAAACAAGTTATGTTACTAAATGTCTATTTAGGTGTAGTTGATATTGTTTTGAAAATATTTTATTTAAAAAATTTTTTTTTTTGATATTAACACATGAAAATATTTAAATTTTTTATAAAAAAATAATTTAAAATAAAAATATATTTTTTTTAAAAACATTTTTGAAACGTAATACCAAGGTTAAATTATGTTAAAGAATTGATAATTGATTTCAACTACTCAATGGGCCTTGGTTAAATTACATATTATATTTTAAAAGAAATCTAATTATCTTTTTAATGAAACTAGAGGACTGATTTGTGAATCTATTCAAGCTTTAGGGGCTGATTTGCAGTAATCCATATATTTATCATCATATAAAGAGAACTGATGACAATCATAGGGCATGGTTAGGGTGACCAATGATCTCAGTGGACCGGCGTGAGTTCAAATAGTAAAATGTCAACAAACATGCTCCACCATATCCCACCTAAAACCAGGCATCATTTCATGATAATTCAACTCCTTTCCAATCCCCCCCTTCCTTCTTTGAAGTTCTTGAAAAGACTAGCTATGAATTTTTATTTTTCTATCAAGACTTTGCTTCTCAGGATAGACTAGAAAAAAGGATGAGCAAGAGAGGGAGTGGATATACATGTTATTTGGCAAGAAGGGTAGCGACACAAGGAGGGAGGGAGGATTGAATTTTCTATTTTTAATAAAATAAATCATAGAAAATGATATGCGATTTAATTTTGTATTATTTTTAGATATTAGATTCCATTCAATATTATTTTTTTCCTTGCACTCGAAATAATTCCAAACATAAAGTTTTACTAAAGTCTCCCGATTAAACCCAGCTAATAGGAATATAGGATTCCAAACTAGTCACCCATCAATGAATTTGATGCCTAATATGGAGATTGTCTGAGAATGTGATTAAAGTTGTTTTTTAAAGTGATTTTTATTTAGAATATATCAAAATAATTTTTTTATTTTTTTAAAATTATTTTTAACACCAACACATAAAAATGACATTAAAAAAATTAAAATAAACAATCAAAATTAAAAAAATTAAATTTTGGCAAAAAGCCAAGGACCATCCCCATGAAAACTCTTTCCCTCTTATTTTATACATAGCTGCAAAGCATTAACACGGGAAGTCTTGCACATCATTAGGTCGAAGGGAGATTTTCTCAAGATAATTTAAAAATACTTTAATATCAACCCCAAAGCTGCTCTTGCTTTTTTTACCTCATACACCTGCAAAGCATTAAGACTGTCATTAAAGAGAATAATTACCAAATTTCAGTGATATAATCACTTTCTAAGCGAGACCCACTAGAGGAATATACATGATTAAGAGTCAGGTTGATTATTTTTTTATGTTTTTTTGTTTTTTAATTAATAAATCAAAACAAAATAAACATTCTAAAAAAATAATATATATAAATTATATTTTAAAAAATACCTTTCAAACATGAGAATAAACAGTCAGCTCTTGTATGAACAGGGCTTTTCATCATGTTACTATTTTATTCGCAGGTTAAAATAAAATAAAATAAAAAGTTTCCAACATGTTGCATCATGGGCCCCACCGTCACGTCCCAGCTTTGGACCGGACATAGATTCACCTTTTTTCTCTCCTTCCTCGGTTTGCTTTTCTATTGTCCCCCGGCATCTGAGCCTCCGCGAAAAAATCTCCACCACGCGCCTCATCAGTATCAAGGTTCCAGCTTACCCACGTGACTTTCAATTAAAATAAATTAAAATAATAGTTTTGTTTTCTTTTTCTTAACATTGATATATCCTGAAAAAACATTGCAAGAACTTGATTTTATTAAAAAGCAAAACGATATCGTTTTAGATTCATTAAAAAATAGATCGATCTATATATATCAATTAATCTAACTCCTAACTTAAGTTTTAGATTAGACTGAATTTAATAATCTAGGTTCTTGAGGTCAAAAATATACATGTTATTTTTATTATTCTTTTTGTTTCATACCTTTAAACAAGTAACAGGTGTAATTTATATAAAATTATTCTTAAAAAATATAATCTCAGATAAATAAAAAAATCAGGCTGCCTCGTCATCTCCCACCATCAAAGATGATCGGTGGAAAAAGATCACATAGATGAAGGGTGATGAGCGAGGGTGCACAAAAACGAAGGGTAGTCAACCCCTAAAACTTTCACCACACCATGATTAGACAATACTTGGTAGTTCCAGCCTAACTTTTCCAATTGAATGAAACCCTAAGAAGAATCAAAATCAAAATCAAAATCAAAATCAAAATCAAAATCGAAATCGAAATCGAAAGCAGAGAGCGTGCAGTGAATGGATAGACAGCGTGGGAAAAAGCAAACAAAATAATTTATCCAAACAGCATGCTGTTTTCAGCCTTCTCCTTTTTCCAGTTGCCTCTCCACCGTTCGTTCACCAGATTGTTCTCATGATATCATCGGTTGGTAATAAATATATACTGTACACATTCCTGCTTGCCATGATAGTAGCTTCTGTATTTATTTATTTTTAAAATGGTTTTCAAATTGTCTTTTATTCAAAAACAAATGTATAAAATTATTTTTTTTCAATGTATTTTTTATTGATTTTAATGTATTAATATTAAAAATACAAAATAAATTATAAAAATATTATTTTGATATATTTTTAAATTAAATTATAGATTAACTTTATTTTGTCTTGGATTACAGTTTAGTGTTTTTTATTAATAATTAAAAACTATAATTTTATATAGATTTCACTCAATACGGTCCTTTAAAACATCGAATATATATATAAAAAAGCAATTTATAACTTTTTTTCTAAAAAAAACTATTTCTAAAAAACGAATGTAAAACACAAAAAACGAATTCGAAAATCAATCTCAACGTAATATTTATAAGGAAATAATAATATCTTGACCGTAGAATTAGTAGACAAAGAGGTTACACATAGTCAACACCGTGTCAGCTTTCCCAAAAAGAGAGCACTTCTCTCATAGAACTCCTCAAAAACCACACCATCACTCTTACCTTTCTGCTTCCACTTCCTTGTCTGTTCTCTGCTTCATTCATGGCGGTTTTGAAACTTTACTCTCTCTACATTTTCTACACCTTAATCAGCATAGCCATCTCTGCTTCACCCGCTCAGTCTTTGTCACTTTCTGCTTCAACAGATGTTGGGCTTCTGCTTGGAAAGATCAAAGGTTCACTGCAAGGTAACACTGAAAACCTCTTGCTCTCTTCATGGAACTCCTCTGTGCCTTTATGTCAATGGAGAGGCCTCAAATGGGTCTTCTCCAATGGCTCTCCCCTCTCTTGTATTGACATCTCTGCACCGCAATGGACTAATCTTTCACTCTACAAAGAACCCTCTTTGCACCTTTTATCTCTACAGCTACCATCTGCTAATCTCACCGGTTCACTTCCTAGAGAGCTTGGTGGGTTCTCTATGCTTCAAAGTTTGTATCTTAACATTAATTCACTGAGTGGAACCATCCCTCTTGAGCTTGGTTACAGCTCTTCACTCTCAGATATTGATTTGAGTGACAATGTGTTAAGTGGGGCTTTAGCTCCATCTGTGTGGAACTTGTGTGATAGATTAGTTTCACTCAGGCTTCATGGCAATTCACTCACCGGGTCTCTTCCTGAACCAGCATTGCCTAACACAACTTGCAATAATTTGCAGTTTCTTGATTTGGGTAGCAACAAGTTTTCAGGGAGTTTTCCTGAATTTGTTACTCGCTTTCAAGGTATAAACGAGCTTGATCTTTCTGGTAACATGTTTTCCGGTCCAATTCCTGAGACTTTAACTGGTTTAAAACTTGAAAAGTTGAATCTTTCACACAATAATTTTAGTGGAGTGTTGCCTGTTTTTGGTGAATCCAAGTTTGGTGTGGAAGTTTTTGAAGGGAACGATCCTAGTCTTTGTGGGCTACCTTTAAGAAGTTGTAGTGGAAGTTCTGGATTGAGCCCGGGTGCGATTGCTGGCATTGTGATTGGACTAATGACTGGAGTTGTAGTTTTGGCCTCACTGTTAATTGGGTATATGCAAAACAAAAGGAGGAAGGGAATGGAAGATAGCGACGATGACATGGAGGAATGCGGAGATGAAGAAGTTGGTGGTGTAGGTGGCGTAGGAGGGGAAGGGAAGCTAATTTTGTTTCAAGGTGGTGAGCATTTGACGTTGGAGGATGTGTTGAATGCGACAGGGCAGGTTATGGAGAAAACAAGTTATGGGACTGTTTATAAGGCCAAGCTTGCTGATGGGGGGACGATCGCTTTGAGGTTGATGAGGGAAGGGAGCTGCAAGGATAGAAGTTCGTGTCTTCCCGTGATAAAGCAACTGGGGAAGATTCGACATGACAGTTTAATTCCTCTGAGAGCTTTCTATCAGGGGAAGAGAGGGGAGAAGCTTCTCATTTATGACTATCTTCCAAATAGAACCCTCCACGACCTCTTACATGGTAAGCACATCTTCAGCCTTTCCTCTTCGTTTTATATATTCATGTTTCATTGCCATACACTTGTTGAGAGCACGGCTTCTTTTGGCTGGTAGAAAGTAGAAACACAGTTCATTAGGACTAAGGCCTTTTGTCATTATTGAATTCATAAGGCCTTGAATTGCAAGACAGTTTTGTTCAAGCACAAAATTCTGGCTGTTCCCAGACTTTTCTCCATATTACCATTTGTATTATACTAAATCAAGAAAAGACGAGTTATTACATGGTTTGATGCTCTTGCCAACACCGATTAAAAACAAAATTATGCACACCCCTTTGAAGCACCCTCAACATTGGAATGATGGATCTTCTGCGATCCTTGGGTTATCAAATTTTTGAAATCTCCCAAAGGGCCTTTTTAAATAGATAGTTGTAGAGACTAGAGCAGGAAAATGCATTACTTTGTGCATGATTGGACATGTTTAGTACTGTTTGAATATTAGGAAATACAGATTCATTACTCTTTGATTTATGCATCTGGTTAATTGCAGAGAGCAAAGCAGGAAAACCAATGCTGAACTGGGCTAGAAGGCACAAGATTGCATTGGCTATTGCTAGAGGACTGGCATACCTTCATACAGGTCTTGAGACACCGATTACCCATGGAAACGTCAGGTCCAAAAATGTGCTCGTGGATGAATTTTTTGTTGCCAGGCTTACCGAGTTTGGACTTGACAAGCTAATGATCCCAACAGTAGCCGATGAAATCGTGGCACTTGCGAAAACTGATGGCTATAAGGCACCGGAGCTTCAAAGGATGAAGAAATGCAATTCTAGGACAGACGTATACGCATTTGGAATCCTTTTGCTGGAGATTTTGATAGGCAAGAAACCTGGAAAAAATGGAAGAAACAATGATTTCGCGGACCTGCCTTCGATGGTGAAAGTTGCAGTCTTAGAGGAAACAACAATGGAGGTTTTTGATTTGGAGGTTTTGAAAGGGGTAAGGAGTCCAATGGAAGAAGGGTTGGTTCAGGCATTGAAACTTGCAATGGGGTGCTGTGCTCCGGTCGCGTCGGTTCGACCAACCATGGATGAAGTTGTGAAGCAGTTGGAAGAGAATAGACCAAGGAACAGGTCTGCGTTGTACAGCCCTAATGAAACAAGGAGTGAAATCGGTACTCCCTTCTAAGCTCTCTTACACCATGTTTTAGCTCTCTTTTTTTAGCTGTTTCTCATTAGCTGAGGCAGTGTAGTGGATTGATCACAATGCTTTTCTCTTATATTAATGTGTATTTTTATGTCATTACTTAGTCTCTTAATCTTGAGAATTTGTCCTTGAATGTTTTGATAATTAAATATGCTGAAATTATGTGTATCATCAGGGCCTGGAGAATAGGCCAATTTTGTCATAAGAATTTGTGCTCTGTGGCGTTACTATTTAGTAAATAGAGTTAACCTCTATAAATATATATTATTTAAACTTTAAATCTAAGTCGAGATTATTAATTTAGTAGCTTGGTTTTTTTAAAACCATGATCTAAAGACTCGTGTATTTTTATAGAAAAATCTTATCATATTATAAAAAAAATCATATCATATTTCCTTGATTATCATTACTGTTGAGAAACCGAGTTATTTTCTAAAGATTAATGCTTGAAGTTTTTTCTTGGTGTATTTTCTTAATATTTAGCTTGAATTTTTTTAGATCCTATTTTAAAAATATTTTTGAAAAAAAATAAAATTTTATTTATTTATTTTCTACTATATATTAAATTAAATTTTATTTTGTGTTTTTAGATTATTTTCATGGGTTGATATAAAAATAATTTTTTAAAAAAAACATATAGTATTTTGATGTATTTCTAAATGAAAATCATTTTCAAAAACAATTTTAACTTCATTTTCAAACAGTAATTTAAAACTTGCTTTGGATTATTATAATTATAATTATTTTAGATTTTTTTTTTTATGTATTTGGATCATCAAGCACCTCATTTTCATATGCATCTTAAAAGATTTTATTGAGACAACAAATTTATATCTTCATAAGAAAATAATTATTATGCGTTAATTTAGCATGACTTGGTTAACTTTCAAAACTTGATTTAAGTTTTCTTTACATTGTCAAAACGAGTCAACCTGTGTTGATTCGCCCACCTTGTGACTTGCATCTAGGGTCGGGTTATGGGTCAAAATTGGGTTTAATATATTTTTTTAATTAAAAATCTAAATATATTTAAAACTTAATCCAATTCTATGAAGCCTCGATTATACACACACAAGAAAGAGATTTGCCCTATGGTAGTTAATTTATCGACGACAAAAAGCCAATGAAAAAGATGGGAATAAAGAAAGAAAAAATCAAATACATAAAGGTATTTTGAATATTTGATGGGCTTGGATCCGAGTTAAGCCAACTCAAACTCTGAACTCAAGATGATATGATCTAAAACCATCCAATCCTAATTAATTATTTTGTCTCGTGTTTAAGAAAATGGTGGGTTAATTAATGGTTTTTAATATTTTTAAATAATTTGTCTTTTTTTTTAATCAAAATGTTTCAGTGTTTATTTTTTATTTTCCAAAGTGTGTTTTGATTCGAACACTTGTTAGATGCATGGAGGATAGTTTGAGGGGATTGAAAGATGATTTTGCAAAGAAAAAGAAGAAGGAAACAACTAGAAAATGACAACGAAACTAATTTGAAAGTTAATGACTTGATGATTTACTTTTCCTAATTTTCTTTAACTTCATCTTGTTGATCTAATCTATAAGAACTTTCATAAAAAACTTCAATTCACTAATGGTTCATGATTTTATGGTGAGATAATTTTTTGAAATGGTGTTTATGTTTTACAAGTTTCACTTGAATCTCACCAAACAACTTAATATTTACGGTCCAAATCAAGGCTGTCAATTCAATTTTGATTGATGTTTTATTTTTTCAATTGGAACAGAATATTTCAGTTTTGGCGTGCTGTTTTGAGGTTGTATTGTTTATGTATACATATATATAATTAAATATGTTAATTCAAAAAAAATATTTCAAATCCAAAAATAAAATTATTTAAAATTGTATAATTTAATCTTAAAAAAAACACAATAAAATAATTTTTCTGAATAAAATTATGAACATGTATAATATTACGAGAATATCATCATCAATCTCGCAAGGTCATTATATTCTCTAATTGCTCTAAAATTTTAACATAATATATATAAATATGTCAAGAGATTCCTTGTAAAATTTCATCTGAATCTAACAGTCGGATTAAAAAATATGATTGATATTGTAAAATTATTTATTATTTAAAAAAACACTATTTGGACAAAATAAAACAGACAGAACAAAACCGAAACGTTTCGGCCGGTATTTGACTGAAAAATCTGGAATTTAAACCGAGATAAAAACAATACTGTTTTGTCTCATTTTTTGAATTGATATGAAACGTTTCAGCTTAAACGGAACAAAATTGACAACCCTGATACAAATGGTAAAGGAACTAAGTCGGATTAAAAAAAGAAGTTAGGGACTGAATTTGATCGAAAAATCATGAATGATTTTTGCCATTTAGCCTTGGGAAAAAACAGTGTAATATGAAAAGCAAATGTAGATGCTGAAGAAAATTAAGTTCGCCACGAGCAGAAAGGTGGTCGGCTTGGAATCCTGAGCTCACAGCTTCTCTTCCATGCCCAGAAACACGATTAGAAGACTCTGTCCTAGCTCAGTCCAAGCAGGTTTATATTGCTAGAAAAAATAAAGCAACCCATTTTCCAGCTCGCCTGAGTAGAGGCTAGAAAGCATGAAAACAACTGCGAGGTTTTACATCTCACAAGTGGAATTGCTTTCTCAGCACAGCAAAAAATTGCCCTTTTAAATGGTTCCAGTTCCTATAATGCCATACAAAGATCTTTGCAACCAAATACACAAAAGGATGAGAAAAGATCAGCAGGAATGTATATATATATATATATATAAGTTTTGAATGTATTTGCTGGCTGCTCATAGGTTCCCATTCTCTTCTACTGATGATTCGGAGGCAGAATCATCCAACGTTGAATTTGAGATGGTCTCACTATCAGAGGTTCCAGATGGTTTATCTTGATCAACAGGTTGTTTCAAATACCAATACATAATGCTTGCTGTCAGCGTAAGAATCATCTTCTGATTCACCTGAAAAAGGAAAGGGGCAAACTTGATATATGTGCTTTTCTGAAACAAAATAGGAGTTCCAAGGGCAAATGAAGTTTCCAGTTGCAATAGTTCTTCTGCTTATAAGAAGGGAATTACCTCAGTTAGGTCTTCGGGAAGCAAAAATATAGAACATCCTAGCTTCCTTGCAATACTGATGATGTAAGTGGCATTCATCTTTTTCTCGTCATCTGCATCGCTCCAAATTTTTGTGGAAACAAAATACAAAGAATATTATTTGAATATAATCACAACCTAAAGTGTATTTCAATGAAATTAAACCAGTGAAGTGAGAGGGAAGAGGAGTGAAGATCATTTGATAAACTTCAGGAACATACAATTAGAAGAAAGCTTACCAGCCACTCCTTTCGTTACCAGACTCCAATTTACTGCTCTAGGCTGAACAGCGCTCAGCAACTCAAGGAAGAAGATGCCATCTGACAGACTTTTATCCTGAAGAGTTTAAACAGGGAAAGTTTGTAACATCCAAGACAAAAATGTTTTTATTGCACCTTTGTATAATCCAGTGCTAGATCTTGCAAGTAAATTATCAGTTTTGTGCTGCAGCTATAATTCTCTGGTTTCAGGCCAGCCTCTATCGAAACAACCTATCAGGCCTAGTTGAGCCTTGAAAAAGTAGTGAATTCAAAATGTATCTTATATGCAATGAAATCAGCAATAGAATCACACCTTAAAACTATTCATGCGACTTTGAGTTCCTGAGTTGCTGACTTGGGTGTTGGCCCATCGTAAAATGTCTACATCTGTGATTTCCTTTCCATGGGAATGGAATCTCAAGTTCTTTAGAAGTTGGAGAATATTGCATCTCATCAGCTGCCACAGATAAGCTAAAGAGGATTTCAAGCATTAGCATGTACTAAAAACTGGCCGAGCACACATAGATTCAGAACAAAAATGGAGGGTAGTGTTGAATAGAGTACGAACCCAATATTAACTTCTTATTCCCTTGCACAATGTCATTTCCAGCAATGTTAACCAGGGAAAATTTCAACTGTTTTCCTATTTTTACAACTTGATTACAGTTTTCTACTTTTCTGAATGGCAATTTGATAGGAGGTTTATTTGCAACTTTCCAGTTAACAATCCCTGGTGAAACCTTGTCAAGGGTCTCTAGAAGTAGCCACCTGCAGGGAAACAAGTAGTTCACTTCAGCTTCTCATTGATGTGCTGCAAAAATATCGGGAACTTACTATTTGACCAAGAACTTCTGATAAGAAACCAAGAATATTACTATAAGCCAGAATCCAGGACTGTTGAAAAAAATATAACCCATTTGAGTCAAAAGGTTTGGAAGAGGAGCCTGGCCATGATACTTGTGATTATATATTAGGCTAATACTAACCCATTTCTGAGATCTTCAAACACGTTGTCAATGTAGGTTGAATTCCCAAGACTATTCATCCAGAAGCGAAATGCTCTTTCTTCTCTAGAGATTTGAGCGTCGTCTGGTAAAGTTTCAAGAAACGAAATTTGTTTTGTCTGTGTTGACAGCCCATTCCTTCAGGAAAGAAACAGTAGTTAGATTATGCTTCTTTGGCTCCTTAAAGGTGATAAACAGCAACAAAAACAACCCAGGTTTCTGATGGTGAATTACAACCATTTTAAATGAAATTCATATATTCTCACCTGTGTTGGAAAATATGAGCAACAAAGGCAAGATTAAGATTTGGGGAACCTTCAACAATGTCCTTTGCAGTTAAGTATCTCTTGCAACCCATCCTGTCTGCATGTTCAAGAACTAACTTTGCCCTTGTCAATGGATCTTTTACTGTCAATGTAGATGGATTGCTGTATTCCGGTGCTAGAACGTTGAGAAGGTGAGAATAAGCCTCTGCATCCTAAGGAAATCATATCAACGGTCAAGAATCAGGATAATTACAATTGTATGCCATTCTGAGGAAGAGAAGAGAATTACTGGCCATCTATATTAGCATCAGAAAAGAGAGATGTGTCAGAATATAATCACAAATGAATCCTAGAGTAAGAGTAGCTACAAATTCAGGAAAAACGAAGATGTTTTGCAAAGCGTCAGAATTTTCTGATGAACAACTTCACCTGTTACACAGCAACTTCGCCTCCTTTAGATTCAACCATGAATATATTGAAAACCATTTCAACTTCAACTCAAATAGTATACAGATAAAACGCACATGAAGTTCTAACATGCAATCTTTCTAAGAAAATTCATGTCGCATCATCTGGCCAACTTCTCTTTTCATGAACATACTCAAAATGAAGTGCCTTAAAGATACCACAGAAATCAAGGCAGAATAGAATTAAAATACAGTAGGGTTTTTTTACTAATTTGTGACTATTCTTAGCGCTCATAGAAGTTTTCCACTATCACAATATAAAACTAATCTCCTTACCTTCACATCAGAAGAAAAATTTGTGACTATTTTCTTGTATCCTGCTTTATTCAGCAGGAAGTTCATCCACCTGAGTAAGATCTTCTCTGGTGGTAGACTCATCAACTCTTCTACATCCTGTTTTTCAAAAGGAGTAAATGTCATACAATTTAAACCGATAATAAATGAAAATACAATTTCTAAAAATGACTTTATACCTTACTGTCACCAACTAACTCCAGCAACTGGGGTGTTTTCTTCAAGTTTAGGTCTGCCAAGAGTTGTATCTAAAAATATAGCAACGCCATTGAGAAGAGTTAAACAATGTCTAAAGAGGTGTAAGACCATGCATCACTTTATTTATGATAGCAGAGCTGAAGTTGGATACTTGCATCACTACATGCACCTATAGTTCAAATTGTGTTCATATAGTTTCAAACTTGTTGTCATGAATGCATCATCTGTTAAGGAACCATTTCACCTAAAAGCTCAAGCTTGTAGGTGAGGTCCCAAAATATGATTTATATTATTCTCTAACACACCCCCTCAAGTGAAAGCCCTTTGGGCTTGAAACTTGCACACAGGCCCACACTGCCTTGTGTTTGATTTTTATCAAATAGAATGGGGGTGGTGAGATTCAAACTCATGACCGCTGGGTCAATAAGACTCTGATACCATGTTAAGGAACCATCTCACCTAAAAGCTCAAGCTTGAGGTCCCAGAATATGATTTATATTATTCTCTAACATCATCAGTAAAAAAACCATGAAATTAATTCAGGGAAAAGCTTAAGAATCTTACTTTAATGATTTGAGAAATCAACCCAAGCACAAGATGGCGCTGATGAAATTGAAACCAAAGAAGAGACTATTATCATCTATTAAGAAGCCATAAGATTAACTGATTGAAATCAAGAGAATCCAGGTAAATAAGTGAAATTGCTGAATCAAAATGTGGAAATGGCACATACCCTTCCTTCAATAAAGTCTTGGGTGCCTATATTCACCACTGTACATCCAATTGCCTTTGCAGAATTGAGGCAGAGTGTATGGTTTTCATTCCTTTCCCATGGATTGAGTATCCTCTTGGTATTGATAGCTCTTTCATCAATTGTACCAGCAACTGCTACATTGATAAGCTTACTGCAACAAATCAAGAATGCTTCAAAATCTTTAACTCATCATCATCATCATCAGGCAAGGAACCATCTCAGTCCAAAATAGATTTATTATATACACCCCGTGCTTAATTTTGTTGATTTAATCAGATAAAATAGAATTGGTGAGATTCAAAAACCCCTGATCGGTTGATCATGAGTCTACAGCACAGTGTCAAGAAATCTCAATCCAAAATTAGATGAGGTCTCAATAACGATTTTATATTAGTCTTGAACCACATTTATAAAAAACAGGAAAAAGAAAGTTACCAAAGAAGCACTCCATCTTTGGCAATCTCGAAGAGATCATTAGTTGAAGGATCGATAGGGAGGTATTTCTTCAAGAAATCATCTTCTCCAAGATAATTATTGATATGGGCAACATAAGATGCCTTCTCCGATTCACTGATGGTGTGAAGCAACGTAGTGGTGGCTGTTTTAAGGAATGCTGATGAGTTCTTTGCAACACTCCCTGTTCTTGCACTTGCATGGGCATGCAGTTTCAAATATACCTGCAAAATAGATCAACTTATCTCTGTCTCTCACTCTCTAATCTCAGCCCAGACAGGTATAGAGGAGGTAGAAATGGAAATGAACAGACAAACCTTGAGAAAGAACTCGAAGTCAACTTCTTCGTCGAGATTCTGATACAAATCTTGAATACAGGAGGCTCTGTCTTCCTCTGTCAGATTCTCTCCAACTACTTTCAACCTCGACATCCTCGAGGCCATGTCCCTTAGTGTCAGCTTCCCACTTTCCCTCCTCATGCTCATGAACTTCAAATGAAAAACATTAATCAGATCAAAGAAAACAAAGAGTACATGATTTGATCCAAACATATATAAAAAAATAATAATAACCATACATGTGTTTTTAAGCTGCGAAGCTCGACTTGGGTGAACTGGTTTTGCAGCCATGGATCTGATACAAGAATCCCAACGTAACCAGACATTCTTTCCTTCAGAATTCAAACAAACCTCAAGATTGCCACGTAAAAAAGAAAGGAAGAACGTTTCTTCTCTTTCTTGAGGAGGAGGAGGAGGAGAGAGTGAAGTAGTAGCTGTCAGAGTAATTCAAATTATGACTGCTATGTCCTTGTTTGCTAGTTACTCCCTCTTCCACTTGCCCATGGGACCTCTTCGGTGTCGTTTACCATAACTTTTTTCCATTTGAATTTTGAAAACAGTCTACTTCCTTCTCCTTCGTTCCTTCTAAGCAATATAATTGGTTGAAAATAGTAATTTTTTTATATAAGTTTGATGGTCTTATTGAAAATAAGTTGAAGAACAAATTTCACTGTTCGGTCGTGTTTGGAAAATATTTTTCTAATATTTTTTTTCAAGTTTATTTTGGGAGTGCGATTGCGGTAGCTTTTCAAAGTGCTTATCGTGCCGAAATATATCAAAATGATGTTTTTTTATTTTTTAAAAATTATTTTTGAAATCAGCACATCAAAATGATCTAAAAACATCAAACCACCAATCTTTAAAATGTAAAAAACAAATTTAAATTTCGGCGAAAAACCGATGGGATCACAATGCCAAACGGGCACTAAGAGAATGAGAATTGGATCTAACAAATAAAAAGCTAGAGGAGGATGAGATTTAAAAAAAATCTAAGTTTTAAATTTCTTTAAAATAAATAAATAAATAAATAACAAGTAAAATAGTGGAGATCAAATTTGAAAGAAAAAAAATAATGATAAAATTAAAAAAAATACAATTTTATAAATTATTTCAGATATAATAAATACAATATTTTAACAGATATAAAAATTTAATTAAGAAAAAAACAAGATAATAATAAATAAAAAATATGATTATTAAAGAAAAATATTTTAATTTAGCATGTTGTTGAATAATTTGGTGTGGATAAATTTGTGCAGAGAAGAGGTTCGCTCTCGTTTTCCAATGGATTATGTTTCAAATTTCTAATTCTTCAAAACGGAGATGACTTTTCAAACAATCCGATAAAATAAATAAATAAATAAATAAATATAGGTAGGTGGTGGTGGAGGATTATAAAGTCATTTGGGACATGAGAGGATGATATGGTAATTTTGTAAATTGGAAGCCCCACCATGGGAAAAGATTGCTTGCTTTTTAAAAAGTATTCGAGTTGATAACACTGCACAACGGAACGGTCGTGTTGAGGTTTCCTATGCAATTTATCAATTCGAACGTTGAAGTTCAAAACTCCTGAAATTGTCCCTAATTTATTAGTACATGACATTTTTAAATGTATTTTTTTTAATTCCATTTTTTAATTTTTAATATCAGCATATCATAATTATATATATCATAAAAATTGAAAAGCAAGTTGTTGCTGTGCCAAACAGGTTCTAACACTCTAGCTGGGCTAAAATTAGTACAAGGATGAGTTTATTTTTATAAAAAAATGATATAAAAGTTAATATAAAAATGAAACTGAGACCATGCTAGAAGTTTAAAGTTAAACGGAGACCGGGGGACAATAAAAGAGCCTTTACAGGGGAAATATTTTTATCTTACGATTTAGTCTCTCCACCTAAACAACACTGTCAAGGAGAGAAGGGGGCATGTGATGGAGGGACCGGAGAGGGATAAAGGAGAGAAATGGGAGCTAAAAGGGAGGTGTTTATGATAAGATTAGAAGGTGGTGGCGGTGCGGTGGTGGTGGTGGTCGTCTTATGACCCCCTTTCTCATACTTAATTACCCCTTGATAGTTAGATGCCGTTAATTATGGCAGCATAAATCTGAATTCAGAAGCAGATGGGGTTATTTATTGGTAGGATTAATTATGCCCATCTCCAACACTTTGGCATTTATTACCCATTCACGAGTTTCTCGAGAAGATGCTCTTAAAAAAAAGTAGTATTCCATAATTGCAAATCTAACTCGAGGATTCACCTGAAAAATAGATCTTCCAAGAGGGTTTTTTTTTAAAAAAAAAATATTTTTATTTAAACAGCTAAACACTTGATAATTAATTAGTGTAGTACCATCAAATCACATCACTTATGGTTGTCAACTAGTAATTAGCCCCATATTAAAAGTATTGTTGTTAAATCTCATCCGACCTGCTAAGAGTTTAATCCGGGCCATGTTTTAAATTGAGTCAAAGAAAACATTTACTCGGTCAAACCCGGCAAGATTAGATTTAACCCGGCAAGGTTAAGTTTATCAAGCTCAATCCAAATCTAATGGGGTAAATTACAGTGATTTTTTTTAAGAACAGATAGTGTTGTTTAAAATAATATTAAAAAAGATTAATCCAACTAAAAAGATTAAAAAAGATCCGATAGTTTAATAACTATCCCTAACCGAATTTGACAAGTAGGGTGTGAAAAGGACGGCTCACGTGGCTATTTCAACCCTTCTACTTTTCGTCTATAGTTTATGAAGAACACCAAGAAGATACATAGAGGCAGGGAGGGCCCTCAGGTGGGGCACTGTGGGGCGAGATAGAAAGGCCGAAGTGATGCAGATACACAGTAGACAAAAAACCTGTTTGGGAATATAGTTGCGGTATTTTTTTAAAGTGTTTATCATGCTGAAATATATCAAAATAATGTTTTTTTTATTTTTTAAAAATTATTTTTGAAATTAGCACATCAAAATAATCTAAAAACACCAAAACATATTCATTTAAAATGAATTTTTTTTTTTAAATTTCAACCAAAAACCGGTGGAATCGCAATGACAAACGAGCACAAAGCGTGGTGCCATATCCTAGCCTGTGGGAGTTTCAACTTTTATGCATCTCACACACAAATTTGCTTTACCAAAAAGGCAAAACCAAGCCTAAGGAATGAGATGAGATGAGATGGGAGGGGTGCTTGTGGGGAAAAGATGGGGAAATAATTGGAGGAATATGTAGCCATCCTTGCTGTGTTTGCTTCTACTCCTCACAACATTCAAATCATTACAAAGGTCTACATGGATCCCTGTAAACCACATTGGCATATTGTGTAGGTCCATTCCCCACATGCCATTCCACTATTATCTGTCAAACTGGAATTAGAATCGTCATCATTGTTTAGCTGATTCGGTATGTGATAGAAGTATGATTATTGCTACGTATGGCTTTAATTTGTTTAATCATTGAAGATCTGATTAGTTTATAATCATGATTGAGGAATGTTCCTTCAGTAACGAAAAATCCTTACCTATGAGTTCAGGAAATTCATCAGATGGTAAATCTATGAGGTTGTAATTGACTGACCTTTGTTTGTTTGATGCTCTGAATTTGGGGCATCTCATTTGTCACTTCAGCTATGAGTTCCAAAAGGAGCCAGCCACCATTTTTCAGCAACAACATTTCCATGCACAACTGGCTGCTAGCTTTTTTTACTTCATCAGCTGTACTGGTGTACAGATTTTTTCTATTCAACAATCACTAAACCTCTCACGTGATCCATAACTTCCCGACATTTCGAACCAGAGGGAGCAATAATATCCACTAGGTTCGACCGATATAAATGTCCATCCAACAGCTCATTATGAGCTCAGTTTGATTCACCACCCTTGCATGTAGTTTTTTGTATATATAAATATCAGCATCCCTGCATAAGAAAAACTAGTATGCTATTTCCTGGAGAACTTGGAGTGTCTTTCGATGAACCTGGATGCAGCACAAATAGACAAAATGAGAAACAGTAGGGAGAAGAATAGTATGGCTTCGAACTGAAAATGTTGTATTTTGCAAAGCAAACTACAAACCCTTGCCGGTAGGAGAGCTAATGCAGGATAATTTTAATTGTGGATCAACTTTAAACACCCAGTGCACTAATCAACGAATATGAAACCTATTTGCTAACCCATCATTTCCTTAATTTGAAATGACCAAAAACTTGTCTTCATGTTACTTCTGTATGTAAATTAGAAATGAAAAAAAATATTTATATATATATATACAAAAAAAAACTCAAAGACATGTGTAAATACAATGCTTGGGAAAAGAGAAATTACCCATTCTAGATGTTGTCCGGTAATGCCAGAGATGTTTCCTGAATATACACCACCTAAGACCTAACAAGTCCAAGGTTAGAGATTCATCAGTATCACCAAAGCATATTGAGTTTTGTTTCAGAAATTCCACAGGTCAGAGCAACAACTGGCAGACTAAAGCCCTTTTTTAACCAAGAGAATATGAAAAATATCAGCAGATGGTTGTTCTAAATATCAATAATACACTTGATTTTCCTGTTCAGTGGCAATATTTCTCCATCTAGAGTTTTTCAAATTTATACTTTGGAAAATACAGGTTTCACGTTTCCCATAGTGTACCTTGATAAGCTTTTCATTGTTTTCCAAAAAAACTGATGAAATTATTATTTTTTATATATATACAAGCACTCTTATCAGTACCAAACATTAAATTTATTTTCTGTTACATTTTTTTATTTGGTTAAAGTTGAAAATCTTTTTTTTAGTAAATAAATAACATGAATTTTTTTATGATAGTTTTTATTTTGAATGAAATAAAAGTAATATTTTATAGTTAGATTATCACAAATGCAAAATATGAAGATGCATAGCTATTATAAAATATAGTTTCAATTTTCATGAATGATAGTTATAATCTTATGTGTTTCTTATCTTTTTTAGCGGAGAAATCCTTCTCTGTTTTTTGACAAATGAATACATTTTCCAATGTTCCTTAAAAAAGGAAAACTAAAAATGGAGAAGATTATTGGAAATGAGATGGGAAATGGTTTTCAGAAACTGAACAGGCTCGTCCTCCATTTTCCTGTCAGGGCAATCCCATTCTTACAGTGCCCACTTTCTAATTGTGCTTAAAACCAGTTCATTATTTTTTCTTCTCTTCATGTCCTGTTATTTACGAAACAATCCATTCCTACAAAATCTATAAAACTCATTGTATCTATAAGGACAGGTACCTTGGTGACAGTCTCAAGAAACATGCCAGGTCGCACAGGAAGTGGTTTCCGTCCTGTTATGCTTCCCTGCGAATCATGCAAGCAGATTAATAGAGCTCAACTAAAAATTAAGGAAAGACAAGTGGGTTGATATCATATGATGTCAATAACTGTATGTCAACATGCATGCACGAACAGAGATGTTTATAGCTCAAACATTGTTCATATTAAGTAAATCAGGCGCACCCTTCCAGCAATTCCACTTGAAATCCTTTCACTGTTAATGTTCTCTTCCTCAGTGGCAGCATCTTCTGCACCTTCATCTTTCCCTAACATCACATTTTTAATCATTTCCTGGACAGTTTTCCCTGGTTTCAAAGCTACCAGTTTGGCTATGAAATTCACCTGCATTGACAAGCACACAATAATGTTTTACCATATAGTTCTTCAAACTTTAGAAAGAACTCATTGTAATTGTGTGTCATTTTGACAAGCAAAAACAGGCCAATCATAATCAGCCAGAAACACTGTTATTAGGTGTGAAAATAAAAAATGCAAAAGACTGACCTCGGATTCAGGAAGCGTCTTAAAACCACGGTCATTTCTTTCATCCAGTATCCCACCTCCCATCATGTCCCTGGCCTCCTCTCTGATTAAAACTAGCCTTGCAAGTAGTTTTCGATCTGGGACAACTGGCCGTGTTTCCATTGTCTGAAAAAATATGGACCGGTGTACAATGATTAGTTAAGGGGAAAAAATCCTTTCAGAAAAAAGAAAAAAAAAGATGAACAAACAAACAAAAAAACTAAAGAGCTGAAAAATGGCCACTCTGAACAACTGACTCAGCCAACATTCGTTTCAAAATTGAGACACAGGTGTTCAAAAGATTTGATGCTTTAAAGAGAATAGTTCAGCTTGGCCAACTTAACACTTTGTTAAAATACAGTAACCATCATTGTGCATAACAACCAGAAAGAAGGATCAGCAAACTAAATAGCAACAACTTTAAAGTTACTCAAACTAAATGATTTGAGAAGATAAAAAGAAAACAAAAAACTTTAGAGTATGCATGATATAATGGACTGCCAACCAGAAAGTCATTATATTTGACTTTCCCTTGGGAGTGTTATTTCATAGATCCTATATGCCAAAACCACTAAAATAAAGTACAGGCATACAAGGATGAGTACTGAGACTTTCAGTTAACCTTGAAGGAGGCATCCCAGGTATCTTAAGATTTGAGGAGGAGTAATTTTAATGACCAAAGGAAACTAGAGATAAAATTATAGACCAAGCTGCCTGCTTCATAATCACTATTCTAATGTTGCTCTGGAACAGTTAGGAAGAAAAACTATGTAGCCATTTAGTTCTAATCAGTAAATCCTTCATCAGGTTTGAGAGATGCAGTTTGCGAACCTTCTACAGAACAAGAAAAAGGAATGGACATCAACTTTAATTTCCTCTAGATTATTAATCATTCACCCGTTATCACTTGCAGACAAATATAGAAATTTAATCCCAAGATCTGGTGCCAAATACAATAAAATGCAATCAAATTTATTGAAAACCCACAAAAGGAACAGAATCCATATGGAAGTTCCCTGAAAGTAGCTTGGTAAAGGTATATTCTTGTTGTGCTACATGTCAACACATTGTTGCTCCAAGGGCTTAGGGTTGGAGACAACAATTCTACACCAATGGTACACATTCCAAGGCATTTATCACAATATTAATTCATGCGTATTTTTAAAAGATCAGACATGAAAGAACCACAGTTACAGGACAAAAGAACTTCGACACATGCATTTGAAAGACTCTGTATATGTCAAGAGAAATAAAAAAGATAATGGCAAGCAGGATTTTCAGTAACTACTGTAACTACCTCAAGTATATCATCAGCCTGATTGGCTATTTCATTAAGATTCGCCCCCGGAATATGCACTTTGGTGCCTTTATCACCTTCAAAGACACCACCGCCAGCAGCAACTCTACGTAGCAATTCATGTCTGCTTTCTTTCCTTGGAGTTCTACAAAGCAAGCCAATCACTTGAACCTGAAGGAGAGAATTCAGAACTTCATTGCTCGGTAACAAAGGAACTCCCTTTTAACTAGAACAAGAATTATATATGCATTTAGGTGGGCATCCTTACATGCGGGGGGCATTTTTTTGTAAGATGGGACAATACAGTTTCCTTGATGACTTCCAACAGTGACTTGCGCTGAACAAAATCCATTATCAATCTGTTAAACTCCATTTCTGAATTTCATAGTCATCACTACATTCAGAGAAAATTTATTCAAGCAACAAAAAGCATGATAAAAAGTATTCCTCGATTTGCTAGAGGAAAAGAAAAGCTCCTAGTTAGCTGCTAATGAACAAAATATGCCATGAAGAGAAGCAACTATTAGAAACCTCAGCAATAGACCAAAAACAACATGGTGAAAGTATTTAAAATCATCCATACTACTTATTACAGACAAATAATGACACAGGAGACTGCTATATTAGACTGCTTAGGGTCCGAGTTTCACTCAGAATATTGGTACGAATTAAGTCCTAGGGTCAGTTACCTCCTATCATTATAAACATTAAGTTCAATACATTGTCGAGTCTACATTCAATCAGAGTGATGAAGTCAATGTGATTCACTCAGGAAGGGATAAAACCTAAGAATCAACTGGAACAACATAACCAGGAAACCAGCAGACCAGTGCTTCCACAAGATTCTCAGTAATAAGAAGGTTTAAGATTTGTGGATGAAGTGCGACTTTTACCAATTAACAAGCATCATCAAAACCAAACGAGTTGCACTTCATTAGAGAAACAATTTTTATTCCTGTTTCGTGATGCCTACATATAGGATGCCCATTGCAATTCCTAAAGAAATTGCATAAAATTCTTAACATTATCTCATTTGCAGATTCAGTACCTTAAAATGATTTAGACCCTACAGTGCTCGTATGACTCAAACAAATTGCTCAAGAATAAATCATAAAGCAAACATAAACAAAACATGATCCATAAAAACCAAAAAGTTCAAAGTTAATATTACACTATTACCATTCCATCTTGGTCCTTTTCTGCAAGTTGAATCATATAATCTAGGGCCATCATAAACCCCGCTTCCATCTCATCAACTCTTTTCCCTATCACTCCATGTGCAACCAACTCGACAGCCACCTTCTCAGAAGCGTCATCCATGTTCAGGTCTTCCAACTGTAACCCCATACATACATTTCAACCATCAGTGCGTAGACTCTAAATTTCATCAACAATCAAGCCAAGAGCACAAGACAAAACATTTCGACATTTAATAAAAAGAACAAGTAAAAAACCCTAAACACATAGCCTGATAGCCACTAGCTTTATCAGTCAAAAGCTTGACAATTCAAAGCACTGGAACGTCTAATTGTTTCCATATATGTTCGAATATCCAAGATTTTATTCTGTAATAAAGGAGGGTTAGCTCATTGTGTGGCTCGAGATTCAACGGACCTTCCAATGAACCAAAACAAAAGGGAAGAAAAGGGGTGAGGAACTTACGAGGGTGATCATCTCTTGGAGGACAGAGATGACCTGTTCACCACCTTTAATAATAGCTTCATGTTGAAAAGGGTCTGGTTTCTCGTCCCATTCTTGCTGGGTTCTTCCACCTTTGTTTTCTTCTTGTACGCTTGATTCCTTGTCTGAATAACCCCCGCCCACCTCATAGCTGCTGGCACACAACACCACCAATTGCTGCCGTCGCCGCCGGTAGTGTCTGATTGAAAGTGAAGGGAAGATGGGGAGTTTATGAGACGAGAGAGGAGTGTGTGGCAGAGAGGAAGGGAGAATGCTGGAGAAGCTGCTCTGCAACATTTTTGCTGCTTTCTTCGGGGTTCTGGGTTTTGGCAGATTGGATTAGATTTCGGTGATATAAAAAATAAATATAAAAAAATAGACTGCCGCCGTCTGTGGGAATCGAACCCACGACCACATGGTTAAAAGCCATGCGCTCTACCAGCTGAGCTAAGACGGCCTGTTCGATACCATTGTGTGTATATATTATATAAATAATTTTATTTATTAATCTGGTTCTTGTTTGCTTAATCTAATCCTGTCAAAACTCTTTGATTTAAAAAAAAAAAAAACGACATGGTTTTCATATTTTTAAAAAAATTGGACTACCTTGTAATTTATTATGTCGAGTCGATTTGAAATTATATTTTGAAACTATGATGGATTTTTTTCTTTTTCAAACCAAACTCAGTCAAGCTAAAATTTATCTCATTTATGTAAGTAAATAAAAGCTTAGCACCAATTTAAATCTTATGAATTTGCAATAATATTTTATACTGTTTTTTCCTTTTTTTTAAAGTGTTGATAAATTAAATGCAATTAGTGCCATGAATTACACTTGAACATGTATTTGTATTCCCAAATCTGAAAGTATAAAGGCTTTGTGTTTGCGTTTTGTATCTTGAATAGATCATCCATGAATGATAAACTATGAGATTTCACTTACATGGTTTTGATAAACATTACATTAAAAAAAATCATTATAAACTTCTCGAATACTATCATATATTTCCTTTTTCATATATATGTTGGATGTGCATGACCAAATCTTGATTTATTCCAGGCATAATTGTAAAACGAGATTCGCCTAGTGATTGATCCAATATTCAATCAATAAGGATTTAGGACTAGACTAGTCTATGTTGAAATAGAAAAAACCTTGGTGATCGATTACGAATCATGGAATGATCTATTAACCAAGACTTAACTCAATAAATATTAAACCCTCAACTTGTTGATTTTAAAAAATAATAAGAAGAAGAAACAATATTGTTTTGATCATTTAAAGATAAAAAATTAGGATAAATTCCTAGATGAGGTTTTACAATTATGCTTTCCATGAAAAAAAAAGAGGTTTAATTATCTATGGGATGAGATGTATGGCTATTTAAATTATTATTCTTATTTTACTTATAGATATAACTATCAAAACAATACCAAAAATATCAAGTTTTTCCTTGGTTTTCGGTCGATGATCAAATTGAAAAAACATTGTTGTTAAGATAAAATGAGGATTTATTATTATTATTATTGACTAATGTATTAGCACCCCATTACTATAATGATCATAAAATGGCAATATATTATAGTTTTGAGTCTTATGTTTAGGGTTTTTTTATATTTAGATAAGAAGTTTAGCATTATAAAGCTTAATTCTAAAATAATCAATGTATATGTATAAAACATAAATGGTATAATGATTTTTTTTATAAAAAAACCTAAAAACATGAGCCAATTCGTGACAAACCGCCAAATCCACAATCAAAGTGTCAGGAGAGAGAGAGAAAAATAAAAATAAAAATAAAAATAAAAATAAAAATAAACAGAACTACAAGCTCAGTATATATATATATATATATATATATATATATATATATATATATATATATATATCTTACAACATATATAATGATAAAAGATGATATAAAGGATTTTTTCCAAAATAAAATTCCAACAAAAAAACACAAATAAAAAGACCCCATACAACCCATATCATTTTGAAAATTCATAGAAAATCATACAGAAAGCTGGTATAAAAAATACAACCTGGTCATTGATAATATAAATGTTAAAAGATTAAACTAAAAAAATATAAGCTTTAAAAAAGAGAAAAATCATGTAAATCAAGGCCAATATCTCCAACTCGTAACTCATTAAATCATAAACCCAACCTAATTCAAGAAACTCAACTTTTAAAAAGTTTAATATTGAAGAATAAAATATCAATTTAAAAAATTAGTCAAGGAAAATTCAACATATAGCTATAAATAAAAAGAACCAAAACAACCTATATAAATTTTAAAATTAGCAAGAAATCATATAAAAACAAAATAAATAAATATAAGAGAGCACAATCAAATAAATACTTCTGATGAAATGAGATAACATAGATATGTTTCTAATTTTTTTTACTTTGGCCCATTTCACCACCGCACCATTCCAATTAATAGTGTTTTAGTACAATAAACCACTTTGTTTTAAGAAAAACAATACAATTGTTACCATTATCATCGAAATCGTAAGTTAACTCGTAAAATCATATGATTTTACGAGTTAACATGTATTTATATATAAAATTGGACTAAAAACTTGAAACCAATAAAATCATACCTAACTTGTGTAAAATCTATAAAATCATTAAAATTAGCAAAATTGGTCCAATTTTACGAGTTTAAAATTCCAGCTAGATTCGATATATAGTTTTAAAGTTATGACCAATCTCACAAAACTAGTCAAATTATTTTTGATTTGGTTCATATAAAATAATTTACTAATTACACGTAAAAATATATTGTGGTAAATTTTCAAGTCAAACAAAGTTTAGTAACATATTATTTACAGGAGTCAAAGTATAGACAAAATCTTGACAAATCTATCAAAGTAGATCTTGGTGTATTGTTTTGGACACATTTAAAGTTACAAGTGAAAATTTATTGTGATTCTAATTGAGAGAAAAACAATTAGACATCTCAATATTCCTAAACATATATGACAAGTTTATTAAATCATCCATACGAGAGAGAAATCTATTATAATTTGTGAAAATTAGAGATTTGAACTACATAAAAAAATATTAGCAGATTTTATTAATTGATTATAATATTGTTAATACTCTTATAAAATTTTAATATAATTTAATTTAATTTATTGGCTAAAATTATCAATATATAATTAATTAAAAAAATACACACAATTTTATAATTTTACCATCCAAGTTTTCATTGTGATTTTCATATGAAGATAAAAAAAACAATTTTGACACCTTGATTGTTACTTTAGGTCCCTGGAATGTTTCGGAATCAAAATTGCATCAAACAAATTTTGGCCTATAGTTTGATACTTTTTAGTCCAAGTCACAAATCACATCATGCTGTCAACAGACAGTTGTCACTTTTAGCTATCTATCCAAATATTTTGAATTGTATATATTTCTTTTATATATCATTTGAATTATAAATTAACAACCGCACATCGAGATATTTCAAAATTAAAATATATCATCCAAGAAAAAAAAATGTCAACATCTTGTAATTATCTAATCCTTTTCTCTCTTAATGATATCCATATAAAACCCCACTCGAAAATTAATTTCGAAAAAGACTAAGGTCATGCATCGCCATGGTTAATCTAAAATAATAATAAAAATATATTTTTATATAAAAAATAAATATTTAAATAAAATATCAAAAGGGTTTTTAATCAAGTCAATCCCTTTCTCTATGTTTTTTATTTTTTTTTATTTTCAAGCATGAACCGTTTTAGGTTTTAAAATCTACAGGTTGTGTTTTAAGACTAAGAATTTATATGTTTTAAAAGTGTTTTTTTAAATATTGTTTTTGCTTCAAATTAATATATTTTTAGTATTTTTAAATATTTCATTGTGTTATTATAAAATTTAAAAATTATTTTTAAATAAAAAAATATATTAAAAAATAACTGAACATAATACTAAACATTCTCTAAAAAATATTTGCCCAGCTTTTATTTTTTTCCGTCTTCGTGTGGGGAAATGTGTTTGGTTTCGAGAACATAGTAGAAGAGAAATAAAGTTATGGGTTAACACGCTTCCGTCATGGGCGTGACCGAAGCGCGTTTTTTTGGATTAAAAAAAATAAAAATGTGGTCGAGACGATGAATTGTTTTTTTTTTTATATATATATATTTTTTGTCCTTATAATCTTTCCATATCCTCGTGCCAGGGACGTGTCAGACAGACACAATATGGACGGCGTGTTTTAAAATCCACAATATTAGCCTCGTTGCAAATGCCTCTGGTCATTTAAGAAAATACCCCCTCGTTGGCATAAAATTACACTCATATCCTCTTGCTGTCACGGCCTATGTAAATTGCAGGCCGATACGAAGCGGGTTTAAAATTTGGATTTGGACTGTTTTAGGGTGGGGTAAAAATGGTTTTCTGTTAAAATATATATTAAAATAATATTTTTTTATTTTATAAAAAATATTCTCAATAAAAAAATAATTTAAAACAAAACAGTAAAATATTTTTTTATAACAACATTTTTAAACACACATTCTTAAATACCCCTTTCAAGTTGAATTTTATAAAAAAAGATTGAAAGGTAAACTCTATAATTATGAATCATCAAACCATATTAATTATTCCTTATAATTTTATAAACTTTATATTCAATTATAATTTTTAAAATTTATTTATAATTTGTTACTTTCATCCGTGTTATTTTCATATTTCTTGTCCAAGAGTGAAAAAATCTCACTCGATATTTATTTTTTTATATTTAAAAAATATTTAATTCTGTCTAAAACAAAGTAAGTTCCGAGCAAATAATTCATTATTGATATTCCACATGGATCTCACCTAATATTCACATCACATCTCAAAACCTAGGAGTTAATTAATATATATTTCTCGACTCTCATCTGATTAATTTTTTCCATCACAAATCTTTTATATATATATATATATATATATATATGTATGTATGTATATATGAAAAATACAATGATAATGGATTTTATTTCAATATTCTATTTCACATTTCAACTTGTTTTTACAATATATAGAATTAATTTCATAAATAGTTTTTTAAAATATTTTTTAAACCCACGTGACAAGCAGTGCACATCACATGGACCTCACCTATAACATGTACACCGCGAGCTAGAATCATGTAGATGAGAAATGAATTCTTGACTTTATCTTGACTCGTTTTAAATTTTTGCAACTAAACTTGTGTAAATTATGAGACACGGGCTCCACTTCAACCAACCGTTGACATTTCAAGTCATCGACACTGGGGCTAGGTAGTGTTTTGGAGTGCTATAGTATATGTTTTTTAATGTATTTTAAAAATACATAAAAAACAATTTTAAATATTGCTTTTTTAAATTCAGAGAAACAGGGCTTCCAATATTCTATGGAAATTTGAAATTTAAAGAATTGATAAAAATTAGCATATAAAAAAGTCAAAAGTCATAGACTAAAATCTCACATTTTACTGTGTTTACATGGTGGATTCAACATGTCTAGTGGGGGCTGATTAAAAAAACTTAAGACTCAAAGCTTGAATTTAATTGAGATAAATAAATTATCAACTCGATAAAACTTTATTATCCATTTGAGTTTTTAGTGGACCAGTCAAACATAATTAAATCAAGATAATTTTTTAATAAAAATTAATCTAATAATAATAATAGAAAACTCAATGTTATTTTTTTATCTGTTTTGGATCGATTCTCACAATTTTATTCATATATGTATAAAAAAGCCATGTCAAGCGATGCTAATTTTTGCGGCACCCATCCCTGGTTGTTTTAAAACAAAGTTCTGCAAAAAGTCATTAATATGATAATTTTAAAAATAAATTTAATAAAAACTTTATTTTAATATATTTATATATAAAAAACATTTAAAAAAAAATAATGATGGCTTCCTGAAACACGTCCAAAGTGAAGAGGGTAAAGGGGTAATAATCCCTTAGAGTTAAAGCACTAAACATTAATTACTTTCAAATTATCACAGGTTAACTGCTGCTGCTGCTGCCTACCCTTGTTTTTGTAAGGTAGCGTGGTGAGACACGCTCCGAGGGCATTGTTGTCTTAGTACATCAAGGACAAGGCATTGGACCCCGAGAATGGCATTAACATGTAAATTATGGCAAATTCACATGGCAATAAAGAATCATGCCCCAAATTTATTTTAACACTCGCAAGTAACAAACGGTTCCGCTTCCCCGCTTCTATAAAACCCCACAGCACCCACACTATCTTCATTTCATTTATCCGTTTCGCTACTATCAAATCTCTCTCTCCTAGGGTTTCCTACTTTTTTACTCTCTCAGAGATTTCTTTATAAGCATCAATGGCGCAAGAAGAGGGTCAGAACGGAGGTGCCGAGAAGACTGTCGTGGAGGTGTCCTTCAAGTCCTTAAAGCCACAGCTGTTCGTGGAGGCACCCAAGGCTAACGACGCCGTTCAATTCTACAAGGCTGCCTTTGGTGCTGTTGAAACTTGCCGTTCTACTCAGCCTAAGCGCAAGGCAGACCAGGAGCTCCCTCACATCGTTTCCGCTGTGCTTCAGCTCGCTGGCTCCACCTTTATTGTCGCTGACCTATCTGATGACTCTGCTTCGTACGTCTCCCTCTTGCTCTCCCTCTTGACTTTGATGCTTTTGAAATCGGCTTCTGTATTGTCAGATCTTGCTGTTTGCTAGATGCCTGAGTCGTATAAGACGTTTATAATGTTGTACCGTGTCTTTTTTGCGTTCTGCAGTGGTTTATCGACCGTTTTATGACCCTCAGATGTATGTATAGGAATCATTTATGTATTTTTCAGCTTACATATGCTACTGCGTTCCGATATTCTAGTCTTTATATTGTTTTTCATTTTCCCGGGTTTTTTTTCCTTTTTTTATTTATTTAACTTCCAAAATCGTCATAGTTTATACAGGATGACTGTCTTTTTTCGTCGTATTTTATCTGTCATCTTAATAATTTCATTTATTTGATGTTTTTATTTCTTAGTGCCGAGTCTCCACGTGCACACTATTATGCCTTTCGATTTTGTATCTCTAGTTTACTACTACCTGTTTTGTGATTTGGTTCATGACTCACACATGGTATGACCAGGACCAAGGGCGGGGGAGCCGGGTTTGCGATGTGCCTAGAGACTGAAGATCCGAAGGCTGCGGTGGCGAAGGCTGTGGCCGCTGGGGCTGTGGCTGAGGGCGAGATTGTGGAAGTTGAAGGAGCGTGTTGCCTTGCCGAGCGCGTGACCAAGGTCAAGGACCCTTATGGTTTCGTCTGGCAATTCTGCTCTCCTTCCAACAAGTGCGGTGATAACGTGGAAGCTTGAATGCCGTATGATCTGAGCTCGTTTTGGTACTCAGTGTTATCTGTCTTGCATATTTTATTTTGCAGTTGTGGGACCCTGATATCCATAAAGTTCTCTGCCTACTTGGATTAGGTGATTGGTAGGGGTAGGCTCGCCTAGTATTAACGACATGATTATGGTTTTTTTTTGTAATTTCGAGAACACCTTGGCGGAGAAAATGGATGAACTTTGTCTTTTTAACCATTAAGTGCCTATTTACTGTTCCGGTATTTTTGTCTTCTATTTCGCTTCTCTCGTCTTTGCCGCAGCTGCAAGAACCTCTGGCTTTCTGTTTCGGCTAAAATCCTTGTTTTTTTAAGTTAACTTGGTTGAGGTAGCTTTGAATCTGGAGTTAACCGAGTTAACTCATTGGGTAAAAGTCTGGTTTTTAATGCTTTTATCATATCTTTACATTTTTTACCGATCATCGGTTTATTGAATTAAACATGCTTGTATGGAAGCGAATAAAATAAAACTTCCATGGCTGGTCTTGTCTCGAGTATGGACGGGTTTTTGGTACACCTCATCATACAATAAAATATTCCGAGTGGTGTGATTCTTTATTGTTTTTAAAGAGTTCTTTTGAAGAAATGTAGAAATTGAATTAATGTAAAATATTACAAATTACATAATTCATTTATTAATTGTTTTTATAAATTAGATAGTTCTTTTTTTTTAAGTTGTCCTAAAATATATTTTTTGGAATATTTGAAAACAAAAAACATTTTACAAAACATCCAATTGCTATCAATATCAAATGATCTTAAAGTCAAGATAACGTTAGACGACGGCTTTTTCACTATATATATCTAATGGTCTCAAAAGTTCGAAGGATAACGTTGGACTACTACGGCCTTTTCCCAAGTTGTTCAGTAATATTGGGTAGGCTGACACGCGTACGATAGTCGTGCAGAGAGGTTGCGATTGCATGGGGAGGTGTACGTGGTCCCCAATGCCCGGCAGGGATTGGTTATTGCTCTGGAGGTGTGTAAGATTCTCGTGATGCTGCTGTGGTTAGCGGATGGAGCGGTGGGTCGTGATGAGGGAGGGTATTAACAGAAATGAAAGGCTAAAGAGGGTGTTTGTTTTTTCGGTTAGAATCCTGTTTTTTTATTTGTTGTTGTTATTATTATTATTATTATTATTATTATAATTGAGAATATTGTTTTAGATGTTTTAAAATTAATTTAATAACTCAATGTTAAAAGTATTATTTTTAAAAACTACCACCTAAAATTATATTACAATGATAACACGTTGCTTCTTTGCATTCTTACCTCCAATCAGGTGAAGCGTTGTCCCCTCAGGCCCAGCAGCTCTTCGAAAAATGCAACAGCAGGTTCAGTAGCTCTTCGATTCATTTTTTCTCAAGTAAAAAACCAATGTTTTTCTGAAAAGTAAATATCTCAAGATTTTTTCAGAAATAAAATAAGGAAAAATCCCAATTTAAAAAATTCTGGACATTTAAAGTAAAAAATCTCCAGTTTTATCACAATCACCAAGGGACAAATGCCTTTAACTATACAAGCAAGACCCAATTGATTTAAGGAAGCCCAAGATGCTTTTACTTTTCCGTGCAATCCTCCCTGTAGGAGGGGAGAGCTAAAGGATATATATATATTTATTTTTATCTTTTATTCTTAATTTTTAAAAGATATAAGAGAAGAGCTATATTAAAAAAATAAAATAATATTTTTAAGTTGAATAGCTATTCCTGCATGTTTTATAAAAAAAGCTAAAAATTGATTAATATATTTTTATGTCAAAAAATAGTTTTTGATTGTACTTATATTAGTTATTTATTATTAATAAATAATTATATTAATATTATATATTAAAATAAAATTGACTTCTCTAAATAGTTTTTTCCCATTAGAATACAAATATAAAAAATGTTATATTTATATTATTTAAAAAAATCAAATTATTAATTAGGCTTTTAAAAATAACTTTTGGAGGCCCTAAGAATTTCACAGATAAAAATCTCACAATGGGCTCTCTCGAATAAGATGTCTCAGCACCTTTCTTGAAAGTTCTAATTTGTAGATAAATCTTCAAGCCCTTTTCAAATAAAACTATTACAATTACAATATAGCTAAAACATAATGGCCAGACACTGTTCATGCACACTCATGTGCACTGTGAACTGGCCATTTGTTTCCCTGCATAGTACGCGCATGTGCTTTTTTTTTTATAGGGCTTATATTTTATTATTTGTTGAGTAGAAATGACGAAGGAATACCTGTGGCCGAGTGGTTCGCTGCGCGCTGGAAAATTCAGTGCGCAGGGAACCCCTCAGCCAACAAATTTGATTTTGGTTGTTTTTTTTTTTCTTTCTAAAATCCGTGTTTTTGATTTTTCCTTCTACAATCCTGATTTTGAAAATGACTGTCTGGAAAAGTTGCTTTCCCTTTTTTTTATTATTTTAAACTAGGGTATAAATGACAGTTTACGCGTACCACGACTAATCTCCGGATCCATTTTTTTCTCCTTTTTTTTGTTTCCGCTTATTTTTTTTCCATGACCGGGGTGTCCAGGTTAACTTATGCGCACCACGATTTTTTTTCTCATTACTGTTTAAAAAGGTGCTTTCCCCTTGCACTTTTTTTTTCAATAACCGTGCTTCTTTTTTTTAATAATAATTTTCACTATTCAATACTGTTTGAAAAAGTGTTTTTCAATTTTTTATTTTAACCAGGCTTTTTATTTTTTTTAAATCGGAATATCCGTTGCAGCTTATGCGCACCGACTAATCTCTGGATTTATTTTTTATTATTATTATTTTCCCTATTTTTTATTACCACTTATACATTTTTTTTTTATGACCGGGTGTCCGGATTATTTTACACGCACCATGATTTTTTTTGCACTTTTTTTATAACCAGATATTTTTTGTTTATTTTTTAAATAAACTAGATCTCTTTTTTTTTAAAATCCATTTTTTTATAACCAGGGTGTCCAGGTCATTTTTTTTAATCGGGCTTCTTTTGTTGTATTTTTTTTTAACCAGGGTATCCGTGGCAGCTTATGTGCACCACGACTAATATCCGGATCTATTTTTTTATATATTTTTTCCTGTTTTTTTTCCACTTATATATATTTTTTTCCAATAATCGGGGTGTCCCTATCAATTTACGCGCACCACAATTTTTTTTCTCATTACTGTTTAAAAGTGATTTCTTTTTTTTTAAATCGGGCTTCTGTTTTTTTATACCGGGGTGTCCGGGCTAGCTTACACGCACCACGATTAATTTCTGGACTCACTTTTTTCATACTTTTTTCCCCTGTTTTTTTTCACTTATATATTTTTTTCATGTTTTTTTATAATCGGAGTGTCCAGGCCAGCTTACGAGCACCACCATTTTTTTCCCCACGTATTTTTTTTTTTTATCTTTGGATCCATTTTTTTTATATTTTTTTATAACTATGGTGTTCGGGTCAGCTTACGTGCACCACGATTTGTTTTCCATGTATATATTTTTTTTTATAACCGACGTGTCCAGGACAGCCTACGCACACCATGAATAATCCCCGAAACCACTTTTTTTTAACATTTTTTTCTGTTTTTTTTCCACTTATAATTTTTTCTTTTATAACTAGGGTGTACGAATAAGCTTACAGACACCACGACTATTATTTTATAGAATGACTAAAGAAGATTACAATTTCAAACAGTAATTAACAGTTATTTCAACTGTGATTTTCATTTTTCATTACTCTTTGATTTTTTTTTTCTTTTTTTATATATTGTTTACATAATTCTAATTTCTGTCCATATTTATATATACATGCTCTTAATTTTTTTCCTATTTTTTTAATTTAACTATTATTAAGATTTTTTTTAATATGTAAATTTTAATTGGTGTTGGTCATCATTTAAAAAATAATGTTTGTTATTATTTCTTTTATTTTTTATTTTTCAAGTTAAATAATTTATTTAAATATAATAATATTTATTTATTTTTGATATTGTTAGGTATTGAATTTTCTAATTATTATAGATAAACATTCAAAATAATAATAATCATTATTTTTAAGTTTTATTTTCTTTTAAATATATCATAATAATTATATATTTTAATATTTATTTATTATTAGAGCTTTAATATATATTATCATTTTTTATTGGAAAAAAAATCCATTTTTAGCAAATTTTATCAATTATAATTTTATAAATTAAATATTAAAATAACAAAATACAACATGTATAAAATTAATCAATTTTCAATATAAATAAAAAAACCCAACGCATCACGGGCAAATTAGCTCGTGAATCTCTATTTCGAGAAGATTAACAATTGTTAATCCAAGCCAATTATTATTTTTTAAATAAATTAATCAATTTTAAACACGTAACAAAATCAACCCGTCAATTTACAGAATCAGCACCAGATTTGCTTTTTTAAAAAACCCAGCTTGAGCACAAAATCTCGAATTGACCTGACAAGGTGGTTTAATAAAAGACAGAAACCAAAATGAAATTGTCATTTCACACACACCACGCAATATTACAATGGATAGGAGAACCTATTTCCTCCATGAAAATAAACATTGTTTCCAAAGCCAGCAAAGTCTTATCCATGGCCCCTCTTCTTTCTGGAGCGGCTTCACATGCCTGAAAGTTCAACAGAACCATCAAAGATTAGAAAAAATAGAAGAGAATGGATGTGATGTGCGAGCGTGGGTGGGTGGATGGCGAGACACACCTGATCAGCAAGTAGGCGTAGGAATGCTGAGGTTGCACTTGGAAGGCAGGGCCATGGCGAGATCAGGATCGATGCCAAGATAAGGCAGCAGGTATGAGTTCTTATAAGAGCACAGGCATGTGAAGTTAGCCCCGGAAACAGCCTTGCAGCAATCAACTGACGGCGGGTCAACCGGGTCTGGTTTGGTCACAGATGGTTTGCAAGCCGCGAGACCTTCGTCGCTAATGTCACAGACGGTCACCGCCCGTGAGCCCTCAAACAAAGCAGCCATCACCAATAGCAACACCACCAGCTGCCTCTTTCCCATCTCCATCATAAAAATCAGCAGCCGTCGATCTGTCCACCTGTGTCTGCACGCTGTAAACTCTCTCGGAGCACTCCACTTGCTGGTAGATTTGTGGGTAACATGTTATATAGAGAGAGAGTCTTTGAGGCAAGAACCACAGGTTGAGATCCCGTGAACAAGAATTGGCAGGATTCGGGATCACGGGGGCAGCTTTGCTCATCATTATATATATAAGCAGAAATATGTCGGCTTGTATGTTCTTCAATGCTCCAAAAGAAAACATCCCTTCCATTTGTTTTTTATACCATATATATAATTTGTTATCCTCTTTATTTGCTCACTATAAGATTCGTAGAATAAATGCGATTTAAAGTAAGGTTGTCAATACTGTTTCGGTCGCCGTTCCGATCTTTTCATTAGAACGAAACGTTTCAGTTTTGGAGCTTTTCGGCGTGCCGTTTCGGGGTTGTACTGTTCATATATAATTATATATATATATATATATAAAAAAATTAAAATATTAATTTAACAAGTATAATTTAAATTCAAGATAAATTAACTTTAAATTATACAATACAAACACAAAGTCAAACAAACATAATCTCAAAATTAAAAACATCTCTAAAATTCCAAAATATTATGATAGTAAAATATTCTAAAATAAAAAAATATTATGATTTTGAGCCGGAACGATACCAAGACGTTCCGGCTATTCCAGCGCGGAACGGAATTAATAAGCCTGATTTTATTATTTACGTGTTAATATATTTAAGTTTTAGCAAAAAAAGTTTACATGGATCCATTTTCCCATGCATGCCTATAAAAATAAAACCAGCTCACATTGCTCATCTAGTACTTGAGCTGCAGGATGGGCCAAGGCCCGAGTTTCAATTTATTGTAAAAGATCTCAAATATTCTATTGGCACCCTCACTGGCAGTAATTAAGAACTTAAATTTCTATTTAAATAAAATATTATACCATTTAAAATTATTTTTATATAGCTAGAAAGCAATTTCAGCTTTAAACTTGTATGCTCAAAAGTTTGGATCTGGATTAGTCTGCTCCAATCACCCATAAATCTTTTAATTAAATTAAGAAATTTAAGCATAAAATAGTTGTGGGCTATATAAGAATTAAAGGCATAATTAAATTAAAAAACAACTTGGGCATAAAATAATAGTCGTGAGCTATAAAAATTAATTGAAATCCAGATAAATGGTTCACTTGAAAGAATAAAAAATCAAACCCTTACACTTCAATAATTATTTCACAAGTAACAGCCAATTTTATAATAATAAACGATACACTCACCCTCACTCATCACATCCAAATAAAATATTCGGTGGCACCAACCTCCGATTGAAATTCCGCCGGCACAATTCAGGGAAGACCACAGAAGACCTCTTTTATAGGTCGGAGGTGACCGTCCATGCCTCTAGATTGCTACAGAGCTCCATACATGCACACGCCGACCATTCCTCTCTAGGAATACCAATGCGCCAGAACGTAAAAATCTAAAGGATGGAAATTATATATATATAAAAGCAATATTCTGTGGTCTTCCCTGAATCCCTACGCTACAACCGGGAGTAGAATAAAACGATGTTACGGTGCTCCATCATTTCATGATAACAACGAAGATTTCCAAACCAGGATGTGGCTCAGCCTGGCATGGCGCCCGTGACAGGCCAATCCATTAGAAAAAGCAAGAATTTGCACCTGGAAATGACGTCTCAACAAACAAAACGAACCCTACAAAGAACCTTCACAAGTGAGTGATCGACGTTAAAGCACAAGCACTACCCCTTTGCTTTGCATCTTTTCTTCCTCTCGGACCCACCTACAATTCCACATGATTTGCAAGTTGAGCAGGTCCGGCCACTACATTGTTGAAACGTGGATTGGAATTGGTTCTTGTTTAGTAAAGTTCTTAATCATGGAGTATATTGGCATATGATCGACTAATTAACATATATTGCTTTTTCCCATCTCTTCAACTATACCTTGCATGCCCTAGCTAAGCTGGCGGTGACCGGACCTCTTTTAAACTGTTTTTACCAGATAATAAAAGATATTTTCAGATCAGACAATTGATTTTGAGAGGATCGATGCCAATTTTTATCTGTGTTTTCTGTTTCTGTTAAAATATTTTGGACTAGTTGGACTCCTTTCCCTTGACCACTAGCATTCTAAAACTGAAGAGAATTCGATTCCAATTTTTTTTGAAGGGTTGCTTTAGAATCTAGCAAGTTTGATGCATGTAATTGAGGGAGCATAGAACATATTGAGCTTGGCATGCATGATCTGCATTATAAATAGCCCCTAACACCTTGCAAATTTCATTTCATCTCGCCCCAGAAGCTGTTCGTGCTCCTCTTTCAAACCTTTTCCTGCCCTTCGCTAGCTGTGCTTCCCTGATCATCTCGAGTTTCCTCAGTTCTCAGTCAATGGCCTCTACCCAGGTGATCCCTCCTGCTATCGATTCTCTTAGAATTCATTTGCGAATATTTTTCAATATGAAATTAAGTTGCAGGAACTATGGAGTACTGTACCTCGATCTACTCCCAACCATGGATCGAGTTTGCAGAAGCTTCAAAATATGTTATTCTACTCACACCATTGTACAAAGAGTTTTCACAGAGAATGGTCTTCCAGCAGTTTTTTGAGATACATAGCTTTTCTCTTTCGTTATATTCTATCTAGTTTCCCCACCTTCAAAAATAAAGTAACATTTATTTTATAAACTCTTTCAAACACACTTTTACGAGGAGGATTTAACCCTTTATATACATGTGTGCGCGTGTGCTTTATATATACTTGTATGGTTGATAAGATTATAAGATTAGTTGAGGTACACGTAAACTTGAACAATCCATGTTAATGAATAAAAAAAGAAATTAAGAAACATAAACTATCGGTCCACATATAATTTATTTTCATGTATGTTTGAGGGAGTATAATGGAGATGGCATTTCATATTTCAGGTTGAAGCTGAGCCAGTCAAAGAGGTGACCAACAAAGCTGAAGCTCCACAGTCATGTCCAGTTATTGACGAAAAAGCCGCCACAACTGAAGAGCCCGAAGTGGTTGTGCAAGATGACGATGACGAAGAAGAGGAGGTGAAAAATGATTCCGATGAAGAGCAAGCGGAGGAGAAATTGGAAGAATATTCACCAATTACTGGTGAAGATGAGCCAAACACTGCTTTTGATGACGAGGTAGAAGCTGATGACGGTGACTTGATTTAAGACAAGGACAGAAATCTTCCATGAGAAGAGGTTGTGGTGATCACAATTAATCTTGTATGTGTGTCTGGTTTTTTTTTTATCATTTTTTTTTTTTTACATTTCCTCCGTTTTATTTTGTGCTGTTCTGTTGCGTGAAAACTATTATAAAGTGTGCCTAATATTATTAGTTTAATTATTATTTGCTAATTAATTACTTAATTTTTGAGATTTCTCTTTCTTGTATTTATTACCTAGCTAGGTTGTGATCCATGCATAATGATTAGGGCAAGTGGTGAAGCCTACGCTAAATATATAATAAAAATAAGGTCTTGGCCTGAAGTTCTATCCTTTAATATATATATATATATATATATATATATATATATATATATATATATATATAGGATTAATCTAGAACATGCCTCTAGATAATCTCAATTTTATCACTAATATATCAGTTTAAACTTACTATCATTTTAGAGATTTTTTTTATATATATTTCCATCAAATTATTCTTTTTTATATATATAATAAACCTAATTCGATCATTTTGGATCAAAATTGAATAAATTAAAACCTAACTCAAACCTGATCCACTTGTATATACAACAGCCTGTATCTTTATAATGTTTTGGGATGATTGTTTTTGTTATTTTCCAAAAGGGGCTAATTTTATAAGCAAGAGAACAAGTGTTCTAACCATTGGATTAACATTTAATAGTCAAAAGTGATTATACATAAAGACAAAATGTGCCTTTGATTATAATAGCTATATATTCCCTTTTATTTTATTTTATTTTATTTTATTTTATTCCCAGTTTTGTTCACTTGACAGACTATATAATAAGTTATTGGATCTTAAATCAATTGGCCAGGAGCAGCCCTGTTTGTCCTTAGTTATTTTCCCAATCCAGTTTTGAATCAGAATTAGATTCCAAGTCATTTAGTGACTCGCTACTTTTAAAGGAATTAGCAGTATTTTTTGCTGTTATGAATTTAAAAAATAAATAAATTTAAAGAAAATATAAAATATATTGAAAATGTTCTTTCATTAGATTATAAAACGAATAATCTAAGCGTGTAACTCCATCTTTGCCCTTCTTATAATTTCTTTCTCTTATAAAACTTAATTATGATATAATAAGACAAAGAGGGCACGGGATTGTAACCTATTTGTGCTAATTGTAAACGACAACTATCCTATATATTATTATTATTATTATTATTATTATTATTATTATTATTATTATTATTATTATTATTCATGCTAGCGTAGGTGAGGAGGATATAGAGAGAGTGGGCCCTCCAAGATTTTTTATTCCTTTTCAATTCTGGCTCAGGTTCTTAGGCCACATAACAGAATGGTCCAGACTCCATGATTCATCATAGGGTCACGAAAGTTGATGATCCCTCGACTTGGCTCCTACAATCTCCATGAAAATAAATCCCATTTTCTAAACATAAAATGGGCAGCAATGTTTTCCTTACTTTTAAATTATCAAAGCAACCTTGATTCTGTTATATTGTTTTTCGATTTCCAAAAAAAATATAAATATTATTTTACACACTTGATTTTCTAAACATAAATCATAATTGAAATCAAAACTCGTATAAACAAACGTAGATGATCACCAAGCATGTGCCACCAAAGCTAACATGTGATGATGGACTTTTAAGGAGGAGACAGATTCCAAGTAATTAATTATTATTAATTAAATTTCAAGCCTAAACACTAGAGGCGAAAGGTCTTTTGCTTCTTCTTGTTATTTTTATTTTCTTTATTTAATTAATTTGATTTACATTTTTTTTTTATATATAAAAGCTATGCTTATATACAGAAAAGGCTGCCACCGTAGGAGTACTTTTACTCTGTAGTTATTAAATTCCACTTTGTCATGGTAACCTGATATATACAACTCAGTACTCTAGAGTCTACAGTCTCACCCGTGTCAACTTTTAAATTAAAAAAATATTAATTTGGTAAAATCTGATCAACTCATTGAAGTTTTGATAATAAAAATCAAACACTAATTAACTTTAAAATTAATAAAAATAAAATACTATTTTTTTAATAAAAATAATTAATCTGAACCGACTCAATTATGTGGTTGTTTTTCAAAATATTGTTTACTTGAAAGCACATTATTTTTTTTATATTTTTAAAAATATTTTTAACATCACAACATTAAATTAATCTAAAAAAAAAACAGGTTTTAATGGATATAACTATGACTATATAATTATACAGTTACATGTGTGTTTGGTAGTATGATAGACCATGCTTTTTAATATTGTTTTTTACTTGAAGATTTATCAAATAAGTTTTTATATATTATTTTTTTAAAATCAACCCATCAAAGGTATTTTAAAAATATAAATCTAATGTTTTATTTCATAAATAAAGCATGCTGAAAAAGAAATTAACGCCCTCTCAATCATGCTCAACAGCACCCGATAATTATCCACCATGAGAGAATGATTAGACATTAACATTGATAACGGAAAACTGGAGTTCAGGAAAAAACAAAAGGAGAGTTAAAATCATTGAAGCAGTAAGAATTCTATTTCCTGGTCATGTCGACGGCAATTTCAAGACATTTTCACTGTTGGACGTTGACCATATCAGCAGTGATCACCCCATTAATTGATTCATCCTTCCTTCTCCAAACCCTATAATCTTGTCTACAGAGAGGGTCATAGGTTTTCGCGAAGAAACAAAGTTTAAAGTTCATCACACAAATGGCTACGCGTGTGGGGTTAAAAGAGTTATAAAAAGCTAGCCAATTAGAGAGCGTAGTGAGCTCTGTAGCTGAAGTCGTACGTGGCAGAGCCTGTGCGTGGTTAATTGCTCGCAGAGTGGCGACCCCCGAGAAAAGAAGAGACCGCCACAGCTTTATTAACAAGTCTTGCATTGGAATATACACTCTGTGAGGATCTGCGACAAAGTAGCCTGGCAAAGCAAAAACCCTGAAAGAAGTTAAAGATAGAATATAAAAAGAAAAACCCAGAAGAAAAGCAACGTTACCTTGTTGCCCCATCCATCTCTCTCTCTCTCTAGCCTGACCTTACCTCTTTGTTTTCCTGTCTTCTACTGTGAAACTTCGTTATCTGAGTTGTTTTAGCTCTCCTTTTTACCTCTCATTTCAAGTTTTCTATATGCCTTTTACTTTTTCCACCAGCTCAGGCTTTGTTTGTTTATGTCCTCGCAGTAGTTTTTGTTTTTTCGGGTCGTTGGTGTTTTCGAGACTCTTTACTATTTTATTAATGTTAAAGATGGTTTTAAACTCGCAATTGAAGCCCTGTTTGAAAGTAAAATAAGGTTTATAGCTTCTATTAAAACTATTTCTCCGAACCGGATCGCAAAAGGTAGCGTCATGCCAAACAAGCCACTCAGTCTTCTCTTGCCTTTTTAAACTGATGTTTTGCACCCACGCTTGGACTCACAAGACTTACAGTGAAACCCCAGAACAAAACAAACTAGAAAGAGTACGATCCAGACATCTCCAAGATTCCAACACTTCCCTGCTCCAACACCATTAATGGAAGTAAGTTGTTGTTTGTTCTTCCATGCGCTCTTCTTTGTTTCACATATCGGTTACAGGAATATATTAACTCTTGCTAGCGAAGCTACGTGCCCATTCTTTCTGTCTCTTTGATCTTCCTATCTTTGCTTATTATGCACCCGCTTATTCTTTTTTTGTGTTGTGGGCTATATAGGATTATTATTTTTCAAGGAGCCATGTTCCAGCATTTGGAAGCTGGGACTGGAACAGTGATCTGCCTTTCACTCAGTGCTTCGAATCAGCAAGGCAAGCAGGCCTGCTTCGTTACAGTTACTCAGAAGATCGTGATCTCTATGTTGCCGGCGATCTCTATGAGAATGATGTTGTCACTCCGGCGATGATTGTCGTTCCTCGCCGTAGGGTACGTGTGCATATATATATATATACATGGAGCATATCACTGTATTTCTTTCTCCATCCTTGGTCCTCGTCGGTTTTTCCAGCTTTGTTTCAGGAAAAAAACAATCTTTTTCCACCGTAATATAAAATTATTCATGATTATTTAGCAAGGTATCAAAATATCTTTTAATGATCAAATAGTTGGAAAAAAATGAGTATAGATTTTTCTTATGCCTGGATTATTTTAGTTTTTTTGCTTTTCTTAATGATCTTTCTTCATGCTCATGAGTGAAAGGGTCGCGAAAGGTGGTGGTAGGGCTAGAGTGACAAATTTGTCAAGGAAGAAAGGGGAAGAAAAGAAGATTCATTAAAAGAAGTTCAAGCGAAGGGGGCATGAAGTAGGGACATCGCCATATGATGAGTAGAGATGCATTAAGCTTTATCGATTGCTTTTCATTTACAAAATCCTTTTTAGAAAACTTATGGCATGCGGGTCATGTTTCCAAGAAAAAGAAAAATTAACAAAAAAACCCTCCAAAGTTTCATGACAACGAGGGCTAGCTGCCCTAGCTAAGCTAGCTGGAAATATATATAAAACTAAAATAGTTCTGCTGATGGCTTCATCATGTATTGAACGTGGATTGACATTCAATATGGGAAATGTTGGTGACATTGATGAACCTTGCAGGAAAAAATGCGTCGCCCTCGAGCCAAAGAAGAGAAAAGGGAGCAAAGCTGGGAGGTGAGAAGTGATGTAAAGGATTCACCGAGCCCACCTCCTATGCCAACACCTAAGCCAGTCGACGAGGACCTGTATAAAATCTCACCAGAGCTGCTTTATGCAAAACGCAAAAAGGTATAGGCTTCACATTTGCTTTTCTTATCCCTTTCTTTCACGTCGAAATTCCATCATCACTTACTTTGCTTCTAAAATATATTTTCTTTCTATCTATATTCCTCACAAAGCCATTAGTTTTTCCCTTTTGACTTTCATTAAATTTTATTTTTTTCTCGTGCAGAAGGGAGTGCTGTGTTTATTTTCAAGCTGCTTGATGCCCACCTGCGTTCTTTGAGGCTGTAGGGCCGCGTAAATATATTTTTATATATATTATATTATAGTTAAGGGAATGTGAAGCTATCTTGTGCCTGGTGTGTTTGGTAGCGCGGTTTACTATTGTCACTGGCCGCATTACCAAACGAAACCTCAATGTAACACAGAAATTAAGCTACATTACTACTACTTAATTAGCCAGCTAGTTGACACGTGTTGCCGAGTGATGAAGGGTTGTTTTCCCTTTCTTTTGTTTCGTTTTCTTCTTCTTTTTTTCTTTGATAGTCTCTGTGGCATTTGAAAATAGGGACGGATTGGAAAGGTTTTAAAAAGAAAAGGGGGCTTATTGATGTGGGGCAAGCTTGTATTCTCCCTCTATGTGGAAAAGAAAAGGAAAAAGGCTCTCTAGCGATTTCATCCTCTGCATTTAGTTCTTTCTTTCCTTCCTTTCGAAACCCAATTTATTTTCAGAGTATTAATCAGATCATTACTCGTGCGTGTGGTTTGCTGCGAGCACACCATTGATTGATTGACTGCCTTGCAATTTATCTGCTAAACACAATATGCAGTTGACCGTTGACAAGTCAGCAACGATGTTATTTCGTTGCTAAAATCTATTGCTAAAAATCATGTTTTTTCAATCAGTAACGGATTTCATTGCAGATTTAAAACAACATCTGCATTGAGTTTTTATTGATTATCTGTTGCTAAATAAACAATGATATTATGCTAAAATTCATTGTTATAGCCATGTTTTTCAGTTGTGAGCCACGAGAAAAGGGAAAACACACGCCCTGGAATGAGATAAAATACGTGGAAAATGTCAAAGAACTATCTTTACAGGATAATTTATATTATTTTTTAATACATTATTTTAAATAAAAATCTTTCGACTTAAAATTTGAATATAAATCTAATTTAACTTGTGCTTGATTTTTATCAAATAAAATAATAATAAAATTCGAATTCATAACCACTGAGTCAACAAGATTATAATATCTAACTTAAGCTATTAAGTATTAAGTGAAGTAACATGATTTGATTTAGAAAAAAAAAAAAAGAATTAGGCGAGCAGGATGTCATCATGGCCAGTCTTCTTACATTTACATCATCTTTAATTTTCTTTCCTCTTTGAACCTACTTGTCTGGTCATCATATTCTGAAAAGTCTCGAATCCCTTAAACGTATGCGTTGAATGGGAGCACAGAGCTTGCGTAGTGTTCAAAATTGAAAAGAAAAACAAAGGGAATCTGTGCTCGTTTTTGCAGAGGTGACTGACGAGACTCCCTCACTTTCTCAGAGGTGAAAAGGGTCCTCAATTGGATGGCTAGCTTGTACAGGTGTTATTACAAGAATCTAAAAACTAAAAAGACATATATTTAATACAATCTTCTTATTTTTATATCTATTATTATTTTTAAAAAAGGAAATAAAATCAAACCGCTTCTCCACGTACCACGACCAGTTCCTTATATATATGGGGCTGGCAAGGAAAATTATGTGTCTTCATGTCTTACTTCACCGAGTAGGACTACAAATCTCTGACATTTCTTTCTTGTTGAGCGATTCTACGTTTATATTATACACATTCTCTCTTCCTTCTTCTTCTTGCAAGGTTAATTCTGGTTTCTTGATCTTTTCTTGGGTGTTGTTAGTGCAATGACAATGTTCGTAGCTGCTGATGCCGATGCTGGTTTTCTCAGTTCGACAGATTCCGGCCCAACTCCCGCAATGACTTTAGGGTACGCGTTCTTGCTCTGCATTGATTCTTTAACTACTTCTTGATTTGATATAACTCTTGAGAAGAATTTTTTTTCCCTCCTTTCTTTTTGCTGATTGTTTTGAGTTTTTACTGGTTTATCAAAATCAGATTGAGAAATCAATAGGGTATATGTTCAAGCATGTTGTTTGTTATCAGCAAGGATGCGCTGCACCATTGCCTCCTCCTCCTCCCTCCCTCCTCCTCCTCCTCGCATGGCATAATCTTTTACACTACTCTCCTTTTCTTTCTTGGGTACCATGCATGGTTTTGAGTTAAAGATTTTTTTTTAACTACTTTTGGGTTTACCAAGATCAATAATGATTTATGGGGGTGGATGGATTTTGGAAAAAAATAATAAAAATACCAATAGGTTTTTTTTGGTTTGGTTGCGAGTAAATCGTGAAAGTAATTGTGCAATTGCTACTCGGATTCTTTTTTGGTTTCTTTTATCATGGTGAGTTCTTTTTTTTCCTGATGATTTCCGACTTTATGTGTTTCGTATTATGGAATAAAATGCCTTTTAAAATATTTCTGGTTTGAAAATATATATTTTGTATTTTTCATATAATCAAAATAAATATAATTTGAAACTTTTCTGAGTAAAAACTATCATAACTTACAAACTCTATATTCTTTGCCTAGAGTGTGCCATTTTTTCCTATGATGATGTGGTTCTCATCAACAGGGCGAGTAAATGGAAAGGCTGGCTTCCTCAGGTTGAGGGAGTGGCCAACACGAGCATGAAAGCAACTGAAAACAAGCTAACTGTTGCCTCCAAAAAGACCTGCATTTGCGCACCAACTAGCCATGCTGGTTCATTCAGGTGCCAACTTCACCGGACTACTACGACTGCTCAGAACTCAGAGGAGTGTGACAGTGACAAGGAAAGCAGTGAAGATCTCGATTTCATGAAGATGATCCTGTGTCGAAAGTTCTCACCCAAAAAACCTCAGTTATCAAGGTTTGGCAGGGCTGCTGCTTTGGCTGTGAACAATGCTGATTAAGAGCTTGCAATACCAGGGGAGTTTTGGCGCCACCCTGCTTCAAACCAACGAGTTACCACTCCACATCCTATTTTTATTTGTTATATTTCTTTAAATGGTGGTGGCTGTGGTACTGATGGGCATAAATCATTCTAATTTTGAATTTAAAAATCCAGCTTGAGCCGATACATTTTGAGACTGGGTCAATAAATCTCTTGAAATAAAATTCAAGTTTAAGTCCAACAATCAAATTTAAAGTTATAGGTCGAAAGAATCTCTTGCGAACTGAAAGGTGCAGCGATTAACAAAGGGCCAACACAGAGTCACCTTATGCGAAAAAATGTATTGTAGAAAATTTTCTAAACTTCATGCCTCAAGCTCAACTTGCTTACAATGAATGATCCAGATAAATTACGCTTACAGGCAATTTCGTTCATGAAAGGGACATCATAAGCTAGATTATTCACAAAACTAACAACTTGGTCAAAAAATGAAGGGCGATCCTTGTTTGCTTCTGGTATGGTAAACAGTGGTCAATCGGTGTGTGGCATAGATTTCAGGACCCAAAACCATTAAACGCTATTCTTGCAGATCTCCACTATGAGCCCCCCATGGTTTTAACTTTAGTGAACTCGAGTACTTGACTGTAGAACTCCATTGACATCTTCTTTACATGATCGTTCACAATCCTTTTTAAGAGTCCCTTTCATCACGGAAGTATCGTTGAGTGTCAAATGGCTGAGTCTGGGCGTTTGAATGATCCAAGTCAAAAGAAGTTCCTCTATTCATCGGTGCAAATGCTGCAATTAAAATACATAAAATAAATGAGAACTGCCGTTAAATGAGATTCAAACATAGTATTTGATTCTCAACCAGCCAAGTTATGCATACATGTGAATATGTTAATACACATAGGTGCTTGTCTACATGCAAATGTTTGTTAGTCAATCTAAACCAAGCTAATGGATGCTCAAGCGCCAGCTCTGCAATTTATAATGAGCATGCTAAACACCAAGTAAGTGCCTGTTTGGGAGTGTGATTGCGGTAGCTTTTCAAAGTACTTATCGTGCCGAAATACATCAAAATGATGTTTTTTTATTTTTTAAAAATCATTTTTGAAATCAGCATATCAAAATGATCTAAAAACACTATTTTTTTTTAATTTAAAAAAAAAAATCAAATTTTTTCATAAGCACTTTCCAATCGCAATGCCAAACAGCCTTTTAAAAGAAATCAAGTTGAAGTTGTTAATGAGCACATCAGCTAAGCCTACAAGAATGACCCCTTGACCAATTTATCCCAAGAAATATAAGTAGCCACACATTGAGTAAACTATACACATTGAACGTACCTTTCTCCCTCATTCTTTTCTCTCTGTCATATTCAAATTTATCCCGAATTTGGCTAACCTTTTCCCATGTATCACCTTGCCTGTTTCTCCCAAAACCCTGGTCCTGCATTCAAAACGCAGTCATATACATATTTGAACAACATATTTATTTACAGTCAAAATGGAAGGAGATCAAACTGTTTGAAATCTCTAACATCATTTTAGACTGAAAAATAAAAGATGTTTCTAAAAGCTAGGCCTCCTGCACCATCCTCGCATTGCAAAAGAGAAACATCCATACGCGTGCACGTTTCAATTGGAATAGAAGCAATTAAACAAAGAACTTTCAGAAATTTTTGTGATACCAAATTGAATCAATTTAATGTAGCCTGTGACCAAGGACAAACTGACCTAAAACAATAATAAAAACATATGTTTGTAAAGCTGATACATTATGTTTGGTGTCCATTCTTTCTTTCTCTTTTAAAACAAAAAAAAATCATGGGGGGAGGGGGTGTAAAAATCAGGGCCAATAGCTCAAACATATATCATGTCATCTGTATCAATGAGATCACTTTATCATGACCAGTGCAAGTTCAAAAACTTTTAAGAACTTATCAAAGGATCTGTACCTTCATCTGTTCAGGTTGCTTGCTCCTGTTGCAAACAAGCAAAAAATAGACTGATTATCTGTCTCCAGTGAAAGTTTTGAACTTATAATAAATAAATCAGCAACAACCACACTTCAATAAAACAAGAAATCGATTGACATAAACCATAAACAAGTGACAGAAAAACAGAGAAACAGAGTTCGAGTTTTAAAATTATAAACACTACAACCTTAACAATTTATATTCATCACCAGTAAATGAAAGACTTTCTAGATGAACTAAGAGTAGCCTTTTCTTTCTCATTGCATTCCTCCATAGATGACCATTATGGGAAAACTAAAAAACAAACGAGGGTAGAAAATGGCATTGACAAACCTGTACGGGTTAAAATCTTGATCATCATCCTCAGCAGACTCATAGTTTGCATGGTCTCGCGCGATTTTCTTGGAATAGCCCTCATCCCAGTATAACCGCTCCCAATTCTCTCTAAGCTCCTGGTATAGTTCCATGTATCTTTTGCACCAAGGTTCATGCTCCTTCAATAACAAAAACAGGGCACAATCCAAAATTCAGGCACATGTTTGGATTAAAATTTTCATAATATACCGCCCACCATTACTTCCTTGTTTATACAAAATCATTAAGCATGCTGTTTAGTACCCAAGCAAAAAAACGACCAGTCAAATTATCAAACAGATTGCAGGCAAACCCATGACAAACATACTAAAAGATGTAACTGAGTTGATGGATGGTACATGCATCCCGAAATTTGGAAGTTTTACATTTTAGTCGTAAGAGTTTGAAACATTTTAATTATACCCTTCAATTTTACAAGCTTAGAATCCAAAAAACCAGTTATTTTCTTATTCTCCCCCTCAATCCGAAATTTCTAGCTCCGCCCTGCAGCAGGCAGAAGAGGCATGGATGGATGAGCACTTACTGATTCCTTGATAACAAGGCGAGTGCGGCGCATGAACTGCTCACGAAGTTGCTTTCGGCGCTTGTTGGGGACGTTGTCTCTTGGGATAACAAATCGCTCACGTGGGGGCACGTGTTCTCCTATCTCGTGCATCTCGCCGTCGACTATCCACCAGTCCGATTTCTCATCGGTCTTCTTGGACGCAAAGGAAAGGGACTTGGATCGCCGCCTGTTTGGGCCGGCCCCGGATCTAAAGTGGCGGAGCTGGTGGGCGGTGGACTGCAGGTATGGGGATAGGTTCTGGAGTCGTTTTACGAGGGAAGACATGGGGAAGGTAGGGCTGAGGAGAAGGTACTTGGGAGAGTAGTTGTAGTGAGTGACTGGACCGGGATTAGTTTTGGGCAGGAAAAACGAGTTAACCGTTAGGAATACTGACCCGGCTTGTCCACGGGTGATCCGACCTTTCCTATGTATTCCACTACTTTCAGGTTAGAATAATTTCCCAGACCATTTTTCAAAATCTTTCAACGAGATCATTGCGAGGAAAATATGTTCTTAACATTGAAAACCATTAAATCAAATATTATTTAAATATACTAATACTAATATTATAAATACAAATATTTTTTTATTCTAAAAAGCACAGACAAACCATTTTATATGCTGAAATTGATGGTTTGATATGAGATTGTTTTTTTTTTAATTTTTGTTTATAAATGTATTAAAATTATATATTTTTTATTTTTAAAAATTATTTTTGACATTAATATTATGAAATAAAAATACTTAAAATTTTTAATTTAAAATAAAAAAATAAAAAATTGTCAAATTTTATTTGGATGAGAATATTATTAGCAGAGAGCAACCGCAATCTCGAGAAAGAAAATCAAACGGTCCTCCTCGTTCAGTCTCTACAGAAGCAAATCGTTCCCGCTCGTATTCCAGCAATAAAAGGGCAAACTAATTAATCCCTTTTATATAAATCCCTTTTCTTTATTTGTATTCAATCAAAACCTTTTAATTTCAATTACTAGTTATGATGGTCCCTCCCTTCCAAAATTATCCTTTACCGTGCTCATTTTAAGAAATCAATTATTTTTATTATACCCCATTAATCTAGGATAAAATAAAAAATTGAAAATCAAAATCAAATAAAAAATAATATGAAGATTAACAAAATGGACACTCAAATTACAAAAAAACCCTTCCAAAGACACAAATCTTATTTTATTTTATTTTTGATACTGTAGAACTGACGTTATTAGTCACTATCTCACACCATCTTTTATGAGCAAAGATGGAAGGACCAAATTGACCAACAATCAAAAGTATAAGATCTTGTACAATTAAAATTACAATACAGTGCCAAACATGACTAATGTTTTCAAATTGAGGGACCTTAAAATGTATATTTACCCCTAAACAAAATTAAGCAGGCGAAGACAGGGAGAAGAAGGAAAACCAGCAGTTGCAATCGACGACGAGAACTGAAGAGCGAGCAGCACAGCAGAAAGGAGAGGATAAGATGTGCGGTAGAGCGCGTTTCACTCTCAGAGCCGACGACATCCCCAGGGCATGCCACCGCAACACCGGCACCGTCCGCTCGGTCAATATGGACCGGTAATCTCTCTCCCTGTCTCTTGAAATGTTGGCTTGTTGTTTGATCTAGTTTTGAGTTTCATTTAAGGTACCGTCCATCCTACAACGCATCACCGGGTTCGAATTTGGCTGTTGTCCGTAGAGACGACACAGGCAGTGGCGCTGGCGCCAACGGTGGGGAAGGTTATGCTATCCACTGTATGAAGTGGGGACTAATTCCTAGTTTCACTAAGCAATCTGAGAAACCAGATTACTTCAAGATGGTATGTGTTATGTATGTGTATACGTATAGATGTATGTAGGTCTGCATGTATTGTGTTTTTTTTACTTAATTATTATACTGTTGTTATTAATTATTATTTTTTTCGAGAATTTTCATAATTTAATTTAATTTGTGATTGCGGAAACATGCAGTTCAATGCTCGATCTGAATCGCTGAGCGAAAAGGCTTCTTTTCGTCGCCTGATTCCGAAAAGCAGATGTCTTGTTGCAGTAGAAGGGTGTGTTTTGTGCCCTTTTGTTTGCTTATGATCAATTACCAGTTCTATATTTTACTTGTGGATTGCTTTGAGTGAGTTTTAACGTAAAGTATGATTCATGCTTCAAATGGTTTTTCAGATTCTATGAGTGGAAAAAGGACGGGTCAAAAAAGCAGCCCTACTACATTCATTTCAAGGATGGTCGGCCTCTTGTGTTTGCTGCTCTTTATGATTCATGGAAAAATTCTGAAGGTGAGTGCTCTTTCCGTACTTCTTGGAGACATGACTTGTTGAAAAAATTAGCTCCTTAACTAGATATCTGTCAGTCCTACTAATAACTTTCATCACATCTACGAACTTGAAGCAGAACTTTCCGGTGAATAAAATAAGATGCTTATGCAGTCAATGCTGTTCTTAGTGTCGGTCTGGTGATTTTTTTTTGTCTATGATTAGTTCCCTCATAATGCATAAGCTGCTAAAGATGACCTCGTTACTGTATGCTTTTCTGCAGGCGAGATACTTTACACCTTTACTATTGTCACTACTTCTGCATCTTCAGCTATACAATGGTTGCATGGTGAGTGGTGCTAGTTTCAGTTATTCATGTTGTCTGTTTCAATTTCATGAGATGTGTGGGTGCTATCATATTATTTCCTCTACAACACCAAACATTGCATGTTAGATAAACAAGGAGGAGGCCCTTTTACATGTAGTCTTATGATGACAAAAAATCGACCAAATCACAGTTCCCAGCACCTTCCAAATTGATCTATGAAATATAAAGTCCTGCACGTTCATTATTTAAGAATCACATGTGAGGTACTAAATAGAATGTTCAAAGATATATATTCCAGTAGTTAATGCACTTAAAAATATTGATCAGCAATTACATTAGCATGCATGTTATGCCAGGATTTGCTTTTCTGTCTCCAAATCTTAGGGAACATTTATTACAGCTGTAATTCTACTCATATAAGCATGGCAGAAAAGGAAGCTGCAGTTTCTTTTTTTGGACTGTTTTATTAGCCTTATTTACTATTACGAACGTGCTAGAAATGTTCACTGGCTGGTTCAAGCAGCAAGGGAGAAGGTCAGCCTGTCAATTCTCAGGCAATTTCTGTATCATCCATCATAAAAACTACTAAAACTATGGAAATCATCCAACTGATGAGTTGGGCATCGTGAATGAGAAATTGGAACTGGAGTTTTGCTATGCATGCTTTCATGTGTGCAATGTTGATTATGAAGAACGCATTTCCTTGAATGTGGTTGCCAAAAACTCTTTAATTTGGTTCTCTCTGATTCTTTGACGTTTCATTAGTAGCATTCTATGCTGAAGTTGAGCTACCGAGTTCTGAGATTTTCTACTCATGTTACAGACAGGATGCCTGTTATTTTGGGTGACAAGGAAGCAACTGACACGTGGTTAAGTGTTTCTTCCAATTCCAAATTTGATACGGTGCTTAAGCCATATGAACATTCTGATTTGGTAAGCGCTCTCTTTGTTTAATAAAAAATGTGAATACCACCTGCTAGTAGAGAAATGGTACCGCATTATCTTTCATTAACACCAATTTTAATCTTCAGGTATGGTACCCAGTGACACCTGCGATGGGTAAGCCATCTTTTGATGGACCAGAGTGCATTAAAGAGGTGCGAAAAGTCTGCCTTTTCTATCACATTTTGTAATTTTCATTATTTGGCTCTCTAAAATGGAGAAAATAAAACTATGGTGCCAGTGATGAGCCGCGCTGCACTGGAGGATCTCTTCCTTGCTGTTTTCATTAGACATATTCCTAATTTGTTATTCCACTCAACGAATCGACCATTTATAATATTACAGCATGTCTTGCAGATACATTTGAAGATGGAGCAAAAGGGTAGTATCTCAAAGTTCTTCACACGAAAGGAATTTAAAGAAGAATCAAATCCTGAAGAAATTACACATGGAAAATCTCTCAAGTTGGTGCCAAAAAGTGTGAAGGAGGAGTGTGAAAGCGATGGAAAGTTAGAAACTCCATGCTCCGCAAAAACAGTGGACAATGATTTGAAAGAACCAGAAACTTTTTCACATGAGGGTGAATCGAAGTGCAGAGCAAAACGCGGCCATGAGGAGTTGGTTGGTTCAAAGATGAAGATAGATGAAATTGTCAAACCACTGTCAAGTCCTGCAAAGAAGGCCAACCTCAAGAGCGTTGATGATAAACAGCCAACACTTCTTTCATACTTTGGCAAAAAATAGGATTCGTGCACCCTGTATATAGACACACCTCAACACCAATTTCCAAGCCTACTGCACAGTTCAGCATGGGAGGTTCTGTGTTCTGTGTTTTGATTTGTTTTGTATGAATCTGTGGGTACTTAAGCTAGGAACTCCAATTGGTACCCTGTAAGCACAAGGTAGCACACCTTGTATCTGGTTGGAAGCTACCGTTGGATTATGCTACAGAATCTGCATGTAAAAAGTTTATTTTTAGTATTATCTTTTCGCTAATCCCATGATTTTCTTCCTCTTACAGTGAGCTGGCTGTTTTTAGATTGCCTCGGCAAGCTCAAGAGTGTTTAGAATTGTTCAGAGAAAATAATTAGAGCCCTTTCTATTTACGTTCTAGAGTAAAGGAAAGGCTCTTGCTCGAAAGTGCATGTTGGATTACTATGGCACAGCACTATATGCATGTTGGAATTGGAGGCTATGTTGTCGGTCTCTGGTTGTCGAGCAGGGCAAGTTTGAGACTGCTTCAGTTGCCTTTAAATTAGTCGCCGAATTTCTCCAGGCAACTTTTTGATATGACAGCAGCTTTCCAAGTATAGCGAAGAGGAAAGTTGACTCATCTGTTGATGTCCAATTTTGAAATGTACAAACAACCCTGAATATTTTAACATAGAACTAGGAGCTTTGATGTATAAGATTAGATCACGAGCTGTTTTGCCAGAGGAAAAAGGGATTGGCAAGGAATAGATCGAATTTTCAACTCCCGGGTTCATTGCTGAGGCGACCTGGCTTGGCTACTGCAGCTAGCAATCTACCAAAGTTCTTAACAGTTAACACCTCCGCGTCAACTTCTAACACGGTTCTTAATACATCCATGCAAGTTTCAAACCCGTTCAAACCGCTCATAACCCTGCTCTGTTAAATATATAACCTAACCTAACTAAGAATGCTGGCGGAGCCATCATTGCTCATTAGCTAGGACAGATATTTCATGTATCTACTTGAATTTGGATCAAGAACTAAACAAGGATTGCATAACTACAATGAAGATTATTTATATAATAATGCAGGGAGAGCTACAGAATAATGGCCAAAATTTTCATCATGCCAGAGAAAGGGTGATTCTTGAAGTCAATAGTAAAACCCTTCACCAATAAATCAAACAATCCAGTTAAGAAGACATGTATCAATGCCAAACAGAATCGCAACCATCGACGACAACTTATCATAGACATCTCAAACAAAGCTTCTAAAGTCCCTCTCAAAAGAGAGGGATCATGGCCCGCATAACCTGTCTCTTCAAACTAGCACACACATTCTCTGCATATATAGATAGCCTACATTTTGAAAGATATTCCATTTGACATACTTCACACCCATAAAAACTACAGCAGGCGGTGCATTTTGTGCTCTCATGTTCTTTAAACCTAAAAGAGCATATTTCTACCAGGCTCCAAAGTATCTTCACGGACCTCAGTTCACTTGTACGAACCTCAGAGTTCATGAAAAAATTGCACATTCAATTCGATAAAATATATACCTAAGTAAAATTTCGATCACTCAATTGATGCTAGTGTGATTTAGCAGACACTATCTCATTTGAACGAAAAAGCACAAAACTCACATTTCAACTTTCCTTGCAACATAGTATATGCAAAAACTTGCAGGTCATTGTTTCATTGAAACAAGCTGCACTTCTTTTCCCATCCCGAGGAGCGGGAATGCACACTCAAGGTAGAAACATTAAAAGATAAGCATTAAGAATTCAACTTGAACATCAAGTTCTATTTGAACAAACAGATACCAAACTCCATGTATGCTGTCAATCTATCAAGAACGAGCTGACAAAGCAAGCTGCACAGCATCAATACTTCAAAATTAAATACATATAATTGGTGGCGGAACATAAGTAAGTCTACAGATTCTAGCATGAAAACAACGTTCACAAAATTTATATATCTATAAAAGCATCAATTCCACTAAGTAACCCCCAATTCCAAAAGCTCAAAAATAAGCCAACTTTAAAGCCTATTGCTTACTCAGTAAAAGCAATCCCCTTCAGTACATTCCTCTGCTGCTATTAAGAATGGAACCAAGTGTGCCCAGAACCGCGAAAGCCAAAAGCGGGCTAACATCAAGAGTATCGAAGATTGGAGGAATTATATTTCTAAACAAGTTCAAATAAGGATCACACAAGTCCCTTATAGCTGATAAGGGCTGACGGTCCCAAGGAATGTTAGGGAACCAACTAAGCAAAACCCTGACCATCAAAACCCCACTATATATATCAAGCCATTTAGCCAAACCCGCCGCCACCACCGTCAATGGGGTGTTTAAATACCCGGTAGGACGGTCCTTAAGCGCCGCGAAGAAAAGGGGCCCCAGTGAGTGACCCAGGTTGCTTTGTAGAGCACGAATCGCCATGAGTTGATCCGGTGTGGGGAAAACGTTAAGTGAAAGAACTGATTTTTGGATTGAAGTGATGAGGATGCGTGATAGAGAGAGAGCTAGGGTTAGGATAGTGGCGACGGTTCGAGTTGACCCGGTGAGCAGGGGTTGTGACTCGGCGGGGATTTGTGTGGATTGGGGGGAGAGGTGAACCCTAAGGATACGTTGTTTGGCGGTGACAGTCGGAGACAGTGGTGGTTTAGGGAACTTGAGGGCGAGAGATGGGGGGTTTTGTGATGGAAGACAGAGGGTGGTGGTGGTGAGAGGAGGGCGGCGGGAGAGTTTAGAGTGGGAGGGGAGGAACGGGGCGCGGAGGACGGCGCCGGTTTGGGAGGAAAGCATCGTTGCCATTTCTTGTTTGCTTTGTTGCGGAGATATCGTCGATATTTTTAAGGCTAAAACGATGTAGTGATGACAGGAGAAAGGAGAAATCGATAAGGTTTTGCTAATTGGGTTTTCGATTTTTGATTGTTTTTTATCACTACTTTGAACGGCTAGAGTATTTTTAATATTAAATTATAGTTATAAAATCCGATCTAATTCAATATTAGCGTCACAAATTAAATTAAGTAAATAAATTTAAAATATTTTTGTTTTACTAATATATTAAAAAAAGTAAAAAAAAAACATTTTTTTTATGATTAAAATAAATTGACATGGTAAATTAGACTAATAGCTAACTCATTAGATCAAACAAGCTATCATAATCTAATTTTAACTCTATTTGCCTTCAATTTAATTTTTAAAAATTAAAAAAAAACTCAAGATTGATCTTGATTGAAAATGTAATTTGATAATGGTTGAAAGAATCAAGGACTATAATTTATAGTTAAATTTTATTAAATCTAGAAAAACTCATCATTTTATCTAATATTTTTTATAAATTAAATTAAATTTTCATGATATATCATGTGGGACTATTGTTTACTGGCACGCGCGAGTGAGAGAGACTAAAAAGACCGTCCTCTCCCAAAAACCCAATCAACCCAGCAGGTAACCCAAAACCCATCCTTCCTTCTCTCCAATCCCTACCGCTAGCCTCCACTGATACCACACACCACCCATAACCACCGCGCTGTCAGCCACCCCGGGAGAAAAAAACGCACGCCGGAAAATAAAATAAAAACCCCGACCACTGTGTTTCCTACCCTCCTCCATGAGCCATTCACCCCTCTCCCTCATTGATCATGTATTGACACGAATAGAAAACCATTGCTTTCTCCTCTCTTTCCCACCAAAATCCCTGCCGCTATCCTAGATTTTTATATATAAATGAGTACGTGGGGTTAAATCCATGCTCGAATGAATTTCTATGGGGATTTATAATCGCTGAGGAAATTTAATGTTCCTGGAGTGATCAGAACAATTTAATCCCCTGGTTGGGATTAAAAATTAAAAGATTTTGGTTTTCTTAGACATGCATTTGGATCTTTTAAAAAAAAAATCGTTGCTATTTTCCATGCCTTGCCTTTCCAATACTCCTGGGCTGCCCAATGGCCCAAGTGGGCTTGGGATGGCTTGTCCAAGCCCAGGTTGTTTTTTTCTTATAGGTTTTTATTTTTTTTATGTTTCTTTTTATTCTTTTTTTTTTAACATCTCTATCAGAACTCATCTTCCCATTTAAGAACGTTAACATACGCGGGGAGGGGGCGAGATGCTTGTTTTCATCCTTCCATGTCGATGCTAATTAATCAAAATATTTTTTACTTCTGCTACTTCATTTAGATTTCCAGCTCTTCGATTTTATATATAATATATATCAACTATTTCATATCATACAAGCAGCAATTGGGTTTCTTTAAGTCAATAAAAACATAGAAAAAACACAGTGATTTTGCTGTCGAGCACCGATTTGACTACCGATGCTAGAGAGAGAGGAAAGAAATCAAACACCAAAACAATCAGCATAGAGGGAATATCTGTGGACGTAAGAATGGTAAAGACAAGTAATAAGCCTCGATGAACCGGCCATTAGGAGCCATATCCATGAGGATACTCTTCAGCATTCGAAGGGGAGCCACCATGACACCCCACCGGATCACCGGCCTTGACACCAGGCAGAACCCTCGCCTCTTATTCCCCAGCCGTACCGTGCTAACTCTCCGCCTCCTCAGCCGCTTCCGCCCCCCTGCTAACACCGTGGAACTTGAAAACATGGATACAGTGATAGCACCTCTCCTGAGCATGTTGCGAGCTAGTCAAGTGGCTGCCTCTTTTCTTCTTCCTTAAATTCTTATATATGGTGTGCGTTAAAGGTGGATCTGGTGATGATCATGATGGCCATGATAGCAGCAATTATAACAATCATTATGTTCCAGGCCTGAAGCTAGAGCCGGATTTAATATAACAATCATTATATTTACTTGCTTTAGGCTTGTGCTAGTGATCATTAGCAGAGATGGGTTTTTTTAATTCTATACTTAAAAGATGAGTTAGAAAGAAGTGGTAGGTGAGGTGTGCTGAGCACTAAAGAATCCAGTTTATTCAAAGTGGTATGATTACACTGCAATGTAGACTATTATATTGTTCAATCTCTATAATCCTTTAACTTTAAAAAATAAAATAAAAAACCAAAAGGTAAATAATAATAAAAAATGGATTTTTTAAAACGATTTTTGTATTTTTTTTTCCCCAAAGTATCAGTCAGTTAATTTTATATGTTTTTTAAAAAATATAAATAGTAAAACTTTAACACGTATCCGTCACTCTCTTGAAAATCTAATAAAAAAATATTGAGTTGATAATAGACAAAGGGAATCTTGCAATCAAGTGAACCAAACCATAGACACCAAAGTGCCAAAATTGTATCTCAATTGTTATTGTGGAGAAGAACTCTGTTTTTACTGAGTTTCTGTTTTGGAGTGTAATTGTGGTTGTTTTTTAAAGTGATTTTCGTTCAAAAATGAATTAAAATTATGCTTTTTTTATTTTTTAAAAATTATTTTTGACATTAGCATATCAAAATAATCTAAAAACACTAAATTTTATTAATTTAAACTTAAAAATAAAAATAAAAAATTTTCAATTTTTTTCAAAAATGCTTTTAAAAAGCACTCCCAAACACCTCTGAACCATAATGAATGAAAAAACTCTCTCTCTCTCTCTCTCTCAAAGTTTAACTCATTTATTACAAAAATAAATAAATAAATAAAATTTATTTTCTTCACAAATGATTTTTTTATCAATGAAGTTTCACTTTTCACACATATAAATTAGGTTTGGATGAATTCCAAGTCACGTTTGATAATATCCATATCCTACTCGTTATCCATAGAATTTAAAAAATTAATATCCATTTGAGTAGGTATCTACCATGTTCATATTAAATTGTCATCACTGCTCAAATTCAGTGTTTTTTTTGCAATTTAGGTAAAATTGCTCTCCCCATCAATCATTTCGTTAAACAACTTTTCTTTGCTGCCATCAATTGTTCTCCTTCTACAGCATCCCCTCCTTCGTTTCCTATCTTCTTCTAGTTTCAAGAGTGCAAAATCTAGTACAGATTTTTTTAATATATATATATTATAATATATTTAGTTTAATCACTACTATGTAGTAAATATATACCTACAATTGAAACTTTCAAAAATTGAGAGAAAATTCAAAAATTAAGTATGTGATTTTAATCATGGGTTTCATTAACAGCAGACAAGTCCAGTTTACAATGGGCTCTTCTCTTAATTTTGGATTCAAGTTAGGACCCATGGCTAGGGTTAGCAAATGAATTCACAAGAACTGAAAGTTAGCTGAAACCCTAAATCCATTGATGAATATGAAAATGCTTATGCGTCAGCTTCCCGGCCGGGGAGCGAGGAGAACCGGGCATGACGTGACAGATTTGTTATCTAGGATGATTCAAGTTTTCTTAGCCATCATAAACACAAAAGTCCACATAAGAAAGACAAAATACACCTAACATGTGTGGAAGTCATTTTTTTTAATATATCTTATAACATGTAGCCTAATTAAAGTACTAATCGATTAATTACTACAAGATAAAGTCCTTAAAATAAAAAAAAATTATAAAAAAATTATAATTATTAAGATTTTTATTTCTAGTCAATTCTCTATTAACAATAAATATTAATTAAACTGTTGGGACATATATGTTTGGGAATATATGAAATAAAACAAAACAATTGATGTGTAGATATTTGTTAGATAACAAATACACTAAATTAACTTGTGTTGGGATTCTATATCAAGAGATTGCTCATGTTTATAGAAAGATTTGCATTATAGTCGTATAAATGATTCTTAAATTAAAATCATCAAGTTATTTTATGTAGGATACAAGGACTACGATCTAGAAAAATCAAATAGAAACTTGATTAAATAAATATGTTATATTCTTAAAAAAAAAGTGGTATTTTATATTTAATAGTATATAAACAAATCCAAAAGATTTGAATTCTAGACATTTCATTAGGTTTAAGTTTCTATAATCGTTGATATGGATCAAGATCTCAGCTAATTAATTACAAGAATAAAACTATATTCAATTATGAAAGTGAAACTTCGAATTTATCACCCAAAAAAAGTATATAATATAAACGTTTTAATCCTCTTCGAAGGCGATGCGTGTCCTAGACTCTTAGACCATCGATCGTCTGCCATTTTAGGATGTGAAGTCTACATTAGATATATATAAAATTAAACAATAACGATATATTTTTTTAACCATCAAATTAATCTTTTAAAATTGATTAATGTTTATAAATAAAGACATTTTGCATCTTACGAATTGCAATGCATAGCAAGTTCCCTGCAGAGTTCAGAAAATATATTTTATAGGTTTAATTCTACAAATAAAACTTTAAATATTTTAAATTTTTATAAAAAAATAAACATCCTAATTAGAACTCAAAATTGCAGGATGCGATGCAAGAAAACTACAAGCAACCTGTTAATCGTTAAAAACATGAAGTGTTCAAGAGGGTCTCGTCCGCTCTCCTCCCCGTGCTAATCACACACTAAGAATCAAGACTTTGAAAACAATTGTGCTGATATCTAAAAAATTAATATTATCTAGTCCTTTTGAAGTTATTTGCAAATATGTTTTTAAAAAATAAAAAAAATGGTTTAAATTAAATAGTTTATGTTTTTATATTGTTTTGAAGTATTGATATTTAAAATATTATTTTGATGTATTTTTAAGCAAATAAATATTTTAAAAAATAATTTTTACTATATTTTCAAATATTCTCTTCAATACAAAATGTTTTTCAATGATTTTTTTAAATTAAATTAGCCATTATTGTTATGAAACCAAGTCTGATTAGACGAGTAAATCCAGCACCTGATTTGGACTGATATGTGTTAGAATCGGATAGAGATTCAATCTTGTCAAACACGGCTGATGAACCTGCAATTCGATTAACTTAAAAAATCCAAGTAAAATTAGTATAGGTAAACTCCAAATATTTATTTTAAATATAATCTGTAGTAAGAATCATAAGCGCCAAAAAAAGTAGCCATCCAAACGAGTCGCCGAGCAAACAGAGTCAGAAACCCCCCATCCCTGCCCCCCTTCTAGTCGTTCTAGATCCCTGTTTTTTGCCATCACCATTGCTGTCGCTGTTATGTTTGCTCGGAAGAGCCCTTGCCGCCGGATGGGTACTTGATGGCATTGAGTCCCACTTTCCTCAGAGCAGCTTTGCCCAGGTCAATGCCGCAGATATCAGAGAGCCTGACAAGGTATAGCAGAACATCTGAGAGCTCTTCACCGAGATGTACTTTATCCTCTTCTTTCCAGTCGGAAAGTCCCTTTGGGACCTCTCCTCTCCACTGAAATATCTCCGACAGTTCTCCGACTTCACCCACCTAAGAATCATCACCATGGAAGAATCACACAGAAACAAGCCCTTCAAACACTATTCACAGACAAAAGCTACTCTCTCTCGTTTGTCATTTTTTGTTTATAGAGGAAAAGGCAAGGGAAAAGGTGTGTTCCGAATATTTCTTTTGACATGGATCGATGACAACCAAAAGGGTAATCTTTTTGCATAGTTGGTGACGTTTGACAATGGAGATGAACATGAAATAATACAGCACCTCCCTCACACACCTAACTTGAGATTTAAGCAGGTGATTAAGGAGAAAATATATAAAAATTAAATCCCGTCTCGAGTTAATTCCTAATTAATCAAATAATTAAAACCCAACTCGTTAATTATACGCATGATCATGCCTCTTCGTTGGGTCACACAAAGCCAAAAGGTTCATATAAATCATAAGTACTACAAGGCCAGACCCAGAAAAACAAGAAACCATGAAGAAAAAAAAGTTGCAACACAACAAAAAGAGAAATAACGACACAAACAAGAACATACCAAAGCCAGCAGCAGGTTCCTGGGGCTATGAAACTGGTCCCAGTTCCTTTCCTTAGCGAACTCAGCCGTTTTTTCCTTGAGAAGATCAAGAGTGACACTCTCTCCTCCGGTTGCCTTTGTCATAATTGTTTCCCCGAAAGAATTATGAGAAGAAGAAGAAAAAAGACTACACGGGAGAGCAATGTGGAAAAGTTGGGTCTTGTGTGTAACTTTCTTGGAAATGGTCTGAGTGGATATATAGAAGAAAAAAGGGGATATGTTAGGGTGAGAAAGTGAAAGACCAGAAGACAAGAGGTTGTTTTGAGAGAGAGAAGAAGCCTTCGATCCAACATGTAAAAAAAGCGATTTGATTTTTTAAATTTTATGATTTTACTAAACTTAGAATATTAGTACAATTTGACTTGATTTGCTATAAAATTTTGTACGATTGTAGATGAGAATGAAATTAGATATTTTATTATTTTCAAATATATATATATATATATAAAAGATAAACTTAATAATTTATTCACACGACGAGATAGAACTATGTGTTTGAAATCATGATTAAAATATATTAAAAATTTATAAAAATTAGAGATTTAAACTATATAGAAAAATTCTAGAACGAGGACTGCAGTTTAATTATCATATTTTATTTATTTATTTAATATTAAAAATATTTTTAATTTAAATCTTTTCTAATGCGTTAAACATTGTTTAATAGTTTATTAAAAATTTATTTACTTATATTAATTAATTATTAATTTAAACTTATTAGTTTATATTCTAAAAATGTTCATTAGACTTATTAAGACGAGAGCAACTAAGTTGTCCCGAGATTCATGTGTAATTATTATCATTTAATAATTTATTCATATTAAAAAAATTGATTTTGAATTTTTGTTTCATGTATTTATTGATTTATATTATATATTCATTGATTTATTTAGATATTGGCACTCCCGAAAGTTTAACTGCAGTCCTGCTTTTACAATTTTTCTAAACTGACGAGTATGTCCCTTTACTTTTGTAGTTAAAAACAATCATAAGAAAATAAAAATAGATAAAAAAAAATATATACAGAAAGTATGAAAATAAATAAAAAATGAAAAAAACAGGGACCACCAAGTTTTTTTATTTGATTTATAATTACATGTTATCAAAACATAAGAAACAAAAACATAACTAATACATATAATTTATTTACCAAACAACCTTAACTAATATATTATTTTAAACGATTCAAAATTATCCAGGGACACAACTGGAAATTGGCCTATAAATTCTATGAGGTTATCCCTTGAAAGTTGGAAAGTTAAGTATTTATTTTTATGTTATAATATGTTTTAAAATAATTTTTTATATATAAAAATATTAAATTGATATTTTAAAATATTTTGTTATTTTAATACATTGATATTAATAATATTTTTTTTATAAAAAAATAATTTTTCAATAAAGTAGTGCTGTGTTTGAGTCTCTCAGTATTAAATGATAATATATATATATATATATATATATATATATATATATATATATATATTTGCTTGCCACAGTTCAACTTTTAGAAATTGTCTAGATGAGGAAAAAAGTTGATTCGGCCCATCAAAATGGTGTTTTTACTTTTTACCCCTTTTTTCAACTGGTAATTTACAATTTAGTTCTTTATAGTTATTTACATTAAAAAGGGAGAAAAAACATATTAACGCAGATTACATTCCACCAACAAATCAATGATATGAAATTCTCAAATGCATAATATAATTGTCTGACCAGAGTTTGAATATTTTCGTGAACACCTCTTTCAAGTGATGCAATCATGTTGTAAGCTTTGCTCAAGTATCTTTATTATTTTGCATTTAAAATATTTTTTAGGGTGTTTAGAATTGTGATTGTGGTCACTATATGGAGTGTTTATTTATTTAAAAATATATTAAAATAATATATATTTTATATTTTAAAAATAACTTTTAATATCGTATCAAAATAATTTCAAATATTTATTTTTCAAAAAATTGATGAAAAAAAGGCTGTCTCCAACCAGCAACCTTAATCTCCAAGTAAATGATATATGATATTATTTGAAACTATTTAAATGAGCATGTCATGTCTCACTGACACATGTTCTTAATTAATTAATTAACGCAAACACTATTAACCCTTATATTTTTCAAATTTGTTTTATTGAGACCCCTATTCTTTTTTGAATCGATTGGGTCCCTACACTCCACACGAAGTCATGGACGTGGTCCTTTAATCGATGGCACAATCAATTGATCATTTATGTGGTTCACTGATCTAACATCTCATATTTTTAGGTGTTTACTTGTTATTTATGCTATATTCTGAGGACAATAGTAAAAACAACCTTAAGAAAATATCTTCATATACTAATTAATAATAAATTAAAAAAGGAGAACCGATTAAAAATTTGCCGACAATTCACAGGCCAAGTAGAAACATTAATAAATCTCTTCCTTTACTAGCAAATCTTTTTGGAGCTGCAGTCTTGGGATGAACTCTCAAGTCACTGTCGACACAAAACATCATCGCGAACCGAAAGTGAACTTGTTTAATGAACCTGTGAGCATCATCAACAAGATTTTTCAAAGATTGAACATATGTTTCTGGGCATGTCTCCTTAATTTTGGCTATAAAACAAAATAGTGGTTTAAAGTTTAGTAGGGAAAGCAGCATAGCAGTTTGATCTAAGAGTGTGTTTGACACTGTATTTCAATTTTTTTTTTTTTAAATAGTATTTTTATATAATAATATCAAAAAAAATATTTTTAAAATAAAAAAAAATTTATTTTAATATATTTTTAAACAAAAAAATATTTTAAAAATAATTTTATACTCTTAAATAGTCGATTAGACTGGCTGGTGCCGGCAAAGGAAGGGGCACTCGACATGGAAATGACCCGTGAGAGATCTTGTGTTCCTCCAGTGTTAATGATTCTGTGTTTCTATCAAAATATTTGGACCAGGAAGAGAGTGTTAATTTAGGAATTATTTCTAACAGGATCATTTAAAAAGTATAATTTTATATTTTATACAAAGATGGTTACATGTTCAAAATTAGTTTGGAATTTTTATTAAAAACAATGATTGAAAGGGTGGATTTTAAATTGGAATTTTAAAATAATAAATATTTATACAATGGTGGGATCAAAATATTGATTTAAATAAAATAAAGGGGAAATGAGTGAAAACTTTGAGAGAAAGAATCAAGAAAAATAATAATTAAAAAATCCTAATTTGTTTCTCTCAACTATCATACCCTCCTCCACTCAGTTGACACCTAACCTCCAATACGAGTTTACTTGTTTAAACACCAAGCATGATTAAAGAAAGAAAATATTAATTCTATAATATTTAACCCCCTCTCAACCTAAAACCATATTCGACTCAAGGCATTAAGTTTTTAAAATTATTATAAAAAATATAATGTATTTTCAAGAGAAAAGTTTGTTCAAACTGGAAAAAAACGCATGACCTATTTTAATTTCACACTTGATTGATAATTCCAACCCAAATAATATTGGCTAAAATCATAAAAAAAAAAAAGCAAAATAAAATAAAATAACCAACGTAATGAAATAATTTATTGGGCTGAAATATTTCATTCTAGCATAATGTCTCTGAACCATTGATAGTACCACTCCCTATCCTTGGGCCCCTTTTTTCTAAGGACACACGTCAAAGAGAACTCCTAAAATCACAATCTAGTCCCTGTGCTCCATCTGGTGATAGTTGAAATTGGCAAATTCTGTCCAGCCCACTCCCCCTATTTATTATTTATTTTCATTCTCATCTACAAAGTTCTTGTTTGTAAGTGTAGTTGAAATTGTATTTTAAAGTCTTTTCATTCAGAAATACATTAAATGATATTTTTTTATTTTTAAAAAATTACTTTTGATATTAACACATAAAAATAATCTAAAAACATAAAAAAATAATTTAATATAAAAAATAATTTTAGTTTTTTCAGTTTTTATCGTAAACGCTTTTGAAATGTAGTACTAAAACAAAATTAAGCCCGGTGGTTAAAGAATTGCTCAAATTATCTGATTTGGGCCAATGCCCTAACAAATCTTAAAATGAGAATACCCAGTACACATGTTGTTGTTGAGAAGACCCGTACATTTAGGTAGTGAAAGTTGATTGATCATAGAACACCATGTTTTTAATAACTAGAATTTACCCAATCTAGTCCAAACTTAACCAAAGCAACACTTGTCTGCCAACAAGAAAATGAATGGAAAGAAAAAGGGGGTGGAGGAACATTCTGAGAGGAAAAGTGCAGAGAATATGGGCCAGGAAATGCATGATTCATCCAAGCTTGAAATGTTGGCAACACTTGCATGTTTCTGTGTACTGCAGATGGGACCTCCATGCTCTTATGAGCATCCTTGGCTCTTTCCCTAACACCTTGCTAAACTGAATGGAATCAAACCAGTTGCCCATGTGATCCCTTGTTAGCTTCTGTCTTAATTTAGGGACCACCTCAGCATACTTGTGCCCACTTGCATATGATTCCATCCCTCTGTTTTCCTTCTTTTCTCTACTTTCAGTTTATCACATTTAAGATTTAAGGGACACGCACACACGAACTCGTAAGGATATAACAAGTGTAATGGAGTTCAAGAAATTACAGCAATGGAAGGAATTTAGTCCCCATCCCACTATTTTATGACGAGTTTTACGGGAGTCAAATTGGTATTTTTTGGTCAAATTTCAACCTTAACAGGCCTTTTTAATTTCTTCTATTTTGTTTTACTTAAAAAAAGAAGTCATTTATTATTTAATTTCATATTAAACCTGTACATGAAATTGATAGGCACACAGCCTTTCATGATAAATGTACGATAAATATTGCTTCTAGCTTTCTTTCTAATATTCTTCTACCAATCGTTTTTTATACTCTTTTGGACCTATATGTAAGTAATGCACAATGAATTAACTAGAAATAAATAATTTATAGTAGCCTCTATATAGACAGTGTGATATATACATATAGTATACATTATCTTTTCTAAGTCACGAAAGGACGTTTTATAGGGATTCTTGTTCCTTGGAAGCAATCTCTCTCTCTCTCTCTCTCTCACACACACACACACACACACACACACACGAAAATAAAAGGTTTGACAACCACAGCAGCTCATGGCCAAAGGGATTAAGCATAGTTAGGAGAAATAGCTACCACAATTGAATACAATTATTTTTGTAAAAATGTATTTGAACTGAAAATGATTCGATCTAGATGTGTTTTTCACATGATTGTTTTATGATTTTAATAGTGACATATAAAGATTATATATTAAAAAATCATCTAAAAAATATTAACTTGTTTTTGGGTCTAAATACACTTTGAAAAACATTTTTAAAGGCAATATATATTACCATACACAATGATTCTCTTCCCTTCTCCTGAATTTTACAGTAATTACACGCACATGTAGAGTTTTAGTTATGCGGCAGAATGACTATCTAAGATATACAGTAATAAATGACAGAAACTTACAAGTATATTAATTTTTCTTAACAAATTGCATATAAATATATTTATATATGTTTATCAGAAATACAAAAATTCATGCGCGCCCGCCCAAATGGACGCTACAAAAGCTAATCTTGAGAAAGCATTAAACTAGCTAATCTTTTCAGGAAAAAAAAAAAAAAAAAGCTCCTCAAAGCTCAAGCTTCAATTTCTTGATTCAAAAACCACACCATGCAAGAACTCATCTGGGACCTTGCTAGCAAGCCATCACCTATGACAAATACATTTGTAGTGGTATGCACTGTTTATCGGGTCATTTCCCTCTACAGGAACCTGCTCAGCTCTGCACTTGTATTTGCATCCTCTACATTCATTGTAAGTGCAAGTAGGAGCTGTCGAGCCAATCATCAATCTCTTCGAAGACATTTGCTCCTCGTTGCCACCCTATACGCACGTGCTCAATTAGAACAATCAAAGAAAGTTCACCGATAGATTAAGCAAATCTAGCTACTTTTTTCGTGTGTGTGTGAATGTTTGTTCATTAAACCCTAATTACCAGCGCGTGTGAATCTTCCTGTGATGATGATGTACTGATACTTTGATGATAAGTCAGCAGCTCTTGATTTCTGGACCCTGCAATACATAAATGAATTGTCGTATCAATAAGCTAGAAAGACTGCAGATAAAGAAGATAAGGTGGTCAGTGTATTTTCTTGACAACCAAACAGAAAGAAAAGATTGCAGTAGTGCGAGAAACAGCAAGTGAGTTTGAATGAAGGATACTAAGATAATATCAGGAACCCAAAAGGGTAAAAAGATTCTTGTGACCTTGAACAACAAACGCTGCAAGAGTGAAGGTAAAGAGAAGGGAGAGTAGGTAGCATAGTTTACTGTTCGCCATTCTTCCCTTTGTATTAATGGGAGTTAGCTTATGAACAGGGGTTGAATATATTTGAAGGATGGATTGATGGATGAGGGAGAGAGAGAGAGGGTGAGACTGTGAGAGTTTGTGGTCAATTGATGCCAATAAGAGATAGACTGGCAAAAAAAATCTGCGAACACTGAAGAGGTCCCCAACCCTTTTAATTAAAACAGAGTACCTGCTAGAGGCTGGAGCTAGACCAAGCATGGGATCAATCACGGAATGTACCTTGAAATTTCCATTTTAGTTGGGGATTTAGTTGGGGTATTTATGGTGTTTTAAATAGAATTTATAAATATTTTTTTATATTATTTTAATGTGTTAATATTAAATAAATATCAAAATATATAACTAGTATAATATATTTTTGAGGAAAAAATACTGTAAAAATAATTGTTATTATTATTTTTAACATTTTATCCATAATAAAATTAATATATAAAAAGCTCAATGATTGAAATAATTTTTAAAAAATAAAAAGAATAAAGGCAGAATTGAATAACATAATATATGATCAATTTCAACTGAAACAATAAATTTTTAAAATCTATATTCTCTTAGTCTTTAAAAATATCATTTAAATTAAAAAAATTATTCGAATGAAAAAATATAAATATGTTGAGTATTTAAAAACAAAAAAATTAAATCATGTTAATCTCCTCATAAATTCTTTTTTTAGAAAACCAATTTACTTAAATTATTTGTCTCTTTTTAAAAAATACTTTAGGTGCAAAAAAGCAACACATGGATGGGGTGTTAATTAAAGCATGCATTTTAAAAAACTTTTGAAAATGATATTTTAAATGGTATCAAGTGAAAAAAAAATCCAAAACTAAGAGTATATATATATAAACATGGACAAAAATAGAGATTATTTTAGAAGACATGAAAAAATTAAAGAAAGTAAAATTAAATAAAAAAATTAAAAGAATAAGAGTCGAAACGAAAAATAAAAATATATAGTCAATTTCAATCGAATGATTAAATTAAACAAATCAAAACTTATATAGCAGAAATTATGATAAAAAGATACAATCAAAAGCTCAGGGACTGAAATGGTAAACCCTTAAACTAAGACGACTGTAATGTAAATCAACCTGCAAGAGGAGAGAGAAGAGTGAAAAAAAGATAAATCGACTACTGACACGTCTCTGATCACCATGTGACGACACTTAAACCACCAATTGGAAGGGGACACGGTGACGCTTCCGGTGAGATGAAAAACGAACATGTTTGGCCACCATAGGACACCGCACGCGCTGCTCTCAAGACGCGGATGAAAGAGAATTGTCAGCGTGTCCGCGAGACACGCTGGCAACTTTTCATTTAAAAAAGAATAAAATGAATTTGAAAATATGCATATACCCCCTAGCTAATTCTTCCAATTTGTCGTTTGTGAGGGTACATTCGTAGTTTCATTGTGCATCACCCGATAAAAAAACCTAAAACATCCTCACCTGGTAAGCCAAAAAATTGTTTTATTCAATGATATAACAGTTATTTTATTGTCCATTGACAAATGAAAGAACCAAAAATACCCTTGCCCACTCAACACTGTTTTGTGTGATAGCAGAGGTAAAATCATAGTTTCAATGTATAAAAATTGATAAAAAAATACAAATACCCTAAATAACTAGAAAATATCAACCGGTCCAGTTAAAAAATGAAAATACCCCCGAGATAAAAAGTTAAAGCACACCAAAGATCAAACATATAATTATACTATTACAATACACATTAATATGTCTCATCAACTATAGTACTTTCTGGACACGTTTAGCTTTTTAGTTAATGTTTGGGTATTTTGATGATTTTTGGAGGGCAACAGCGGCATTTCAGGTAAGAGAATCATTCTGATCTTGTCTGAAGTGTAAGACATCATCATTATGGCTGTTGAGGCTGCTAGAGACATCTTACCTACCGCTGGAAGGATCCGGGGTTTCCAGCCCTAGGAAACTGCCACCACCCAGTTAATACCTATAAACATTCATGGATTCTTTTTTACACTGTTTTGGTCAAGTAAACAAAGGCACTGAAAACCACACCGTGTTCGCTCAAGCCATGCATGGACTGTGCTGCTACCACTTGAAAAGAACGGCACCGTACTGCAGCACCATTTCAGCGTATCAGAATCAGAAGGGGATGGAATTCAAACTTTGTAAATTATTCTGTTTCCATAATTTGATCTTCTTCTTTTTGTTTTCTGGATTGACTAGTAGTTCATGAACTAACCCGTGCACTCCAAATCTTGGCCTCATCGTAATTCCTATTTGAACAAGCTGTAAAAACTATGCCTTGGTTCGAGTGGGGATAGTTTTTCTCCACGAAGTTTTGAGGGATGGATAGAGAGGTAGGAGTTTTGCAAACATGATCTCATTCCTTCGTATTGCGAAAAATCTTAAACTCATCCTAGCCGATCCTATATAGTCAGGCTTCCACTCAAAAACAAATTAGGGTTTCAAGTATTTATCAAAAGTGTGTGTGTGTAGCATTACTATTGAATCTTTACAAAATATAATAAAATAGACATATCCGGTGTTTTTTTAATTAGAATTAGAGATTTGACTTTTATGTATATGATAATTTATTACGAAGAGATTTTAAACGAGATAGATATATTTTTTATATAAAAAATAGATAAAAGAAAATGAAAGAAATATTAATGAGTCGTGGATGATAAAAAATAAAGTAAAGTATTTATTTTAAGGTTTTCATAAATAGAAATAGAAATCTTATTGCCTTCTGAACTTCATGACCAATACAGAAATCTTATTCTATACTTTTATTCTTAGACATCTTACGTAGTTTCACTAAGAAAATCAATTTATTTTGATTACTTTAGTTTTACTTTATTGTTACTCTAAGTTTAGTATATGTCGGAGAAAACAAAAAACACAAATAATATAATTATAATTTTACTCCGAGTTTACTTAATTATTAGTTAGTTGTGATGAACTCATATTTGAGTTAAGAGTCATAAGTTAAAAGGAACAGCCCGAGTTAATCTTACACAGTAATTGGGAAGAGATGCAGGCCCATTAAGAAAGAAAGCCCATCAAGAACGGTTGGCAGTTTGAAGTGGAAATGCCGCGAAAAGAATACCCAACCCAACGTTGAAGAATACCAAACCTTGCCGCCTACACCACTCTCAAATCTCTTAAACAATCCCTTCCCTTCTCCCCCTTAACTTCTCAAGAAAAGCATCAGTCTCTGATTATTTCTTCTTATCACCACCATGCCAACCCCTTCATCATTCACTCCCTTCTCAATTCAGCTACAACATCGTCTCGACCTCTCTATCTGTTTCTTGTCTCATTCAATTTACTCTGTTTCTTTTCTCTTTGAATCCCACCATGGCATCTCAAGAATCCATAATCGCCCCTCAAGAACCAAAAACGATGTCTCAAGAACCCAAAACAACATCTCAAGAGTCCAATTTAACCTCTCAAGAGCCAAAAATGATCTCTCAGGTGTCTAAATCGGCCTCTCAAGAACCCAATACGCCCTCCCAAGAACCTGTAACCACCACCTCGTCCAATCTACCATCCAAATACTCAGACCGGGTGGTTTTGAAAACCATTTTAGAGCCAAGTGACAGGCAGGGGAGATTGGCGGGTGATAGAGTTTTGGTTGGTGGATGGGTGAAGTCTTCTAAGCAGCTGAATAAAGAGGCAGCTGTGCCGGAGCCACAACAGCAGACCACTGAAGCGTCTAATGTGTCTCCAAGGCACAAAGATGTGAGATGTGTGGAGATTTTTCAGTCTAGAATACCTATATTTAAGTCAATAGCAAAAATATTTGGAGGGGGTGGTAGCAGTCACCCTGTTCGTGAAAAGTTGGAACCAGCCATTTCAGGGCCGCCTCCACCTTCTGTTGCTTACTTGCTTGTTAGCGATGGTTCTTGTGTTGCAAGTCTTAAGGTATATATGCTGATTTCAACTTTTCCTCTAGATTTAGAATCTTAAGCATCAGAGGTACTTTTCCATGTCACCTTTTGACTGCCGTTCAAATATTTTCAGGTCGTGGTGGACGCCTCTATAGCTCCCCTCAGCCAGCTGCTGCCTATCGGAACTTGTATATTAGTTGAAGGTGTGCTAGAGAAGCCATCGATGCAGGAAAAACACAGCATTGAGCTTAAAGCAGAGCGAATAATTCATATAGGCACAGTGGAACAAGACCTGTATCCTTTGTCAAAGAAACGATTGCCATTTGAGACGTTGAGAGACTGCTCTCATTTCCGGCCTCGAACAACAACGGTAAGCTTTTCATCGTCTCTACTTTTTTTATTTTGCACGTCTCGAATCCATGTCATGTTTGGTTATAACATTTTACTTACAGATGGAGTAGCGTGTATTCAATTGGAAATTAGCCATACTTCCTGGAATGTTTTTAGCTATTTATGTGAATTGACCATTACAATAGTGCTTGCAAGAGGCGGTGAAACATATTGTGATGCTTATATTTGTTTAGAATGATGGAAATTGGATCATATTCATTTTCAATGCCCCACCCAAGAATGTGGCAGAGTTTCAAATGATTAGTTGAAATGCTTTCATACTGTGCAGGTGGCATCTGTTACGAGAATCCGCAGTGCCCTAACTTTTGCCACTCATACATTCTTCCACGACAAGGGGTTTCTCGATGTGCATGTGCCCATCATCACAACAACAGATGGCGAAGGAGTTAGTGAAAAGTTTCAGGTCACAACTGTTTTTGGAAAAGATGGCAAACAGAAAGATTCAGGAGGTGTTACACTTGAAGTTCTCAAGGATGCTGTAATACAGAAAAGTAATCTAGTTGAAGAACTAAAGAGAAGTGAAAGCAATAGAGAGGCACTGGATTCTGCAATTATGGATTTGCGTAAAACGAACCAATTAGCATCACAACTAGAAGCAAAAGAAAAACGAACCAATCAGTACAGACCTTTCTTTTATGGGGATTTCTTCTCTCAGCAAACTTACCTTTCTGTTTCTGGTCTTCTCCATCTGGAGAGCTATGCTTGTGCATTGGGAAATGTTTTCTCATTCGGACCTAGATTTCGAGCGGATAGAAAGGAATCTGCAGAGCGTGTAGCAGAAATGTGGATGGTCGAGGTTCAAATGGCTTTTTCACAATTAGAGGTATGACAATAATGTTTCCCTCTGTTGTCAGGTTCATGACACACTGGTGCTTAGAAAATCATTTGAAAGCATCATTTCTATAGTCTATTATGATTGAACGGAAGCAAAACTGATTTTATAAACTTTTGCTGGCTTCCAGGATGCAATGAACTGCGCAGATGAATATTTCAAGTTCCTCTGCAAATGGGTTGTGGAAAATTGTTCAGAAGACATGAATTTTATGTCTAAACGTGTCGACAAATCTAGAAGCAGTCGTCTTGAATCAATGGTATCATCTTCAATTGAAAAGATTTCCTACATGGAAGCTCTGGAGAAGGTAAATTGCATCCCCATCTCTTTTTCGCAAAAATATTAGCCTCGAGCAATTTTACCTCATGAATATCCCTTCTGTCAATTGGCGAGCAGGTTGCAGATAAATTCGGAATAAAACAAGAATGGGGCATTGCTCTAACTCCAGAGCATCTAAGGTATGCCCAATGTGATGTTTCATATGCATATATTCATGACCAAATATCGGGAAAGATGGGTAGAGAGGCATTATTTCCTAATGCTGGTACTTATTATATGTTAATGGATGACAGTTATCTGGCTGAAGCTGTCTATAACAACCCTGTAATCATATACAATTATCCAAAAGAACATAAGCCCTTTTATGTACGACTGAATGATGATGGGAAAACAGCTGCTGCATTTGATTTGGTTGTGCCCAAGGTAAGCTCAAGATTTCATCTAAGAGAAGCATGCTTTATAATTGAGGGTTTTGTTAATCCTAGTTTGGACCGGTTATAAACTGGATGGTATATATTTTTGCAGACCGGAACAATCATCAGTGGTAGCCAAAGTGAGGAACGGATCGAAAAGCTGGACGCAAGGTAATGAACTTGGCAAACGATCAAAAAACAGTTGCTTGTTACCGACCAAAACAAGGGCTATGTTTCTACTCCATGTTGTTTAAATTTTCTTTATGCAGGATTGAAGAATTACGCTTGCCGAGAGAGCAGTACGATTGGTACTTGGATCTTCGCAAGCATGGAACAGTCGAGCATTCTGGATTCAGTTTAGGGTTTGATCTTATGGTTCTGTTCACTACTGGCCTCCCTGATGTTAGAGATGTGATCCCTTTTCCAAGGAGCTACCTCAAAGCAAACAACTAACCAGAATTCAGGAAAGAAACTAGTCTCAAGAATCAAAAATTAAATATCATACATTTATACTGCCTCATGGACAAGAAAATATAATAAGTAAATATGTAATGGCATGGGCATAACAGCAGCATGCGAGAGAAGCAAGATGTACTGATGACATTATTCTTATGTATGTAATGGAAGTTATTCGTTGAAACAGGACTATTTCTGAGTTGAGTGATTCTGATTTTCACGAAACAAACTAGGGATTAGCTACAGCCATTGAAGTATTAACCAGGGAATTTCTGGAATCAATGGGGAAGAAAATGGATAAAGCTCGTATCGAACGTAGCAGCTGCTATAGAAAATTCGACATCCCTTTCTGTCATCACAAAAGTCAGGGAAATTTTCAATAGCAATAGCCTGACTCGTTAGGTCGCTTTAGTTTGAACAGATTAATTTTCTAAATGGATTAAAAGCAAACCCAGTTGAGGACAGACTCGAATCAACAAACCAACCTGTCGAATCAGGTTCGGTTTGATGATTATCCATCAAACTAAGCTTCTTCTTTTAGGGTTCGAAATTATCATCTAAAACCAATTAATGAATACCCTTAGATGTGTCACTTTTCCAAAGAAACCCTCTTTGCTGTACCTCAAAAAGCAGTCGCCATACCAGTAATTCGTTGCAGCAGCTTGGTTTGGACAAAGAAGGTGCTATGCTGCAATATTTCCGAGGCAAGTCGAGCAGTCTCCTCCTCTGCTCACGAATGTCACGCCTACGTGAGTTACCAGGAGGAAGCAGTTTTGGAAAGTGCTTATTTTCATCAAAAAGTAGTTCGAGAAGCTCAAATTAAAATAAAAATAAAATTGAAGGGTAAGTTCAGTTTGATTCAAAATTATGGATAATTTTGGATTATTTAGCTTTCTTGTCTGCAGGATAAATTTTTCACCTCTTTTCCTTCAGTGCAGGATAACAGGAAGAGCAAAGCTACCCATTTCGTAAAAGATAATTGTCAGCAGAGACCTACAAAAGCATGCCTCCTCAAACTCATGCTGCAGGTCAGCCAAGTTACACAAAGAAGCTGGTATTCATGGATAAACCTGCTAAAACTAGAAGAAATGTTGTAGCTAAAAAAATTCATGAGATGAATCAATACGCCGTCGCATTGTAAAGTAGGGAATGATAAATTAAGCGTGATGGCTGCACAAGTTTTTGAAAATTGTTGACAGCGATAGCTAAGCAATGAGCAGAGAGAACAGTCTATTGGGGGCAAGTCCCTTGTGGATTGCACCGAAGCACAAGTGTCACCAAAGTTGACAGCTCGCTCCTTCCTTTTCCAAGCCCTTCATTCTTTGCCAGAACAGCTTGTGATCTCATCTTATTCATTAAAGCTCCAGGTTTCCTGATAAAATCTTCAGATCCGTTATAAATTATTTCATCTAAAAATTTAAACTGTTAAGTAAGATATTAGAATATAATTTATATTATTTTTTAATACACCTTCTCGATTAAAAGTCCTTTCAATTTAAAATTTGTACAGACTTATACTATTTTTACTTAATTTTTATCAAAAAAAAAAAAAATTTGTCAAGTGAAAGTAATTCTAACAAGACTGTTTTTTCATTGTTTGCCCCGTGTTGGAATTCATTCGAGTTCTTCTCAAGAGCTCGACTTAGTGGCCGTTTGGCAATGTGGTGGCATCCACGTTTGCCAAACGGCTTCTGTATTTAGTGTTTGGATAACAAGTAAACACATATTTATTGTGTGGGACCCACACCAAAAATTGTCCAAAACGCCGTTTCATGCAAAGCTGGAATTTGATGTTTTTTTATCTGCGATCCATCTTCATTGAAACGCCAATACATATTTGAAGTAGAAAAAATTACCGTTGAAACAAAAAACCCTACTTTATCCTCTCGTCTGCGCCTCCTCCCTTTGCAACGATCGATTTGCAATCCGTGAAGCAACTACAGTGGCTGCTTCTTCAGTCACGAAACTAAACAGAACAGTGCTGATCATGAAGGCACAGACAACCCAAAGGAAGCCATGCACGACCATGAGACAGCCATGCACACCACTACAGTGACTGTTTCACAAGCCAAAACAGAATCTCTCTCTCTCTCTCTCTCTCTCTCTCCAAAACAGAACAGCCATGATGCCGGGACCTTTCATCGCTGACTCCGGACACCACAGGCCACCATTTACGACGAAACCACCACAGGAAGAACCACCTAAGCCTCCTCTACCCGTCGGTATCGTCCGTTGAAGCTATCTTGGTGGTCGGTCGGAAGCTACTGTGCACGTGAATTAATTCACGTGCACAGGTGCACTGCACTGTCACGCGAGGAAGACGTGAACAGTGCAGCGCACCGTTTCACCTCAAGTTTGTTTTTAAGCTGGACTTGGGCTGGGCTGCACTCGGCCCAGCCCAAGTCCAGCAAAGTTGGGCTTAGGCCCAATTTGGTTGGGTTGCCCTCGGCCCAGCCCGTTTTTTTAAAATATATATGTTTTTAAAAATAAAAAAAATGTGTAGATACAGATCAGTCCTAATGGAAGGGAAATATCTATTCGTGATGAAATTGCAAGTAGTTTGATGGGAGAATAAAAAATAATATTTATTTTTTCATGAATTATTAATTACATTATATTATTATAATTATTAAATTTACAATATTTAAAAAATTATATATATATACCCTTTAAAGTAATTTCACAAGTTAAAAGCAATATGAAAAGCTTGGTAATCAAACACCCAAAACTGATTTTTTTTCAACCTCCAACTCAACCACAGTTTTAACCATACACTTCACTGTTTATTTTGAACCACAGTAAAAACACTTTTTTTAAAATTATTTTTTTTTCAACCTCAATCGCAAAAGCAATGTCAAACATACTATTATTAAGGTCTCATTAGTGGATGCTGGGGAGAAATTGAAGCAGCCATTCTTGACTAAATGGCTCACCCCGAGAGTATACCACAATGAGCGGAGGAAAAAGATGATGGGTTCAATGAGACAGCAGTTTCACCTTAAAAGTCTAAGCACTGGCCTAGCTCTATCATTTATAATATAATCGGGGCTGGATGACTTATATTAAATAATTATTTTATTTAAAAGTTTAGACTATTATATAAAATTTATATTCTCAGCAAAAAGCCTAGAAAAGTGATCTTTAGAAAGAAAAAAAAAGAAGTTTATGCATGTATATAATATAATTAGATGTTGTTAACGTGTTTTTTTGACATTGAATAAAAAAATTAATTTAAAAAATGATATTTAAATATAATAAAATAAAATAAAATAAAATAAAATAAAAATCATATCCGCTAATAAAAACATGTAAAAAATTCATTTTTAACATAATAAAAAAATATGATAATATTGCAAGTACGTCTAACTGTATTATGATTTTTTAATCAATAAAAGTAAATATGTTATTTACACAAAACAAAATAAATCTTAAAATATATCAACTGGTAAACTAAGAAAGAGTTGAGATAGCAATGAAATTCTAAAATAAATAAAAAAATATTTTCATTAAAGTAAAAATAGATAAGTTCAATTCCTCCCTTTGATGCATACAATTGTTTTTAATCTTAAAGGTCATTGTTTCTTACCTACCAAGAATAAATAATTTTTATTTTTAAAGAAAATTTTTATTTATATACAACATAAAAAAATTATAGATGAATTAAAATAATCTCTTCAAAATATTAAATACATGTAAAATAATTTTAAAAAATAAATTTTATTTTAAAAAAATAATAATTTGAAGAGATTATTTTAATTCATCTATAATTTTTGGTAAAACATTAATTGTTTTTTTCAGAAAATTTTTTTAACAAGTATTAAGGATAAAACATAATAATTTTTTCAGAAAAAATACAAAAAAATGAAGACAATAATTGTTTTTTGATAATAAATAGACTAAGTGCAAAGTGATAAATAAATCAAGTGAAATGAAAATAAAAATAATAATTTTTTTTCAAAAACAAATACGTATATAAAAATAAAAATTTGCTACCATCATAATAAAATAAAAACTATAATTTTATCAACACTACAATACTCGCAACGATAAATAAATAAAAATAAAAAAAATGTAAAATTAGAAATTTACTATCTTTTTTTAAAAAAAATACAAAATTATCATTTCTAATGTGTTTAACCATTTTTTTATAGTATACTTTATAATAATGAAATGGAACATCAAATTCTAGATATTCCTCATTATTTTGACGTTTCTCATTATTAAAAAAAAATATAAGAATACTTTTTCAGTAGGAAAAAATCGAAAAGATATTTTTCTGAGCCATTAATTCTCCAACCTCAGACCGAAAAGCAATACTAAAAAGCCTCCACTACACTAGTCAAAGCCACCGCCAAAATCTATCACAAAACAGCTCCGCCAGTTACGCAGTCTGTCTGCACCTGTCACGGTGCAAATGCCAGTTGCTCCTTTTACACATCCCAAAACGTAAGAGAATCTCAAAATCCCGTCACTAGCTATAATAATCCACACGTAAAACAAAGCAACTCCTTGCTGCAACAATGGGTCGAGAACAAGAAGAAGGTGAGGGGGGTGAAGAGTACTTGTTCAAGATAGTGGTCATAGGAGACTCGGCAGTTGGGAAATCCAACTTGCTGTCACGATTTGCTAGAAATGAGTTTGATAGCAATTCAAAGGCTACAATTGGGGTAGAATTCCAGACCCAAGTGGTGGAAATTGACGGCAAAGAAATCAAGGCACAGATCTGGGACACTGCTGGTCAAGAGAGGTTTAGAGCTGTCACCTCTGCTTACTATAGAGGTGCTGTTGGTGCTCTCATTGTTTATGATATCACCAGGAGGTCGAGCTTCGATAGTGTTAAGAGGTGGCTTGATGAACTTGGCAGTAAGTTTCTCGTTCTTTTTTCTTTCTGTTTGGTTGCTAAGAAAATTGAAATGTTAATTGGATGTGGCTTTGATGGGCTCAATAGTTCGGTTGGTTAATAGTATTGGCAGGTTTCGGTATGTAAAATATGATATTGTTTGATTTGAATGTTAGGAATTGCTTAAAAAAATCATCTTCTCATAAGCAAATGGTAAAACAACATGAAATTATGAATCTCAAACATGGAGCCTTATTGACTAGTAGACGAGTGGTGAGCAGAAATCGACTTTACTCTGCTTTTCCATATGCTAACGTTGCAGTTGATTGTGGTAGCGTATGCTTTTCAAAAAAAAAATTGCTTTTTTATGTGATTTTAGATGTTTTTGATGTGCCTATGCACAAATTATATATATATATATATATAAAAAAAATAATCTGATTTGGATGCACCCATACCACATTACCAAACACACAGGCAGGCAGAGTTTTGAAGTATCTTGATGAGTGATTTCTCAAGTCAATACTTTATTCATGCATTCTAGCCTAAACCGATAACACAGATATCTGTGGCATGTAAAAGCAAAGCTATAGAAAAAGCTGAGTTATGGCAGCATTTGCAGTGCATTATGATGACCAAAGAGGATTGATAAAAAAACATTTAGATTTGTTGGCAATTTTGCATCTTAAATCCAGTTGCCTCTCTTCAAGACGCCTGTCGGTGTAGCAATCTAGGCATTGTTAGTTTAAAATGAACACCAATGGTACCTTTACATTATAACCTGAACAGTAATTGATGAACGAGAGAGTCGAACACAACTTTCTGCTAACTCAACAGCCACTTAGAGTGAACTTTCAGAATGGTTGCCTCATAACCAATCCAGGCATGAAGTGGAAAAGTGGGGGAAATTAGGTATGTGGACTATTCAAGGATATGTATGGTGCAAACATGTCACAAGGTCTTAAAGAGTGTTGTTGATTTTCAGCACTGTGGAGTGCTTAACTCCATCTGTTGTAGCTGCGTGCCTTAAGTACCCTGTATACCTTGATTTTGCTGGATTTGGCACCAAGGACTTACCGAAAGAGCATTTGTTGAGGTCAAGGTTTGGTTGAGTTGAGTTATGCAGTGTTTACCATAATTATCACCTCCCATCATCCTTTAGAGTTAATAGACAGTTCCTTATCCTTTGGATCTGAGAATTTCAGAAGTGTGAAGTTTCATTTTCTGATAATAGCTTGATTCAGTGAATGTCTTTCAGAACTGTCAAAAACTTTAACAATCTTTGCATAATTTGCAGCTCATTGCGATACTGCGATCGCGAGAATGCTTGTAGGGAACAAGAGTGATCTTGACAATATCAGAGAAGTGAGTAGAGACGAGGGCAAGAGCCTCGCGGAGGAAGAAAGTTTATTCTTCATGGAGACATCTGCTCTTGATTCTACTAATGTTGAAGCTGCTTTCGAGGTTGTTATCCGCGAAATCTACAATAATATGAGCAGGAAAATCTTGAACTCTGATTCATACAAGGCTGAGCTGACAGTCAATCGAGTAAGCCTGGTGAATGGAGACACCTCGTCCAAAAAGTATGGCTTCTCTTGCTGCAATACATAATCTCTCTTCTTTTTGGAGTGTGATTCGAGTCCGGTGTTTGAATTATTTTTGTCAGATCGGTGCTGCACTTTTCGTATTATTATCCTTGGCAACAAGTATGAAATCATCTAAGCTTTTTTTCGAACTAGTTGTTGTCATTGCGTGTTATATGATATGACTTGTGTTTTGAGGTTCCAAAATACAGACGATACTTGCACTGCACAGTGACCGAGGAAAAAACAGGACAGATTTCTACGGCAGCATAGGCAAAAATAATTTTTTGATTTAGGGGGTGTTTAAGAATATATTCGCAGATGTTTTTTAAAATGTATTTTATTTAGATTTATATAATTTTAAAAAATAAAAGATTCTATAAAATGTTGATTGGGTCGAGTTCATGAAAATCAAACTCTACTAATGACACCTTAATATTGAAAATAAAACTACTAAAGTCATTCCCTTTTCATCTTTACGGGGTATCATATTTTGAATGAAAAGAGTAAATTAGAGTTTCATAGACTTTAAAATTATAGCTAAACTCTAGCTATAGAGAAATTTAATTTAATAAATTTTGAATATCAATAATTTCGTCCCAATAGGGCACAAAATTGTTTTAAATAGTAAATTAAATTGAACTAATGATACAATTCAAATTAAATAATAAATACTCCAAACCATTTATAGGGGCATGTAAACAATTAAAATAAATTAAAACTATGGATTATTGACAAACTTCTTCATGAATTTAAAACTATCAATTTGGTTTATCAACATACTAGTTGTTTAAAGTTACTTTGTATAATATTTTATATTATAGGGTATTTGAAAATATGGTAATGATTGTTTTTTAAAATATTTCACTCAAAAATAAATTAAAATAATATTTTTTTAGTTTAAAAACTATTCTTATTATCAACACATCAAATCAATTTAAAAATATAAAAAAATAATTTTAAATAAAAACATAGATAAGCAACTTACGGAATTTGGCCGTGTTTGTTTCCCGGAATTCACTTTCTGGGAAACCACTTTCCAAACTTTCCCGTGTTTGTTTGCCTTCCGGAAAGTTGGTCAACGGAAAACACTTTCCGGTCAACGGAAAACATTTTCAGTCAAAGAAAAATTTGGCTTGGTTTTCAGGAAAGTGTTTTCCGGAAAATTTGGGCGGAAAACACTTTCTGGAAGTTGTAAAAAATTTAGAAATGTCATTATTTGCTGATTATATCAAATTTGATCCTCAAACTTTTGATTGCTATATTTATTTTTCAATTCCATCTCTTAAAATTTAATTTTTATATTAATTTTGGTCCTTATTTATATAATTGCTATTTGCTTTTTTCTTATTATTTTTTTATTGAAATTTTTTATCTATCACATTTGGTCCTCATTTTTTTTATTGTTACTTATTTTATTTGAAATAATTTATGAAATGTTAATTATTATTATTTTAATTTATTCACCTTTCATTTTTTTTTAAATTTTTAGATTTGATCTCTATTATTTTGATTATTATTTATTTTATTTGAGATAATTTATGAAATTATATTTTTTTTCAATTTCATTCTCATTCAACTTTTAATTTGTAAGATTTGTTCCTCCATTATTGTAATAAACTTGAAAAAAAATTAATTTATTAAGAAATGATTTGTCCAGTTCATTTTCCATAACAGCAAACAAACTCGGAAAGTGGTTTTTCCCATTCATTTCCATAACATTGGCCAACATCAGAATGCACTTTCCAAAAGGAAACCACGTCCCAGCAAAACATAATATCTTATGAATTTGCAATAATATTTTATACTGTTTTTTCCTTTTTTTTAAAGTGTTGATAAATTAAATGCAATTAGTGCCATGAATTACACTTGAACATGTATTTGTATTCCCAAATCTGAAAGTATAAAGGCTTTGTGTTTGCGTTTTGTATCTTGAATAGATCATCCATGAATGATAAACTATGAGATTTCACTTACATGGTTTTGATAAACATTACATTAAAAAAAATCATTATAAACTTCTCGAATACTATCATATATTTCCTTTTTCATATATATGTTGGATGTGCATGACCAAATCTTGATTTATTCCAGGCATAATTGTAAAACGAGATTCGCCTAGTGATTGATCCAATATTCAATCAATAAGGATTTAGGACTAGACTAGTCTATGTTGAAATAGAAAAAACCTTGGTGATCGATTACGAATCATGGAGTGATCTATTAACCAAGACTTAACTCAATAAATATTAAACCCTCAACTTGTTGATTTTAAAAAATAAGAAGAAGAAGAAACAATATCGTTTTGATCATTTAAAGATAAAAAAAATTAGGATAAATTCCTAGATGAGGTTTTACAATTATGCTTTCCATGAAAAAAAAAGAGGTTTAATTATCTATGGGATGAGATGTATGGCTATTTAAATTATTATTCTTATTTTACTTATAGATAAAACTATCAAAACAATACCAAAAATATCAAGTTTTTCCTTGGTTTTCGGTCGACGATCAAATTGAAAAAACATTGTTGTTAAGATAAAATGAGGATTTATTATTATTATTATTGACTAATGTATTAGCACCCCATTACTATAATGATCATAAAATGGCAATATATTATAGTTTCGAGTCTTGTGTTTAGGGTTTTTTTATATTTAGATCAGAAGTTTAGCATTATAAAGCTTAATTCTAAAATAATCAATGTATATGTAAAAAACATAAATGGTATAATGATTTTTTTTATAAAAAAACCTAAAAACACGAGTCAGTTCGTGACAAACCGCCAAATCCACAATCAAAGTGTCAGGGGAGAGAGAGAAAAATAAAAATAAAAATAAAAATAAAAATAAAAATAAACAGAACTACAAGCTCAGTATATATATATATATATATATATATATATATATATATATATATATATATATATCTTACAACATATATAATGATAAAAGATGATATAAAGGATTTTTTCCAAAATAAATCCAACAAAAAAACCAAATAAAAAGACCCCATACAACCCGTATCATTTTGAAAATTCATAGAAAATCATACAGAAAGCTGGTATAAAAAATACAACCTGGTCGTTGATAATATAAATGTTAAAAGATTAAACTAAAAAAATATAAGCTTTAAAAAAGAGAAAAATCATGTAAATCAAGGCCAATATCTCCAACTCGTAACTCATTAAATCATAAACCCAACCTAATTCAAGAAACTCAACTTTTAAAAAGTTTAATATTGGAGAATAAAATATCAATTTAAAAAATTAGTCAAGGAAAATTCAACATATAGCTATAAATAAAAAGAACCAAAACAACCTATATAAATTTTAAAATTAGCAAGAAATCATATAAAAACAAAATAAATAAATATAAGAGAGCACAATCAAATAAATACTTCTGATGAAATGAGATAACATAGATATGTTTCTAATTTTTTTTACTTTGGCCCATTTCACCACAGCACCATTCCAATTAATAGTGTTTTAGTACAATAAACCACTTTGTTTTAAGAAAAACAGTATAATTGTTACCATTGTCATCGAAATCGCAAGTTAACTCGTAAAATCATATGATTTTACGAGTTAACATGTATTTATATATAAAATTGGACTAAAAACTTGAAACCAATAAAATCATACCTAACTTGTGTAAAATCTATAAAATTAGCAAAATTGGTCCAATTTTACGAGTTTAAAATTCCAGCTAGATTCGATATATAGCTTTAAAGTTATGACCAATCTCACAAAACTAGTCAAGTTATTTTTGATTTGGTTCATATAAAATAATTTACTCATTACACGTAAAAATATATTGTGGTAAATTTTCAAGTCAAACAAAGTTTAGTAACATATTATTTACAGGAGTCAAAGTATAGATAAAATCTTGACAAATCTATCAAAGTAGATCTTGGTGTATTGTTTTGGACACATTTAAAATTACAAGTGAGAATTTATTGTGATTCTAATTGAGAGAAAAACAATTAGACATCTCAATATTCTTAAACATATATGACAAGTTTATTAAATCATCCATACGAGAGAGAAATCTATTATAATTTGTGAAAATTAGAGATTTGAACTACATAAAAAAATATTAGCAGATTTTATTAATTGATTATAATATTGTTAATACTCTTATAAAATTTTAATATAATTTAATTTATTGGCTAAAATTATCAATATATAATTAATTAAAAAAATACACACAATTTTATAATTTTACCATCCAAGTTTTCATTGTGATTTTCATATGAAGTTAAAAAAAACAATTTTGACACCTTGATTGTTACTTTAGGTCCCTGGAATGTTTCGGAATCAAAATTGCATCAAACAAATTTTGGCCTATAGTTTGATACTTTTAAGTCCAAGTCACAAATCACATCATGCTGTCAACAGATAGTTGTCACTTTTAGCTATCTATCCAAATATTTTGAATTGTATATATTTCTTTTATATATCATTTGAATTATAAATTAACAACCGCACATCGAGATATTTCAAAATTAAAATATATCATCCAAGAAAAAAAAATGTCAACATCATGTAATTATCTAATCCTTTTCTCTCTTAATGATATCCATATAAAACCCCACTCGAAAATTAATTTCGAAAAAGACTAAGGTCATGCATCGCCATAGTTAATCTAAAATACTAATAAAAATATATTTTTATATAAAAAATAAATATTTAAATAAAATATCAAAAGGGTTTTTAATCAAGTCAATCCCTTTCTCTATGTTTTTTTTTTATTTTTATTTTCAAGCATGAACCGTTTTAGGTTTTAAAATCTACAGGTTGTGTTTTAAGACTAAGAATTTATATGTTTTAAAAGTGTTTTTTTAAATATTGTTTTTGCTTCAAATTAATATATTTTTAGTATTTTTAAATATTTCATTGTGTTATTATAAAATTTAAAAATTATTTTTAAATAAAAAAATATATTAAAAAATAACTGAACATAATACTAAACATTCTCTAAAAAATATTTGCCCAGCTTTTATTTTTTTCCGTCTTCGTGTGGGGAAATGTGTTTGGTTTCGAGAACATAGTAGAAAAGAAATAAAGTTATGGGTTAACACGCTTCCGTCATGGGCGTGACCGAAGCGCGTTTTTTTGGATTAAAAAAAATAAAAATGTGGTTGAGACGATGAATTGTTTTTTTTTATATATATATATTTTTTGTCCTTATAATCTTTCCACATCCTCGTGCCAGGGACGTGTCAGACAGACACAATATGGACGGCGTGTTTTAAAATCCACAATATTAGCCTCGTTGCAAATGCCTCTGGTCATTTAAGAAAATACCCCCTCGTTGGCATAAAATTACACTCATATCCTCTTGCTGTCACGGCCTATGTAAATTGCAGGCCGATACGAAGCGGGTTTAAAATTTGGATTTGGACTGTTTTAGGGTGGGGTAAAAATGGTTTTCTGTTAAAATATATATTAAAATAATATTTTTTTTTATTTTATAAAAAATATTCTCAATAAAAAAATAATTTAAAACAAAACAGTAAAATATTTTTTTATAACAACATTTTTAAACACACATTCTTAAATACCCCTTTCAAGTTGAATTTTATAAAAAAAGATTGAAAGGTAAACTCTATAATTATGAATCATCAAACCATATTAATTATTCCTTATAATTTTATAAACTTTATATTCAATTATAATTTTTAAAATTTATTTATAATTTGTTACTTTCATCCGTGTTATTTTCATATTTCTTGTCCAAGAGTGAAAAAATCTCACTCGATATTTATTTTTTTATATTTAAAAAATATTTAATTCTGTCTAAAACAAAGTAAGTTCCGAGCAAATAATTCATTATTGATATTCCACATGGATCTCACCTAATATTCACATCACATCTCAAAACCTAGGAGTTAATAAATATATATTTCTCGACTCTCATCTGATTAATTTTTTCCATCACAAATCTTTTATATATATATATATATATATGTATGTATGTATATATGAAAAATACAATGATAATGGATTTTATTTCAATATTCTATTTCACATTTCAACTTGTTTTTACAATATATAGAATTAATTTCATAAATAGTTTTTTAAAATATTTTTTAAACCCACGTGACAAGCAGTGCACATCACATGGACCTCACCTATAACATGTACACCGCGAGCTAGAATCATGTAGATGAGAAATGAATTCTTGACTTTATCTTGACTCGTTTTAAATTTTTGCAACTAAACTTGTGTAAATTATGAGACACGGGCTCCACTTCAACCAACCGTTGACATTTCAAGTCATCGACACCGGGCTAGGTAGTGTTTTGGAGTGCTATAGTATATGTTTTTTAATGTATTTTAAAAATACATAAAACAATTTTAAATATTGCTTTTTTAAATTCAGAGAAACAAGGCTTCCAATATTCTATGGAAATTTGAAATTTAAAGAATTGATAAAAATTAGCATATAAAAAAGTCAAAAGTCATAGACTAAAATCTCACATTTGACTGTGTTTACATGGTGGATTCAACATGTCTAGTGGGGGCTGATTAAAAAAACTTAAGACTCAAAGCTTGAATTTAATTGAGATAAATAAATTATCGATAAAACTTTATTATCCATTTCAGTTTTTAGTGGACCGGTCAAACATAATTAAACCAAGATAATTTTTTAATAAAAATTAATCTAATAATAATAATAATAATAATAATAGAAAACTCAATGTTATTTTTTTATCTGTTTTGGATCGATTCTCACAATTTTCATCATATATGTATAAAAAAGCCATGTCAAGCGATGCTAATTTTTGCGGCACCCATCCCTGGTTGTTTTAAAGGGGTGTCTACCCCCCTGTGATTAAAACAAAGTTCTGCAAAAAATCATTAATATGATAATTTTAAAAATAAATTTAATAAAAACTTTATTTTAATATATTTATATATAAAAAACATTTTAAAAAAAATAATGATGGCTTCCTGAAACACGTCCAAAGTGAAGAGGGTAAAGGGGTAATAATCCCTTAGAGTTAAAGTATTAAACATTAATTACTTTCAAATTATCACAGGGTAACTGCTGCTGCTGCTGCCTACCCTTGTTTTTGTAAGGTAGTGTGGCGAGACACGCTCCGAGGGCATTGTTGTCTTAGTACATCAAGGACAAGGCATTGGACCCCGAGAATGGCATTAACATGTAAATTATGGCAAATTCACATGGCAATAAAGAATCATGCCCCAAATTTATTTTAACACTCGCAAGTAACAAACGGTTCCGCTTCCCCGCTTCTATAAAACCCCACAGCACCCACACTATCTTCATTTCATTTATCCGTTTCGCTACTATCAAATCTCTCTCTCTCTCCTAGGGTTTCCTACTTTTTTACTCTCTCAGAGACTTCTTTATAAGCATCAATGGCGCAAGAAGAGGGTCAGAACGGAGGTGCCGAGAAGACTGTCGTGGAGGTGTCCTTCAAGTCCTTAAAGCCACAGCTGTTCGTGGAGGCACCCAAGGCTAACGACGCCATTCAATTCTACAAGGCTGCCTTTGGTGCTGTTGAAACTTGCCGTTCTACTCAGCCTAAGCGCAAGGCAGACCAGGAGCTCCCTCACATCGTTTCCGCTGTGCTTCAGCTCGCTGGCTCCACCTTTATTGTCGCTGACCTATCTGATGACTCTGCTTCGTACGTCTCTCTCTTGCTCTCCCTCTTGACTTTTATGCTTCTGAAATCGGCTTCTGTATTGTCAGATCTTACTGTTTGCTAGATGCCTGAGTCCGTCTAAGACGTTTATAATGTTGTACCGTGTCTTTTTTGCGTTCTGCAGTGGTTTATCGACCGTTTTATGACCCTCAGATGTATGTATAGGAATCATTTATGTATTTTTCAGCTTACATATGCTACTGCGTTCCGATATTCTAGTCTTTATATTGTTTTTCATTTTCCCGGGTTTTTTTCCTTTTTTTATTTATTTAACTTCCAAAATCGTCATAGTTTATACAGGATGACTGTCTTTTTTCGTCGTATTTTATCTGTCATCTTAATAATTTCATTTATTTGATGTTTTTATTTCTTAGTGCCGAGTCTCCACGTGCACACTATTATGCCTTTCGATTTTGTATCTCTAGTTTACTACTACCTGTTTTGTGATTTGGTTCATGACTCACACATGGTATGACCAGGACCAAGGGCGGGGGAGCCGGGTTTGCGATGTGCCTAGAGACTGAAGATCCGAAGGCTGCGGTGGCGAAGGCTGTGGCCGCTGGGGCTGTGGCTGAGGGCGAGATTGTGGAAGTTGAAGGAGCGTGTTGCCTTGCCGAGCGCGTGACCAAGGTCAAGGACCCTTATGGTTTCGTCTGGCAATTCTGCTCTCCTTCCAACAAGTGCGGTGATAACGTGGAAGCTTGAATGCCGTATGATCTGAGCTCGTTTTGGTACTCAGTGTTATCTGTCTTGCATATTTTATTTTGCAGTTGTGGGACCCTGATATCCATAAAGTTCTCTGCCTACTTGGATTAGGTGATTGGTAGGGGTAGGCTCGCCTAGTATTAACGACATGATTATGGTTTTTTTTTGTAATTTCGAGAACACCTTGGCGGAGAAAATGGATGAACTTTGTCTTTTTAACCATTAAGTGCCTATTTACTGTTCCGGTATTTTTGTCTTCTATTTCGCTTCTCTCGTCTTTGCCGCAGCTGCAAGAACCTCTGGCTTTCTGTTTCGGCAAAAATCCTTGTTTTTTTAAGTTAACTTGGTTGAGGTAGCTTTGAATCTGGAGTTAACTCATTGGGTAAAAGTCTGGTTTTTAATGCTTTTATCATATCTTTACATTTTTTACCGATCACAAAAAAATCTGAAGGCATTTTTAACATCGGTTTATTGAATTAAACATGCTTGTATGGAAGCGAATAAAATAAACTTCCATGGCTGGTCTTGTCTCGAGTATGGACGGGTTTTTGGTACACCTCATCATACAATAAAATATTCCGAGTGGTGTGATTCTTTATTGTTTTTAAAGAGTTCTTTTGAAGAAATGTAGAAATTGAATTAATGTAAAATATTACAAATTACATAATTCATTTATTAATTGTTTTTATAAATTAGATAATTCTTTTTTTTTAAGTTGTCCTAAAATATATTTTTTGGAATATTTGAAAACAAAAAACATTTTACAAAACATCCAATTGCTATCAATATCAAATGATCTTAAAGTCAAGATAACGTTAGACGACGGCTTTTTCACTATATATATCTAATGGTCTCAAAAGTTCGAAGGATAACGTTGGACTACTACGGCCTTTTCCCAAGTTGTTCAGTAATATTGGGTAGGCTGACACGCGTACGATAGTCGTGCAGAGAGGTTGCGATTGCATGGGGAGGTGTACGTGGTCCCCAATGCCCGGCAGGGATTGGTTATTGCTCTGGAGGTGTGTAAGATTCTCGTGATGCTGCTGTGGTTAGCGGATGGAGCGGTGGGTCGTGATGAGGGAGGGTATTAACAGAAATGAAAGGCTAAAGAGGGTGTTTGTTTTTTCGGTTAGAATCCTGTTTTTTTATTTGTTGTTATTGTTATTATTATTATTATTATTATTATTATTATTGAGAATATTGTTTTAGATGTTTTAAAATTAATTTAATAACTCAATGTTAAAAGTATTATTTTTAAAAACTACCACCTAAAATTATATTACAATGATAACACGTTGCTTCTTTGCATTCTTACCTCCAATCAGGTGAAGCGTTGTCCCCTCAGGCCCAGCAGCTCTTCGAAAAATGCAACAGCAGGTTCAGTAGCTCTTCGATTCATTTTTTCTCAAGTAAAAAACCAATGTTTTTCTGAAAAGTAAATATCTCAAGATTTTTTCAGAAATAAAATAAGGAAAAATCCCAATTTAAAAAATTCTGGACATTTAAAGTAAAAAATCTCCAGTTTTATCACAATCACCAAGGGACAAATGCCTTTAACTATACAAGCAAGACCCAATGGATTTAAGGAAGCCCAAGATGCTTTTACTTTTCCGTGCAATCCTCCCTGTAGGAGGGGAGAGCTAAAGGATATATATATATATTTTTTTATCTTTTATTCTTAATTTTAAAAGATATAAGAGAAGAGCTATATTAAAAAAATAAATAATATTTTTAAGTTGAATAGCTATTCCTGCATGTTTTATAAAAAAAGCTAAAAATTGATTAATATATTTTTATGTCAAAAAATAGTTTTTGATTGTACTTATATTAGTTATTTATTATTAATAAATAATTATATTAATATTATATATTAAAATAAAATTGACTTCTCTAAATAGTTTTTTTCCCATTAGAATACAAATATAAAAAATGTTATATTTATATTATTTTAAAAAATCAAATTATTAATTCGGCTTTTAAAAATAACTTTTGGAGGCCCTAAGGATTTCACCGATAAAAATCTCACAATGGGCTCTCTCGAGCAAGATGTCTCAGCACCTTTCTTGAAAGTTCTAATTTGTAGATAAATCTTCAAGCCCTTTTCAAATAAAACTATAAATCTCTATTTCGAGAAGATTAACAATTGTTAATCCAAGCCAATTATTATTTTTTAAATAAATTAATCAATTTTAAACACGTAACAAAATCAACCCGTCAATTTACAGAATCAGCACTAGATTTGCTTTTTTAAGAAGCTGTTTGGGACAGTTTTTGAAACTAAGTTTTTAAAAAATTCATTTTTTTTTTTCATTTTAAATGAATATGTTTTGGTTTTTTTAGATTATTTTGATGTGCCGATGTTAAAAATGATTTTTAAAAATTAAAAAAATATCATTTTAATATATAAAAAATAATTTAAAAAACTACAACAACAGCTGTCAAGATAGGCACTAGAAAACCCAGCTTGAGCACAAAATCTCGAATTGACCAGACAAGGTGGTTTAATAAAAGACAGAAACCAAAATGAAATTGTCATTTCACACACACCACACAATATTACAATGGATAGGAGAACCTATTTCCTCCATGAAAATAAACATTGTTTCCAAAGCCAGCAAAGTCTTATCCATGGCCCCTCTTCTTTCTGGAGCGGCTTCACATGCCTGAAAGTTCAACAGAACCATCAAAGATTAGAAAAAATAGAAGAGAATGGATGTGATGTGCGAGCGTGGGTGGGTGGATGGCGAGACACACCTGATCAGCAAGTAGGCGTAGGAATGCTGAGGTTGCACTTGGAAGGCAGAGCCATGGCGAGATCAGGATCGATGCCAAGATAAGGCAGCAGGTATGAGTTCTTATAAGAGCACAGGCATGTGAAGTTAGCCCCGGAAACAGCCTTGCAGCAATCAACTGACGGCGGGTCAACCGGGTCTGGTTTGGTCACAGATGGTTTGCAAGCCGCGAGACCTTCGTCGCTAATGTCACAGACGGTCACTGCCCGTGAGCCCTCAAACAAAGCAGCCATCACCAATAGCAACACCACCAGCTGCCTCTTTCCCATCTCCATCATAAAAATCAGCAGCCGTCGATCTGTCCACCTGTGTCTGCACGCTGTAAACTCTCTCGGAGCACTCCACTTGCTGGTAGATTTGTGGGTAACATGTTATATAGAGAGAGAGTCTTTGAGGCAAGAACCACAGCTTGAGATCCCGTGAACAAGAATTGGCAGGATTCGGGATCACGGGGGCAGCTTTGCTCATCATTATATATATAAGCAGAAATATGTCGGCTTGTATGTTCTTCAATGCTCCAAAAGAAAACATCCCTTCCATTTGTTTTTTATACCATATATATAATTTGTTATCCTCTTTATTTGCTCACTATAAGATTCGTAGAATAAATGTGATTTAAAGTAAGGTTGTCAATACTGTTTCGGTCGCCGTTCTGATCTTTTCATTAGAATGAAACGTTTTAGTTTTGGAGCTTTTCGGCGTGCCGTTTCGGGGTTGTACTGTTCATATATAATTATATATATATATATATATGAAAAAAATTAAAATATTAATTTAACAAGTATAATTTAAATTCAAGATAAATTAACTTTAAATTATACAATACAAACACAAAGTCAAACAAACATAATCTCAAAATTAAAAACATCTCTAAAATTCCAAAATATTATGATAGTAAAATATTCTAAAATAAAAAAATATTATGATTTTGAGCCGGAACGATACCAAGATGTTTCGGCTATTCCGGCGCGGAACAGAATTAATAAGCCTAATTTAAAGTGATATGACATTTGTATTATTTACGTGTTAATATATTTAAGTTTTAGCAAAAAAAGTTTACATGGATCCATTTTCCCATGCATGCCTATAAAAATAAAACCAGCTCACATTGCTCATCTAGTACTTGAGCTGCAGGATGGGCCAAGGCCCGAGTTTCAATTTATTGTAAAAGATCTCAAATATTCTATTGGCACCCTCACTGGCAGTAATTAAGAACTTAAATTTCTATTTAAATAAAATATTATACCATTTAAAATTATATTTATATAGCTAGAAAGCAATTTCAGCTTTAAACTTGTATGCTCAAAAGTTTGGATCTGGATTAGTCTGCTCCAATCACCCATAAATCTTTTAATTAAATTAAGAAATTTAAGCATAAAATAGTTGTGGGCTATATAAGAATTAAAGGCATAATTAAATTAAAAAACAACTTGGGCATAAAATAATAGTCGTGAGCTATAAAAATTAATTGAAATCCAGATAAATGGTTCACTTGAAAGAATAAAAAATCAAACCCTTACACTTCAATAATTATTTCACAAGTAACAGCCAATTTTATAATAATAAACGATACACTCACCCTCACTCATCACATCCAAATAAAATATTCGGTGGCACCAACCTCCGATTGAAATTCCGCCGGCACAATTCAGGGAAGACCACAGAAGACCTCTTTTATAGGTCGGAGGTGACCGTCCATGCCTCTAGATTGCTACAGAGCTCCATACATGCACACGCCGACCATTCCTCTCTAGGAATACCAATGCGCCAGAACGTAAAAATCTAAAGGATGGAAATTATATATATATGTTAAAACTTATAATTGTATTATTGTTTATGAGTTACAGTGATGGTATATATATACAAGAACGATCTTTTTCTGTACACTTCTACTTTCTTAGACTACAGGACATTGTTACATGGATAAAGCAATAGCACACACAACGGTAACCTGCAATAGCACACACAACGGTAACCTGCAATAGCACACACAACGGTAACCTGCTACACATCTGGAAAAATACAACTCATACTGTTGTATTCTTCACACTCCCCCTCAAGATGGAGCATAGATATTTATCATGCCCATCTTGCTAATAGCATCATGAAATACCCTTCCTGAAACTGCCTTTGTAAGAATATCAGCTAACTGATCTTCGGACCGTACAAAAGGAAATTGTATAATTTTCCTATCAAGGTTCTCCTTTATGAAGTGTCGATCTACTTCGACGTGTTTGGTTCGATCATGTTGTACTGGATTGTGGGCAATCTCAATAGCCGCTTTATTATCACAGTGTAGATTCATAGACGTCCCATAATCTATTCCCAAATCCTGCAACACATGTTTTACCCATAATAATTCACACACACCATGAGCCATACCTCGGAATTCTGCTTCTGCACTTGATCTAGCGACTACTTTCTGTTTTTTACTTCTCCAAGTAACCAGGTTGCCTTCTACAAACGTGAAGTAACCTGATGTCGATCTTCTATCAGTCTGGTTTCCTGCCCAATCCGAGTCTGTAAAACCTTCAATTGTGCGAGTCTCCTTCTTTGAAAACAATAGGCCTCTTCCTGGTGCACTCTTCAGATACCTTAAAATCCGATATACTGCGTTCATATGTTCTTCTCCTGGTGAGTGCATGAACTGGCTTACCACACTCACTGCATAGGCTATGTCTGGTCTTGTATGTGATAGATATATCAGCTTCCCAACCAATCTTTGATAACAGCCTTTGTCCGTTGGCTTCTGATTCTTCGTTTCTCCTAACTTGTGATTCATTTCCATTGGTGTGTCGACTGGTTTACATGCAAGCATTCCAGTTTCTGTTAACAAATCTAACACATACTTTCGCTGTGATAGGCATATCCCGGTTTTTGACCTTGAGACTTCAATCCCTAAGAAATACTTCAATTGTCCGAGATCCTTCATTTCAAATTTTGAAGCTAGAAATTGTTGGAGTGCTTTTCTTTCTTCTGGATCATCTCCTGTTAGAACCATATCATCCACATACACAATTAATGCCGTAATCTTTCCTTGTTTGTGTTTTATAAACAACGTGTGGTCCGAGTTGCTTTGCTTATACCCAAAATCCTTCATTGTAGATGAGAATCTTCCAAACCATGCTCGTGGTGACTGTTTCAAACCATATAATGCCTTCTTTAGTTTACAAACTTTATTTCTACTCGAGGGATTCTGTTTAGTTCCAGGTGGCTGATCCATGTAGACTTCTTCTTCAAGGTCCCCATTTAGGAAAGCATTCTTGACATCAAATTGTTGGAGGCCCCAGTCTCGATTAACTGCTAAAGATATGAGGATGCGGATAGTATTGATTTTTGCAACTGGAGCAAATGTTTCTTGATAATCTACCCCATATTTCTGCGTATACCCTTTCGCAACTAGCCTTGCTTTGTATCTGTTAATACTGCCATCCGCATTGAGTTTTACAGTGAACACCCATCTGCACCCAACGGTCTTCTTCCCTTTTGGTAGTGGACATATCTCCCAAGTGTTATTCCTCTGGAGTGCCTCCATTTCTTCATTCATTGCCTTTGTCCATTTTTGATCTGCTAGTGCATCCTGTATATTGCTAGGAATAGATACAGTAGATAATTGATTAACAGAAAAAGCATACGATTTAGACAACCTATGGGGAGACACATAATTGCTGATAGGGTATTTAGTCTTGGTATTTGGACCAGGTTCATATTGTTTCTTCGGAATTCCCCTATTTGATCTCTGTGGATATTTATGTGTTATATTTTTTACAGGAGCAGGAATTTCATTAGTTTCATCAATTATATGGTTTGGATTTACCTGAGGACAAATATTCTGAGCAGGAATTTCATTAGTTTCATTGAGGATATGGGTCGGATTTACCTGAGGACAAATATTCCAGGTTGATTCTTCGGCTAATGGTGTAGACATCTCTGGATACCGAGTGGGGTTGTTCTGATCTATGTAAATATCCAAATTAGTACCATCGTTAGAGTCCAAACCATTTTGTCGTTGTCGTATTTCTTTATTGAACTTGTCAAGTACCCCTCCATTTTCCTCTAATTTAAATAGATCGTCGTCGTGCGCTTCATTATGTCTCTCCCCCTAAAGGGACGACCCAGATGCTCCCCCTGAATAGTAAGGTTCCAATTCATGAAACGAGGTATCTAGGGTAATATGTAATTTCGGGTGCAGCGAATCATAACACCTATATCCCTTCTGAAATTCTGAGTAACCGATGAACACACACCTTTTTGCACACGGATCCAGTTTACTCCGTAGAACTTTTGGTATGTAGACATATACTGTGCATCCAAACACTCTGGGTTCAAGGTTTGGTAGATGAGGAACGGAGAGTAGAGATTCCATCTTTTGTTGAGGAGTCTGAAAATTGAGCACACTGGATGGAGTACGATTAATTAAATAGGCAGCTGATTTAACGGCTTCTCCCCAATAAAATTTAGGCATATTCATACCAAACAAGGATGCCCGAACGACTTCCATAATCTGCCTATTTTTCCGTTCAGCAAGTCCATTTTGCTGTGGAGTATAGGTGCAAGAAGTTTGATGTCGAATTCCATGATGACCCAGATATGTCCCAAGAATTTTATCCATAAATTCTGTACCATTGTCTGATTGAAGTGTACGAATTGACCTCTGATATTGGCTTGTCACCATTTTATGAAATTCCTGAAAAGCTGTCCCTACATCACTCTTATTTTTCAGAAGAGAGATCCAAGTCATTCGAGTGCATTCATCAATAAAAGTCACAAAATAGCGTGCACCGGAAAAGGATGGAATTTTTGCAGGCCCCCAAACATCTGAGTGAATAATTGCAAAAGGTTCAGAACTTTTACTCACACTTGGTAAATAAGGGATACGATGGCTTTTGGCCAATTCACAAGTGTCACATTTAAACTCTAAACTACTTAAATCTGAAAACAAATGCGGTCGTAATTTCTTCAGGTACCCAAATGATAAATGACCTAGCCTGCGGTGCCATAACCAGATGAGTGCTTCTGTTTTATCTTTACTCGTAGTTTGATGTGCCTGACTGAACCTTGACCCCCCCTTCTCGGTTAATTCCAGATAATAAAGATGTCCTCGTCTAACACCATAGCCAAGAATCTTCCGGGTTAGAATGTCCTGAAAAACACAAAATAGAGGCCAAAAAATTACAGTACATGCAAGAGCAGATGTAATTTGGCTAACCGAAAGGAGGTTGTATGCGAGGGACGGAACCACTAGAACTGTATCTAGGGTGAGGGATTTGGTCAGGGTTATAGACCCTTCTCCAGTAATAGGAGAAGGACTACCATTAGCCGTGTAAATAACTGACTGAGAGGAAGGTTTAGGAAACTTTAAGTTACCAGAGTCTCTAGTCATGTGGTCGGATGCACCTGTGTCAATAATCCAAGTACTATTTTTAGCAATATCAGATAATTCAGAATTTTTACCCATTATACCTGGATGGACAATGTTTGCAGTTGGTTGTCGTGGTTCGACTTCCGTAATATTTGCCATGTTTTTTTCGAAATTTTTCCGAGGTTTTTTCTTAAAATCCCACCACTCTGGATACCCAATTATTTCATAACACCTTTGTTTTGAGTGACCCATTTCACCACAATGGGTACAAACCAATCCACCCGGTTTTTTTATATTTGCATTTCCCGGGTTAAAACCTGGGTTAAATCCATTTCTCTCATATTTCTCAGCCTCTCCTCTGTGTCCTCTCTCTCCCCATATTTTCCGATCTCTGTCATGTCCAGCTCCCTTCTCCGATCTGTGGCTCCGTGTGAACAACACGGTGCTCTCAGCTACAACAGGGGAGCCACCATGGGTCCTGCCTTCCATGACCGTCTTCTGATGGTGCTCTCGCCGGACACAGGCGTAAGCACTTTCGAGGTCAAGCTTGGGGTCTTGCCGTAAGATCTCCCCACGAATATGTTCGAAGGCTGGGTCGAGGCCACTGAGGAAGATGTGAAGACGGAGCCTTGCCATGGCCGAGTGAAGATGAAGCACGCCGTCCACTGTTCCGGCTTGGGAGGCAGTCCGACAATCAATTTCTTGAAAAATAGCCACCAACTCATTGTAGTAAGTAGCCAGAGGTCTTCCATTTTGTTTGGTGGTGAACGATTTCTGATTCAGTTCAAAGATATAGATTTCGTCAGCGCCGTCGTAGAAGGTGCGAGAGACGGCATCCCAGATTTCCTTTGCCGTGGGAAGACGAATAAATCGTCGCATCAGTGACGGGCTCATAGACTCAATAAGCCAACTCTTTACGCGATGGTTCTTAGTGATCCAGATTTCTAGTCTTGGGTCACTGGGTCCTGGTTTTTCAATGGCACCGGTCAAGTACCCAGCCTTATTTCGTGCCCCGATCCTCATCTCCATGAGTTGAGACCAGAGGGAAAAATTTGTTTCGTCTAGCAGAATGCCAGTTGGGAAGGCAGAGTTATCTTGATTGACAACGATTGGGTGAGTGGGAGTTGGGTTGAAGGCTGGTATGGTTGCATTGATTTCCATATTTGTTGGGTTTTCTTGTGTTTCTGGGTGTTCCATTGGAAGGTGCTTGGATTACAAAAAAAAATTGTTTGGATTTCTGGGTAATGTTGAAACTGTGGGTGTGGGATTTCTGGGTAATTTTTTTTTTTTTTTTTGGGTAATGTTGGGACTTCGAGATTGTGATTTCTGGGTAATTTTCTGGTTGGGACTGTGGGATTGCTGAGTAATTTTGAAGTAAAGCTTGACCAAGAGATGTCTGTGAAATTTCGAGATTTCTGGGTACAGATGGGATTTTTCCGATGAACCTGTTGAGAACAGGCACTGTGGGAATCAGCAACCAAAAAATATTGGTTTTACGGGTAGTGTAGAAAATAATTCGATACAGCACTTCGATTTCAGAAATTCGATTTCAGAGAAAAAAAGTTTGCTCTGATACCATGTTAAAACTTATAATTGTATTATTGTTTATGAGTTACAGTGATGGTATATATATACAAGAACGATCTTTTTCTGTACACTTCTACTTTCTTAGACTACAGGACATTGTTACATGGATAAAGCAATAGCACACACAACGGTAACCTGCAATAGCACACACAACGGTAACCTGCTACACATCTGGAAAAATACAACTCATACTGTTGTATTCTTCACAATATATAAAAGCAATATTCTGTGGTCTTCCCTGAATCCCTACGCTACAACCGGGAGTAGAATAAAACGATGTTACGGTGCTCCATCATTTCATGATAACAACGAAGATTTCCAAACCAGGATGTGGCTCAGCCTGGCATGGCGCCCGTGACAGACCAATCCATTAGAAAAAGCAAGAATTTGCACCTGGAAATGACGTCTCAACAAACAAAACGAACCCTACAAAGAACCTTCACAAGTGAGTGATCGACGTTAAAGCACAAGCACTACCCCTTTGCTTTGCATCTTTTCTTCCTCTCGGACCCACCTACAATTCCACATGATTTGCAAGTTGAGCAGATCCGGCCACTACATTGTTGAAACGTGGATTGGAATTGGTTCTTGTTTAGTAAAGTTCTTAATCATGGAGTATATTGGCATATGATCGACTAATTAACATATATTGCTTTTTCCCATCTCTTCAACTATACCTTGCATGCCCTAGCTAAGCTGGCGGTGACCGGACCTCTTATAAACTGTTTTTACCAGATAATAAAAGATATTTTCAGATCAGACAATTGATTTTGAGAGGATCGATGCCAATTTTTATCTGTGTTTTCTGTTTCTGTTAAAATATTTTGGACTAGTTGGACTCCTTTCCCTTGACCACTAGCATTCTAAAACTGAAGAGAATTCGATTCCAATTTTTTTTGAAGGGTTGCTTTAGAATCTAGCAAGTTTGATGTATGTAATTGAGGGAGCATAGAGCATATTGATGCTTGGCATGCATGATCTGCATTATAAATAGCCCCTAACACCTTGCAAATTTCATTTCATCTCGCCCCAGAAGCTGTTCGTGCTCCTCTTTCAAACCTTTTCCTGCCCTTCGCTAGCTGTGCTTCCCTGATCATCTCGAGTTTCCTCAGTTCTCAGTCAATGGCCTCTACCCAGGTGATCCCTCCTGCTATCGATTCTCTTAGAATTCATTTGCGAATATTTTTCAATATGAAATTAAGTTGCAGGAACTATGGAGTACTGTACCTCGATCTACTCCCAACCATGGATCGAGTTTGCAGAAGCTTCAAAATATGTTATTCTACTCACACCATTGTACAAAGAGTTTTCACAGAGAATGGTCTTCCAGCAGTTTTTTGAGATACATAGCTTTTCTCTTTCGTTATATTCTATCTAGTTTCCCCACCTTCAAAAATAAAGTAACATTTATTTTATAAACTCTTTCGAACACACTTTTACGAGGAGGATTTAACCCTTTATATACATGTGTGCGCGTGTGCTTTATATATACTTGTATGGTTGATAAGATCATAAGATTAGTTGAGGTACACGCAAACTTGAACAATCCATGTTAATGAATAAAAAAAGAAATTAAGAAACATAAACTATCGGTCCACATATAATTTATTTTCATGTATGTTTGAGGGAGTATAATGGAGATGGCATTTCAGGTTGAAGCTGAGCCAGTCAAAGAGGTGACCAACAAAGCTGAAGCTCCACAGTCATGTCCAGTTATTGACGAAAAAGCCGCCACAACTGAAGAGCCCGAAGTGGTTGTGCAAGATGACGATGACGAAGAAGAGGAGGTGAAAAATGATTCCGATGAAGAGCAAGCGGAGGAGAAATTGGAAGAATATTCACCAATTACTGGTGAAGATGAGCCAAACACTGCTTTTGATGACGAGGTAGAAGCTGATGACGGTGACTTGATTTAAGACAAGGACAGAAATCTTCCATGAGAAGAGGTTGTGGTGATCACAATTAATCTTGTATGTGTGTCTGGTTTTTTTTTTATCATTTTTTTTTTTTTACATTTCCTCCGTTTTATTTTGTGCTGTTCTGTTGCGTGAAAACTATTATAAAGTGTGCCTAATATTATTAGTTTAATTATTATTTGCTAATTAATTACTTAATTTTTGAGATTTCTCTTTCTTGTATTTATTACCTAACTAGGTTGTGATCCATGCATAATGATTAGGGCAAGTGGTGAAGCCTATGCTAAAGATATAATTAAAATAAGGTCTTGGCCTGAAGTTCTATCCTTTAATATATATATATATATATATATATATATATATATATAGGATTAATCTAGAACATGCCTCTAGATAATCTCAATTTTATAACTAATATATCAGTTTAAACTTACTATCATTTTAGAGATTTTTTTTATATATATTTCCATCAAATTATTCTTTTTTTTATATATAATAAACCTAATTCGATCATTTTGGATCAAAATTGAATAAATTAAAACCTAACTCAAACCTGATCCACTTGTATATACAACAGCCTGTATCTTTATAATGTTTTGGGATGATTGTTTTTGTTATTTTCCAAAAGGGGCTAATTTTATAAGCAAGAGAACAAGTGTTCTAACCATTGGATTAACATTTAATAGTCAAAAGTGATTATACATAAAGACAAAATGTGCCTTTGATTATAATAGCTATATATTCCCTTTTATTTTATTTTATTTTATTTTATTTTATTTTATTCCCAGTTTTGTTCACTTGACAGACTATATAATAAGTTATTGGATCTTAAATCAATTGGCCAGGAGCAGCCCTGTTTGTCCTTAGTTATTTTCCCAATCCAGTTTTGAATCAGAATTAGATTCCAAGTCATTTAGTGACTCGCTACTTTTAAAGGAATTAGCAGTATTTTTTGCTGTTATGAATTTAAAAAATAAATAAATTTAAAGAAAATATAAAATATATTGAAAATGTTCTTTCATTAGATTATAAAACGAATAATCTAAGCGTGTAACTCCATCTTAGCCCTTCTTATAATTTCTTTCTCTTATAAAACTTAATTATGATATAATAAGACAAAGAGGGCACGGGATTGTAACCTATTTGTGCTAATTGTAAACGACAACTTCCTATATACATATTATTATTATTATTATTATTATTATTATTATTATTATTATTCATGCTAGCGTAGGTGAGGAGGATATAGAGAGAGTGGGCCCTCCAAGATTTTTTATTCCTTTTCAATTCTGGCTCAGGTTCTTAGGCCACATAACAGAATGGTCCAGACTCCATGATTCATCATAGGGTCACGAAAGTTGATGATCCCTCGACTTGGCTCCTACAATCTCCATGAAAATAAATCCCATTTTCTAAACATAAAATGGGCAGCAATGTTTTCCTTACTTTTAAATTATCAAAGCAACCTTGATTCTGTTATATTGTTTTTCGATTTCCAAAAAAAATATAAATATTATTTTACACACTTGATTTTCTAAACATAAATCATAATTGAAATCAAAACTCGTATAAACAAACGTAGATGATCACCAAGCACGTGCCATCCAAAGCTAACATGTGATGATGGACTTTTAAGGAGGAGACAGATTCCAAGTAATTAATTATTATTAATTAAATTTCAAGCCTAAACACTAGAGGCGAAAGGTCTTTTGCTTCTTCTCGTTATTTTTATTTTCTTTATTTATTTGTAAAAAGAATTGTGGGTGAAAAAATATTATTTAATTAATTTGATTTACATTTTTTTTTTATATATATAAAAGCTATGCTTATATACAGAAAAGGCTGCCACCGTAGGAGTACTTTTACTCTGTAGTTATTAAATTCCACTTTGTCATGGTAACCTGATATATACAACTCAGTACTCTAGAGTCTACAGTCTCACCCGTGTCAACTTTTAAATTAAAAAAATATTAATTTGGTAAAATCTGATCAACTCATTGAAGTTTTGATAATAAAAATCAAACACTAATTAACTTTAAAATTAATAAAAATAAAATAAAATACTTTTTTTAATAAAAATAATTAATTTGAATCGACTCAATCATGTGGTTGTTTTTCAAAATATTGTTTACTTGAAAGCACATTATTTTTTTTATATTTTTAAAAATATTTTTAACATCACAACATTAAATTAATCTAAAAAAAAAACAGGTTTTAATGGATATAACTATGACTATATAATTATACAGTTACATGTGTGTTTGGTAGTATGATAGACCATGCTTTTTAATATTGTTTTTTACTTGAAGATTTATCAAATAAGTTTTTATATATTATTTTTTTAAAATCAACCCATCAAAGGTATTTTAAAAATATAAATCTAATGTTTTATTTCATAAATAAAGCATGCTGAAAAAGAAATTAACGCCCTCTCAATCATGCTCAACAGCGCCCGATAAATATCCACCATGAGAGAATGATAAAACATTATCATTAATAACGGAAAACTGGAGTTCAGGAAAAAACAAAAGGAGAGTTAAAATCATTGAAGCAGTAAGAATTCTATTTCCTGGTCATGTCGACGGCAATTTCAAGACATTTTCACTGTTGGACGTTGACCATATCATCAGTAACTACCCCATTAATTGATTCATCCTTCCTTCTCCAAACCCTATAATCTTGTCGACAGTGGGTCATAGGTTTTCGCGAAGAAACAAAGTTTAAAGTTCATACACACAAATGGCTACGCGTGTGGGGTTAAAAGAGTTGTAAAAAGCTAGCCAATTAGAGAGCGTAGTGAGCTCTGTAGCTGAAGTCGTACGTGGCAGAGCCTGTGCGTGGTTAATTGCTCGCAGAGTGGCGACCCCCGAGAAAAGAAGAGACCGCCACAGCTTTATTAACAAGTCTTGCATTGGAATATACACTCTGTGAGGATCTGCGACAAAGTAGCCTGGCAAAGCAAAAACCCTGAAAGAAGTTAAAGATAGAATATAAAAAGAAAAACCCAGAAGAAAAGCAACGTTACCTTGTTGCCCCTTCCATCTCTCTCTCTCTCTAGCCTGACCTTACCTCTTTGTTTTCCTGTCTTCTACTGTGAAACTTCGTTATCTGAGTTGTTTTAGCTCTCCTTTTTACCTCTCATTTCAAGTTTTCTATATGCCTTTTACTTTTTCCACCAGCTCAGGCTTTGTTTGTTTATGTCGGGTCGTTGGTGTTTTCGAGACTCTTTACTATTTTATTAATGTTAAAAGTGGTTTTAAACTCGCAATTGAAGCCCTGTTTGAAAGTAAAATAAGGTTTATAGCTTCTATTAAAACTATTTCTCCGAACCGGATCGCAAAAGGTAGCGTCATGCCAAACAAGCCACTCAGTCTTCTCTTGCCTTTTTAAACTGATGTTTTGCACCCACGCTTGGACTCACAAGACTTACAGTGAAACCCCAGAACAAAACAAACTAGAAAGAGTACGATCCAGACATCTCCAAGATTCCAACACTTCCCTGCTCCAACACCATTAATGGAAGTAAGTTGTTGTTTGTTCTTCCATGCGCTCTTCTTTGTTTCACATATCGGTTACAGGAATATATTAACTCTTGCTAGCTAAGCTACGTCCCCATTCTTTCTGTCTCTTTGATCTTCTTCCTATCTTGCTTATTATGCACCCGCTTCTTCTTCTTCTTGTTTTGTGGGCTATATAGGATTATTATTTTTCAAGGAGCCATGTTCCAGCATTTGGAAGCTGGGACTGGAACAGTGATCTGCCTTTCACTCAGTGCTTCGAATCAGCAAGGCAAGCAGGCCTGCTTCGTTACAGTTACTCAGAAGATCGTGATCTCTATGTTGCCGGCGATCTCTATGAGAATGATGTTGTCACTCCGGCGATGATTGTCGTTCCTCGCCGTAGGGTACGTGTGCATATATATATATATATAAATACATGGAGCATATCACTGTATTTCTTTCTCCATCCTTGGTCCTCGTCGGTTTTTCCAGCTTTGTTTCAGGAAAAAAACAATCTTTTTCCACCGTAATATAAAATTATTCATGATTATTTAGCAAGGTATCAGAATTTCTTTTAATGATCAAATAGTTGGAAAAAAATGAGTATAGATTTTTCTTACGCCTGGATTATTTTAGTTTTTTTGCTTTTCTTAATGATCTTTCTTCATGCTCATGAGTGAAAGGGTCACGAAAGGTGGTGGTAGGGCTAGAGTGACAAATTTGTCAAGGAAGAAAGGGGAAGAAAAGAAGATTCATTAAAAGAAGTTCAAGCGAAGGGGGCATGAAGTAGGGACATCGCCATATGATGAGTAGAGATGCATTAAGCTTTATCGATTGCTTTTCATTTACAAAATCCTTTTTAGAAAACTTATGGCATGCGGGTCATGTTTCCAAGAAAAAGAAAAATTAACAAAAAAACCCTCCAAAGTTTCATGACAACGAGGGCTAGCTGCCCTAGCTAAGCTAGCTGGAAATATATATAAAACTAAAATAGTTCTGCTGATGGCTTCATCATGTATTGAACGTGGATTGACATTCAATACGTATGGGAAATGTTGGTGACATTGATGAACCTTGCAGGAAAAAATGCGTCGCCCTCGAGCCAAAGAAGAGAAAAGGGAGCAAAGTTGGGAGGTGAGAAGTGATGTAAAGGATTCACCAAGCCCACCTCCTATGCCAACACCTAAGCCAGTCGACGAGGACCTGTATAAAATCTCACCAGAGCTGCTATATGCAAAACGCAAAAAGGTATAGGCTTCACATTTGCTTTTCCTATCCCTTTCTTTCACGTCGAAATTCCATCATCGCTTACTTTGCTTCTAAAATATATTTTCTTTCTATCTATATTCCTCACAAAGCCATTAGTTTTTCCTTTTTGACTTTCATTAAATTTTAATTTTTTCTCGTGCAGAAGGGAGTGTTGTGTTTATTTTCAAGCTGCTTGATGCCCACCTGCGTTCTTTGATGGCTGTAGGGCCGCGTAAATATATTTATATTTATATATATATTATAGTAAGGGAATGTGAAGCTATCTTGTGCCTGGTGTGTTTGGTAGCGCGGTTTACTATTGTCACTGGCCGCATTACCAAGCGAAACCTCAATGTAACACAGAAATTAAGCTACATTACTACTACTTAATTAGCCAGCTAGTTGACACGTGTTGCCGAGTGATGAAGGGTTGTTTTCCCTTTCTTTTGTTTCGTTTTTTTCTTCTTTTTTTCTTTGATAGTCTCTGTGGCATTTGAAAATAGGGACGGATTGGAAAGGTTTTAAAAAGAAAAGGGGGCTTATTGATGTGGGGCAAGTTTGTATTCTCCCTCTATGTGGAAAAGAAAAGGAAAAAGGCTCTCAAGCAATTTCATCCTCTGCATTTAGTTCTTTCTTTCCTTCCTTTCGAAACCCAATTTATTTTCAGAGTATTAATCAGGTCATTACTCTTGCGTGTGGTTTGCTGCGAGCACACCATTGATTGATTGACTGCCTTGCAATTTATCTGCTAAACACAATATGCAGTTGACCGTTGACAAGTCAGCAACCATATTATTTCGTTGCTAAAATCTGTGGCTAAAAATCATGTTTTTTCAATCAGTAACGGATTTCATTGCAGATTTAAAACAACATCTGCAATGATTTTTTATTGATTATCTGTTGCTAAATAAACAATGATTTATTATGTTGCTAAAATCCATTGTTATAGCCATGTTTTTCAGTTGAGCCACGAGAAAAGGGAAAACACACGCCCTGGAATGAGATAAAAGAGGTGGAAAATGTCAAAGAACTATCTTTGCAGGATAATTTATATTATTTTTTAATATATTATTTTAAATAAAAATCTTTCGACTTAAAATTTGAATATAAATCCACGTTAACTTGTGCTTGATTTTTATCAAATAAAATAAAGATAATAAAATTCGAATTCATGACCGCTGAGTCGAGAAGATTATAATATCTAACTTAAGCTATTAAGTATTAAGTGAAGTAACATGATTTGATTTAGAAAAGAAAAAAAAAGAATTAGGCGAGCAGGATGTCATCATGGCCAGTCTTCTTGCATTTCCATCATCTTTAATTTTCTTTCCTCTTTGAACTTACTTGTCTGGTAATCATATTCTGAAAAGTCTCGAATCCCTTAAACGTATGCGTTGAATGGGAGCACAGAGCTTGCGTAGTGTTCAAAATTGAAAAGAAAAACAAAGGGAATCTGTGCTCGTTTTTGCAGAGGTGACTGACGAGACTCCCTCACTTTCTCAGAGGTGAAAAGGGTCCTCAATTGGATGGCTAGCTTGTACAGGTGTTATTACAAGAATCTAAAAACTAAAAAGACATATATTTAATACAATCTTCTTATTTTTATATCTATTATTATTTTTAAAAAAGGAAATAAAATCAAACCGCCTCTCCACGTACCGCGACCAGTTCCTTATATATATGGGGCTGGCAAGGAAAATTATGTGTCTTCATGTCTTACTTCACCGAGTAGGACTACAAATCTCTGACATTTCTTTCTTGTTGAGCGATTCTACGTTTATATTATACACATTCTCTCTTCCTTCTTCTTCTTGCAAGGTTAATTCTGGTTTCTTGATCTTTTCTTGGGTGTTGTTAGTGCAATGACAATGTTCGTAGCTGCTGATGCCGATGCTGGTTTTCTCAGTTCGACAGATTCCGGCCCAACTCCCGCAATGACTTTAGGGTACGCGTTCTTGCTCTGCATTGATTCTTTAACTACTTCTTGATTTGATATAACTCTTGAGAAGAATTTTTTGTTTCTCCTTTCTTTTTGTTGATTGTTTTGAGTTTTTACTGGTTTATCAAAATCAGATTGAGAAATCAATAGGGTATATGTTCAAGCATGTTGTTTGTTATCAGCAAGGATGCGCTGCACCATTGCCTCCTCCTCCTCCCTCCCTCCTCCTCCTCCTCGCATGGCATAATCTTTTACACTACTCTCCTTTTCTTTCTTGGGTACCATGCATGGTTTTGAGTTAAAGATTTTTTTTTAACTACTTTTGGGTTTACCAAGATCAATAATGATTTATGGGGGTGAATGGATTTTGGAAAAAAAGAATAAAAATACCAATAGTTTTTTTTTGGTTTGGTTGCGAGTAAATCGTGAAAGTAATTGTGCAATTGCTACTCGGATTCTTTTTTGGTTTCTTTTATCATGGTGAGTTCTTTTTTTTCCTGATGATTTCCGACTTTATGTGTTTCGTATTATGGAATAAAATGCCTTTTAAAATATTTCTGGTTTGAAAATATATATTTTGTATTTTTCATATAGATTATAGTAAAATTATAATCAAAATAAATATAATTTGAAACTTTTCTGAGTAAAAACTATCATAACTTACAAACTCTATATTCTTTGCCAAGAGTGTGCCATTTTTTCCTATGATGATTTGGTTCTCATCAACAGGGCGAGTAAATGGAAAGGCTGGCTTCCTCAGGCTGAGGGAGTGGCCAACACGAGCATGAAAGCGACTGAAAACAAGCTAACTGTTGCCTCCAAAAAGACCTGCATTTGCGCACCAACTAGCCATGCTGGTTCATTCAGGTGCCAACTTCACCGGACTACTACGACTGCTCAGAACTCAGAGGAGTGTGACAGTGACAAGGAAAGCAGTGAAGATCTCGATTTCATGAAGATGATCCTGTGTCGAAAGTTCTCACCCAAAAAACCTCAGTTATCAAGGTTTGGCAGGGCTGCTGCTTTGGCTGTTAACAATGCTGATTAAGAAGCTGTTTGGGACAGCTTTTGAAACGCCGTTTTCAAAAAATTCAATTTTTTTTTTCATTTTAAATGAATATATTTTGGTGTTTTTAGATCATTTTGATGTGCTGATGTCAAAAATGATTTTTAAAAAATAAAAAAAAACATCATTTCAATATATTTCAACACGAAAAGCACTTTGAAAAGCTACAGCTTTCCCAAACAGACACTGATAGCTTGCAATACCAGGGGAGTTTTGGCGCCACCCTGCTTCAAACCAACGAGTTACCACTCCACATCATATTTTTATTTGTTATATTTCTTTAAATGGTGGTGGCGGTGGTGATGGGTATAAATCATTCTAATTTTGAATTTAAAAATCCAGCTTGAGCCGATACATTTTGAGACTGGGTCAATAAATCTCTTGAAAAAAAATTCAAGTTTAAGTCCAACAATCAAATTTAAAGTTATAGGTCGAAAGAATCTCTTGCGAACTGAAAGGTGCAGCGATTAACAAAGGGCCAACACAGAGTCACCTTATGCGAAAAAATGTATTGTAGAAAATTTTCTAAACTTCATGCCTCAAGCTCAACTTGCTTACAATGAATGATCCAGATAAATTACGCTTACAGGCAATTTCGTTCATGAAAGGGACATCATAAGCTAGATTATTCACAAAACTAACAACTTGGTCAAAAAATGAAGGGCGATCCTTGTTTGCTTCTGGTATGGTAAACAGTGGTCAATCGGTGTGTGGCATAGATTTCAGGACCCAAAACCATTAAACGCTATTCTTGCAGATCTCCACTATGAGCCCCCCATGGTTTTAACTTTAGTGAACTTGAGTACTTGACTGTAGAACTCCATTGACATCTTCTTTACATGATCGTTCACAATCCTTTTTAAGAGTCCCTTTCATCACGGAAGTATCGTTGAGTGTCAAATGGCTGAGTCTGGGCGTTTGAATGATCGACAAAAGAAGTTCCTCTATTCATCGGTGCAAATGCTGCAATTAAAATACATAAAATAAATGAGAACTGCCGTTATATGAGATTCAAACATATTATTTGATTCTCAACCAGCCAAGTTATGCATACATGTGAATATGTAAATACACATAGGTGCTTGTCTACATGCAAATGTTTGTTAGTCAATCTAAACCAAGCTAATGGATGCTCAAGCGCCAGCTCTGCAATTTATAATGAGCATGCTAAACACCAAGATTTAATCATGGACTGCCTAGCAGACAAACAATTTGATAAAAGAAATCAAGTTGAAGTTGTTAATGAGCACATCAGCTAAGCCTACAAGAATGACCCCTTGACCAATTTATCCCAAGAAATATAAGTAGCCACACATTGAGTAAACTATACACATTGAACGTACCTTTCTCCCTCATTCTTTTCTCTCTGTCATATTCAAATTTATCCCGAATTTGGCTAACCTTTTCCCATGTATCACCTTGCCTGTTTCTCCCAAAACCCTGGTCCTGCATTCAAAACGCAGTCATATACATATTTGAACAACATATTTATTTACAGTCAAAATGGAAGGAGATCAAACTGTTTGAAATCTCTAACATCATTTTAGACTGAAAAATAAAAGATGTTTCTAAAAGCTAGGCCTCCTGCACCATCCTCGCATTGCAAAAGAGAAACATCCATACGCGTGCACGTTTCAATTGGAATAGAAGCAATTAAACAAAGAACTTTCAGAAATTTTTGTGATACCAAATTGAATCAATTTAATGTAGCCTGTGACCAAGGACAAACTGACCTAAAACAATAATAAAAACATATGTTTGTAAAGCTGATACATTATGTTTGGTGTCCATTCTTTCTTTCTCTTTTAAAACAAAAAAAAATCATGGGGGGAGGGGGTGTAAAAATCAGTGCCAATAGCTCAAACATATATCATGTCATCTGTATCAATGAGATCACTTTATCATGACCAGTGCAAGTTCAAAAACTTTTAAGAACTTATCAAAGGATCTGTACCTTCATCTGTTCAGGTTGCTTGCTCCTGTTGCAAACAAGCAAAAAATAGACTGATTATCTGTCTCCAGTGAAAGTTTTGAACTTATAATAAATAAATCAGCAACAACTACACATCAATAAAACAAGAAATCGATTGACATAAACCATAAACAAGTGACAGAAAAACAGAGAAACAGAGTTCGAGTTTTAAAAGTATAAACACTACAACCTTACCAATTTATATTCATCACCAGTAAATGAAAGACTTTCTAGATGAACTAAGAGTAGCCTTTTCTTTCTCATTGCATCCTCCATAGATGACCATTATGGGAAAACTAAAAAACAAACGAGGGTAGAAAATGGCATTGACAAACCTGTACGGGTTAAAATCTTGATCATCATCCTCAGCAGACTCATAGTTTGCATGATCTCGCGCGATTTTCTTGGAATAGCCCTCATCCCAGTATAACCGCTCCCAATTCTCTCTAAGCTCCTGGTATAGTTCCATGTATCTTTTGCACCAAGGTTCATGCTCCTTCAATAACAAAAACAGGGCACAATCCAAAATTCAGGCACATGTTTGGATTAAAATTTTCATAATATACCGCCCACCATTACTCCCTTGTTTATACAAAATCATTAAGCATGCTGTTTGGTACCCAAGCAAAAAAACGACCAGTCAAATTATCAAACAGATTGCAGGCAAACCCATGACAAACATATTAAAAGATGTAACTGAGTTGATGGATGGTACATGCATCCCGAAATTTGGAAGTTTTACATTTTAGTCGTAAGAGTTTGAAACATTTTAATTATACCCTTCAATTTTACAAGCTTAGCATCCAAAAAACCAGTTATTTTCTTATTCTCCCCCTCAATCCGAAATTTCTAGCTCCGCCCTGCAGCAGGCAGAAGAGGCATGGATGGATGAGCACTTACTGATTCCTTGATAACAAGGCGAGTGCGGCGCATGAACTGCTCACGAAGTTGCTTTCGGCGCTTGTTGGGGACGTTGTCTCTTGGGATAACAAATCGCTCACGTGGGGGCACGTGTTCTCCTATCTCGTGCATCTCGCCGTCGACTATCCACCAGTCCGATTTCTCATCGGTCTTCTTGGACGCAAAGGAAAGGGACTTGGATCGCCGCCTGTTTGGGCCGGCCCCGGATCTAAAGTGGCGGAGCTGGTGGGCGGTGGACTGCAGGTATGGGGATAGGTTCTGGAGTCGTTTTACGAGGGAAGACATGGGGAAGGTAGGGCTGAGGAGAAGGTACTTGGGAGAGTAGTTGTAGTGAGTGACTGGACCGGGATTAGTTTTGGGCAGGAAAAACGAGTTAACCGTTAGGAATACTGACCCGGCTTGTCCACGGGTGATCCGACCTTTCCTATGTATTCCACTACTTTCAGGTTAGAATAATTTCCCAGACCATTTTTCAAAATCTTTCAACGAGATCATTGCGAGGAAAATATGTTCTTAACATTGAAAACCATTAAATCAAATATTATTTAAATATACTAATACTAATATTATAAATACAAATATTTTTTTATTCTAAAAAGCACAGACAAACCATTTTATATGCTGAAATTGATGGTTTGATATGAGATTGTTTTTTTTTTAATTTTTGTTTATAAATGTATTAAAATTATATATTTTTTATTTTTAAAAATTATTTTTGACATTAATATTATGAAATAAAAATACTTAAAAATTTTAATTTAAAATAAAAAAATAAAAATTTGTCAAATTTTATTTGGATGAGAATATTATTAGCAGAGAGCAACCGCAATCTCGAGAAAGAAAATCAAACGGTCCTCCTCGTTCAGTCTCTACAGAAGCAAATCTTTCCCGCTCGTATTCCAGCAATAAAAGGGCAAACTAATTAATCCCTTTTATATAAATCCCTTTTCTTTATTTGTATTCAATCAAAACCTTTTAATTTCAATTACTAGTTATGATGGTCCCTCCCTTCCAAAATTATCCTTTTACCGTGCTCATTTTAAGAAATCAATTATTTTTATTATACCCCATTAATCTAGGATAAAATAAAAAATAGAAAATTGAAAATCAAAATCAAATAAAAAATAATATGAAGATTAACAAAATGGACACTCAAATTACAAAAAAACCCTTCCAAAGACACAAATATTATTTTATTTTATTTTTGATACTGTAGAACTGACGTTATTAGTCACTATCTCACGCCATCTTTTATGAGCAAAGATGGAAGGACCAAATTGACCAACAATCAAAAGTATAAGATCTTGTACAATTAAAATTACAATACAGTGCCAAACATGACTAATGTTTTCAAATTGAGGGACCTTAAAATGTATGTTTTACCCCTAAACAAAATTAAGCAGGCGAAGACAGGGAGAAGAAGGAAAACCAGCAGTTGCAATCGACGACGAGAACTGAAGAGCGAGCAGCACAGCAGAAAGGAGAGGATAAGATGTGCGGTAGAGCGCGTTTCACTCTCAGAGCCGACGACATCCCCAGGGCATGCCACCGCAACACCGGCACCGTCCGCTCGGTCAATATGGACCGGTAATCTCTCTCCCTGTCTCTTGAAATGTTGGCTTGTTGTTTGATCTAGTTTTGAGTTTCATTTAAGGTACCGTCCATCCTACAACGCATCACCGGGTTCGAATTTGGCTGTTGTCCGTAGAGACGACACAGGCAGTGGCGCTGGCGCCAACGGTGGGGAAGGTTATGCTATCCACTGTATGAAGTGGGGACTAATTCCTAGTTTCACTAAGCAATCTGAGAAACCAGATTACTTCAAGATGGTATGTGTTATGTATGTGTATACGTATAGATGTATGTAGGTCTGCATGTATTGTGTTTTTTTTACTTAATTATTATACTGTTGTTATTAATTATTATTTTTTTCGAGAATTTTCATAATTTAATTTAATTTGTGATTGCGGAAAAATGCAGTTCAATGCTCGATCTGAATCGCTGAGCGAAAAGGCTTCTTTTCGTCGCCTGATTCCGAAAAGCAGATGTCTTGTTGCAGTAGAAGGGTGTGTTTTGTGCCCTTTTGTTTGCTTATGATCAATTACCAGTTCTATATTTTACTTGTGGATTGCTTTGAGTGAGTTTTAACGTAAAGTATGATTCATGCTTCAAATGGTTTTTCAGATTCTATGAGTGGAAAAGGGACGGGTCAAAAAAGCAGCCCTACTACATTCATTTCAAGGATGGTCGGCCTCTCGTGTTTGCTGCTCTTTATGATTCATGGAAAAATTCTGAAGGTGGGTGCTCTTTCCGTACTTCTTGGAGACATGACTTGTTGAAAAAATTAGCTCCTTAACTAGATATCTGTCAGTCCTTCTAATAACTTCCATCACATCTACGAACTTGAAGCAGAACTTTCCGGTGAATAAAATAAGATGCTTATGCAGTCAATGCTGTTCTTAGTGTCGGTTGGATGATTTTTTTTAGTCTATGATTAGTTCCCTCATACTGCATAACCTTTCCCCCGAGCATGATTAAACTGGCTTGTTGGAGAGGGTATTAGCCTTGGTTTTTGGGGCATATTGATCGTTACTCGACTAGCCCCATTTCTGCTAAAGATGACGTCGTATGCTTTTCTGCAGGCGAGATACTTTACACCTTTACTATTGTCACTACTTCTGCATCTTCAGCTATACAATGGTTGCATGGTGAGTGGTGCTAGTTTCAGTTATTCATGTTGTCTGTTTCAATTTCATGAGATGTGTGGGTGTATCATATTATTTCCTCTACAACACCAAACATTGCATGTTAGATAAACAAGGAGGAGGTCCTTTTACATGTAGTCTTATGATGACAAAAAATCGACCAAATCACAGTTCCCAGCACCTTCCAAATTGATCTATGAAATATAAAGTCCTGCACGTTCATTATTTAAGAATCACATGTGAGGTACTAAATAGAATGTTCAAAGATATATATTCCAGTAGTTAATGCACTTAAAAATATTGATCAGCAATTACATTAGCATGCATGTTATGCCAGGATTTGCTTTTCTGTCTCCAAATCTTAGGGAACATTTATTACAGCTGTAATTCTACTCATATAAGCATGGCAGAAAAGGAAGCTGCAGTTTCTTTTTTTGGACTGTTTTATTAGCTTTATTTACTATTACAAACGTGCTAGAAATGTTCACTGGCTGGTTCAAGCAGCAAGGGAGAAGGTCAGCCTATCAATTCTCAGGCACAATTTCTGTATCATCCATCATAAAAACTACTAAAACTATGGAAATCATCCAACTGATGAGTTGGGCATCGTGAATGAGAAATTGGAACTGGAGTTTTGCTATACATGCTTTCATGTGTGCAATGCTGATTATGAAGAACGCATTTCCTTGAATGTGGTTGCCAAAAACTCTTTAACTTGGTTCTCTCTGATTCTTTGACGTTTCATTAGTAGCATTCTATGCTGAAGTTGAGCTACCGAGTACTGAGATTTTCTACTCATGTTACAGACAGGATGCCTGTTATTTTGGGTGACAAGGAAGCAACTGACACGTGGTTAAGTGTTTCTTCCAATTCCAAATTTGATACGGTGCTTAAGCCTTATGAACATTCTGATTTGGTAAGCGCTCTCTTTGTTTAAGAAAAAGTGTGAATACCACCTGCTAGTAGAGAAATGGTACCGCATTATCTTTCATTAACACCAATTTTAATCTTCAGGTATGGTACCCAGTGACACCTGCGATGGGTAAGCCATCTTTTGATGGACCAGAGTGCATTAAAGAGGTGCGAAAAGTCTGCCTTTTCTATCACATTTTGTAATTTTCATTATTTGGCTCTCTAAAATGGAGAAAATAAAACTATGGTGCCAGTGATGAGCCGCGCTGCACTGGAGGATCTCTTCCTTGCTGTTTTCATTAGACATATTCCTAATTTGTTATTCCACTCAACGAATCGACCATTTATAATATTACAGCATGTCTTGCAGATACATTTGAAGATGGAGGAAAAGGGTAGTATCTCAAAGTTCTTCACACGAAAGGAATTTAAAGAAGAATCAAATCCTGAAGAAATTACACATGGAAAATCTCTCAAGTTGGTGCCAAAAAGTGTGAAGGAGGAGTGTGAAAGCGATGGAAAGTTAGAAACTCCATGCTCCGCTAAAACAGTGGACTATGATTTGAAAGAACCAGAAACTTTTTCACATGAGGGTGAATCGAAGTGCAGAACAAAACGCGGCCATGAGGAGTTGGTTGATTCAAAGATGAAGATAGATGAAATTGTCAAACCACTGTCAAGTCCTGCAAAGAAGAAGGCCAACCTCAAGAGCGTTGATGATAAACAGCCAACACTTCTTTCATACTTTGGCAAAAAATAGGATTCGTGCACCCTGTATATAGACACACCTCAACACCAATTTCCAAGCCTACTGCACAGTTCAGCATGGGAGGTTCTGTGTTCTGTGTTTTGATTTGTTTTGTATGAATCTGTGGGTACTTAAGCTAGGACCTCCAATTGGTACCCTGTAAGCACAAGGTAGCACACCTTGTATCTGGTTGGAAGCTACCGTTGGATTATGCTACAGAATCTGCATGTAAAAAGTTTATTTTTACTATTATCTTTTCGCTAATCCCATGATTTTCTTCCTCTTACAGTGAGCTGGCGTTTAGAATTGTTCAGAGAAAATAATTAGAGCCCTTTCTATTTACGTTCTAGAGTAAAGGAAAGGCTCTTGCTCGAAAGTGCATGTTGGATTACTATGGCACAGCACTATATGCATGTTGGAATTGGAGGCTATGTTGTCGGTCTCTGGTTGTCGAGCAGGGCAAGTTTGAGACTGCTTCAGTTGCCTTTAAATTAGTCGCCGAATTTCTCCAGGCAACTTTTTGATATGACAGCAGCTTTCCAAGTATAGCGAAGAGGAAAGTTGACTCATCTGTTGATGTCCAATTTTGAAATGTACAAACAACCCTGAATAATTTAACATAGAACTAGGAGCTTTGATGGATAAGATTAGATCACGAGCTGTTTTGCCAGAGGAAAAGGGGATTGGCAAGGAATAGATCGAATTTTCAACTCCCAGGTTCATTGCTGAGGCGACCTGGCTTGGCTACTGCAGCTAGCAATCTACCAAAGTTCTTAACAGTTAACACCTCCGCGTCAACTTCTAACACGGTTCTTAATACATCCATGCAAGTTTCAAACCCGTTCAAACCGCTCATAACCCTGCTCTGTTAAATATATAACCTAACCTAACTAAGAATGCTGGCGGAGCCATCATTGCTCATTAGCTAGGACAGATATTTCATGTATCTACTTGAATTTGGATCAAGAACTAAACAAGGATTGCATAACTACAATGAAGATTATTTATATAATAATGCAGGGAGAGCTACAGAATAATGGCCAAAATTTTCATCATGCCAGAGAAAGGGTGATTCTTGAAGTCAATAGTAAAACCCTTCACCAATAAATCAAACAATCCAGTTAAGAAGACATGTATCAATGCCAAACAGAATCGCAACCATCGACGACAACTTATCATAGACATCTCAAACAAAGCTTCTAAAGTCCCTCTCAAAAGAGAGGGATCATGGCCCGCATAACCTGTCTCTTCAAACTAGCACACACATTCTCTGCATATATAGATAGCCTACATTTTGAAAGATATTCCATTTGACATACTTCACACCCATAAAAACTACAGCAGGCGGTGCATTTTGTGCTCTCATGTTCTTTAAACCTAAAAGAGCATATTTCTACCAGGCTCCAAAGTATCTTCACGGACCTCAGTTCACTTGTACGAACCTCAGAGTTCATGAAAAAATTGCACATTCAATTCGATAAAATATATACCTAAGTAAAATTTCGATCACTCAATTGATGCTAGTGTGATTTAGCAGACACTATCTCATTTGAACGAAAAAGCACAAAACTCACATTTCAACTTTCCTTGCAACATAGTATATGCAAAAACTTGCAGGTCATTGTTTCATTGAAACAAGCTGCACTTCTTTTCCCATCCCGAGGAGCGGGAATGCACACTCAAGGTAGAAACATTAAAAGATAAGCATTAAGAATTCAACTTGAACATCAAGTTCTATTTGAACAAACAGATACCAAACTCCATGTATGCTGTCAATCTATCAAGAACGAGCTGACAAAGCAAGCTGCACAGCATCAATACTTCAAAATTAAATACATATAATTGGTGGCGGAACATAAGTAAGTCTACAGATTCTAGCATGAAAACAACGTTCACAAAATTTATATATCTATAAAAGCATCAATTCCACTAAGTAACCCCCAATTCCAAAAGCTCAAAAATAAGCCAACTTTAAAGCCTATTGCTTACTCAGTAAAAGCAATCCCCTTCAGTACATTCCTCTGCTGCTATTAAGAATGGAACCAAGTGTGCCCAGAACCGCGAAAGCCAAAAGCGGGCTAACATCAAGAGTATCGAAGATTGGAGGAATTATATTTCTAAACAAGTTCAAATAAGGATCACACAAGTCCCTTATAGCTGATAAGGGCTGACGGTCCCAAGGAATGTTAGGGAACCAACTAAGCAAAACCCTGACCATCAAAACCCCACTATATATATCAAGCCATTTAGCCAAACCCGCCGCCACCACCGTCAATGGGGTGTTTAAATACCCGGTAGGACGGTCCTTAAGCGCCGCGAAGAAAAGGGGCCCCAGTGAGTGACCCAGGTTGCTTTGTAGAGCACGAATCGCCATGAGTTGATCCGGTGTGGGGAAAACGTTAAGTGAAAGAACTGATTTTTGGATTGAAGTGATGAGGATGCGTGATAGAGAGAGAGCTAGGGTTAGGATAGTGGCGACGGTTCGAGTTGACCCGGTGAGCAGGGGTTGTGACTCGGCGGGGATTTGTGTGGATTGGGGGGAGAGGTGAACCCTAAGGATACGTTGTTTGGCGGTGACAGTCGGAGACAGTGGTGGTTTAGGGAACTTGAGGGCGAGAGATGGGGGGTTTTGTGATGGAAGACAGAGGGTGGTGGTGGTGAGAGGAGGGCGGCGGGAGAGTTTAGAGTGGGAGGGGAGGAACGGGGCGCGGAGGACGGCGCCGGTTTGGGAGGAAAGCATCGTTGCCATTTCTTGTTTGCTTTGTTGCGGAGATATCGTCGATATTTTTAAGGCTAAAACGATGTAGTGATGACAGGAGAAAGGAGAAATCGATAAGGTTTTGCTAATTGGGTTTTCGATTTTTGATTGTTTTTTATCACTACTTTGAACGGCTAGAGTATTTTTAATATTAAATTATAGTTATAAAATCCGATCTAATTCAATATTAGCGTCACAAATTAAATTAAGTAAATAAATTTAAAATATTTTTGTTTTACTAATATATTAAAAAAAGTAAAAAAAAACATTTTTTTTTATGATTAAAATAAATTGACATGGTAAATTAGACTAATAGCTAACTCATTAGATCAAACAAGCTATCATAATCTAATTTTAACTCTATTTGCCTTCAATTTAATTTTTAAAAATTAAAAAAAAACTCAAGATTGATCTTGATTGAAAATGTAATTTGATAATGGTTGAAAGAATCAAGGACTATAATTTATAGTTAAATTTTATTAAATCTAGAAAAACTCATCATTTTATCTAATATTTTTTATAAATTAAATTAAATTTTCATGATATATCATGTGGGACTATTGTTTACTGGCACGCGCGAGTGAGAGAGACTAAAAAGACCGTCCTCTCCCAGAAACCCAATCAACCCAGCAGGTAACCCAAAACCCATCCTTCCTTCTCTCCAATCCCTACCGCTAGCCTCCACTGATACCACACACCACCCATAACCACCGCGCTGTCAGCCACCCCGGGAGAAAAAAACGCACGCCGGAAAATAAAATAAAAACCCCGACCACTGTGTTTCCTACCCTCCTCCATGAGCCATTCACCCCTCTCCCTCATTGATCATGTATTGACACGAATAGAAAACCATTGCTTTCTCCTCTCTTTCCCACCAAAATCCCTGCCGCTATCCTAGATTTTTATATATAAATGAGTACGTGGGGTTAAATCCATGCTCGAATGAATTTCTATGGGGATTTATAATCGCTGAGGAAATTTAATGTTCCTGGAGTGATCAGAACAATTTAATCCCCTGGTTGGGATTAAAAATTAAAAGATTTTGGTTTTCTTAGACATGCATTTGGATCTTTTAAAAAAAAAATCGTTGCTATTTTCCATGCCTTGCCTTTCCAATACTCCTGGGCTGCCCAATGGCCCAAGTGGGCTTGGGATGGCTTGTCCAAGCCCAGGTTGTTTTTTTCTTATAGGTTTTTATTTTTTTTATGTTTCTTTTTATTCTTTTTTTTTTAACATCTCTATCAGAACTCATCTTCCCATTTAAGAACGTTAACATACGCGGGGAGGGGGCGAGATGCTTGTTTTCATCCTTCCATGTCGATGCTAATTAATCAAAATATTTTTTACTTCTGCTACTTCATTTAGATTTCCAGCTCTTCGATTTTATATATAATATATATCAACTATTTCATATCATACAAGCAGCAATTGGGTTTCTTTAAGTCAATAAAAACATAGAAAAAACACAGTGATTTTGCTGTCGAGCACCGATTTGACTACCGATGCTAGAGAGAGAGGAAAGAAATCAAACACCAAAACAATCAGCATAGAGGGAATATCTGTGGACGTAAGAATGGTAAAGACAAGTAATAAGCCTCGATGAACCGGCCATTAGGAGCCATATCCATGAGGATACTCTTCAGCATTCGAAGGGGAGCCACCATGACACCCCACCGGATCACCGGCCTTGACACCAGGCAGAACCCTCGCCTCTTATTCCCCAGCCGTACCGTGCTAACTCTCCGCCTCCTCAGCCGCTTCCGCCCCCCTGCTAACACCGTGGAACTTGAAAACATGGATACAGTGATAGCACCTCTCCTGAGCATGTTGCGAGCTAGTCAAGTGGCTGCCTCTTTTCTTCTTCCTTAAATTCTTATATATGGTGTGCGTTAAAGGTGGATCTGGTGATGATCATGATGGCCATGATAGCAGCAATTATAACAATCATTATGTTCCAGGCCTGAAGCTAGAGCCGGATTTAATATAACAATCATTATATTTACTTGCTTTAGGCTTGTGCTAGTGATCATTAGCAGAGATGGGTTTTTTTAATTCTATACTTAAAAGATGAGTTAGAAAGAAGTGGTAGGTGAGGTGTGCTGAGCACTAAAGAATCCAGTTTATTCAAAGTGGTATGATTACACTGCAATGTAGACTATTATATTGTTCAATCTCTATAATCCTTTAACTTTAAAAAATAAAATAAAAAACCAAAAGGTAAATAATAATAAAAAATGGATTTTTTAAAACGATTTTTGTATTTTTTTTTCCCCAAAGTATCAGTCAGTTAATTTTATATGTTTTTTAAAAAATATAAATAGTAAAACTTTAACACGTATCCGTCACTCTCTTGAAAATCTAATAAAAAAATATTGAGTTGATAATAGACAAAGGGAATCTTGCAATCAAGTGAACCAAACCATAGACACCAAAGTGCCAAAATTGTATCTCAATTGTTATTGTGGAGAAGAACTCTGTTTTTACTGAGTTTCTGTTTTGGAGTGTAATTGTGGTTGTTTTTTAAAGTGATTTTCGTTCAAAAATGAATTAAAATTATGCTTTTTTTATTTTTTAAAAATTATTTTTGACATTAGCATATCAAAATAATCTAAAAACACTAAATTTTATTAATTTAAACTTAAAAATAAAAATAAAAAATTTTCAATTTTTTTCAAAAATGCTTTTAAAAAGCACTCCCAAACACCTCTGAACCATAATGAATGAAAAAACTCTCTCTCTCTCTCTCTCTCTCAAAGTTTAACTCATTTATTACAAAAATAAATAAATAAATAAAATTTATTTTCTTCACAAATGATTTTTTTATCAATGAAGTTTCACTTTTCACACATATAAATTAGGTTTGGATGAATTCCAAGTCACGTTTGATAATATCCATATCCTACTCGTTATCCATAGAATTTAAAAAATTAATATCCATTTGAGTAGGTATCTACCATGTTCATATTAAATTGTCATCACTGCTCAAATTCAGTGTTTTTTTTGCAATTTAGGTAAAATTGCTCTCCCCATCAATCATTTCGTTAAACAACTTTTCTTTGCTGCCATCAATTGTTCTCCTTCGTTTCCTATCTTCTTCTTGTTTCAAGAATGCAAAATCTAGTACAGATTTTTTAAATATTTATATATATACATATATTATATAATATATTTTTTATATTGTTTTGAAGTATTGATATTTAAAATATTATTTTGATGTATTTTTAAGCAAATAAATATTTTAAAAAATAATTTTTACTATATTTTCAAATATTCTCTTCAATACAAAATGTTTTTCAATGATTTTTTTAAATTAAATTAGCCATTATTGTTATGAAACCAAGTCTGATTAGACGAGTAAATCCAGCACCTGATTTGGACTGATATGTGTTAGAATCGGATAGAGATTCAATCTTGTCAAACACGGCTGATGAACCTGCAATTCGATTAACTTAAAAAATCCAAGTAAAATTAGTATAGGTAAACTCCAAATATTTATTTTAAATATAATCTGTAGTAAGAATCATAAGCGCCAAAAAAAGTAGCCATCCAAACGAGTCGCCGAGCAAACAGAGTCAGAAACCCCCCATCCCTGCCCCCCTTCTAGTCGTTCTAGATCCCTGTTTTTTGCCATCACCATTGCTGTCGCTGTTATGTTTGCTCGGAAGAGCCCTTGCCGCCGGATGGGTACTTGATGGCATTGAGTCCCACTTTCCTCAGAGCAGCTTTGCCCAGGTCAATGCCGCAGATATCAGAGAGCCTGACAAGGTATAGCAGAACATCTGAGAGCTCTTCACCGAGATGTACTTTATCCTCTTCTTTCCAGTCGGAAAGTCCCTTTGGGACCTCTCCTCTCCACTGAAATATCTCCGACAGTTCTCCGACTTCACCCACCTAAGAATCATCACCATGGAAGAATCACACAGAAACAAGCCCTTCAAACACTATTCACAGACAAAAGCTACTCTCTCTCGTTTGTCATTTTTTGTTTATAGAGGAAAAGGCAAGGGAAAAGGTGTGTTCCGAATATTTCTTTTGACATGGATCGATGACAACCAAAAGGGTAATCTTTTTGCATAGTTGGTGACGTTTGACAATGGAGATGAACATGAAATAATACAGCACCTCCCTCACACACCTAACTTGAGATTTAAGCAGGTGATTAAGGAGAAAATATATAAAAATTAAATCCCGTCTCGAGTTAATTCCTAATTAATCAAATAATTAAAACCCAACTCGTTAATTATACGCATGATCATGCCTCTTCGTTGGGTCACACAAAGCCAAAAGGTTCATATAAATCATAAGTACTACAAGGCCAGACCCAGAAAAACAAGAAACCATGAAGAAAAAAAAGTTGCAACACAACAAAAAGAGAAATAACGACACAAACAAGAACATACCAAAGCCAGCAGCAGGTTCCTGGGGCTATGAAACTGGTCCCAGTTCCTTTCCTTAGCGAACTCAGCCGTTTTTTCCTTGAGAAGATCAAGAGTGACACTCTCTCCTCCGGTTGCCTTTGTCATAATTGTTTCCCCGAAAGAATTATGAGAAGAAGAAGAAAAAAGACTACACGGGAGAGCAATGTGGAAAAGTTGGGTCTTGTGTGTAACTTTCTTGGAAATGGTCTGAGTGGATATATAGAAGAAAAAAGGGGATATGTTAGGGTGAGAAAGTGAAAGACCAGAAGACAAGAGGTTGTTTTGAGAGAGAGAAGAAGCCTTCGATCCAACATGTAAAAAAAGCGATTTGATTTTTTAAATTTTATGATTTTACTAAACTTAGAATATTAGTACAATTTGACTTGATTTGCTATAAAATTTTGTACGATTGTAGATGAGAATGAAATTAGATATTTTATTATTTTCAAATATATATATATATATAAAAGATAAACTTAATAATTTATTCACACGACGAGATAGAACTATGTGTTTGAAATCATGATTAAAATATATTAAAAATTTATAAAAATTAGAGATTTAAACTATATAGAAAAATTCTAGAACGAGGACTGCAGTTTAATTATCATATTTTATTTATTTATTTAATATTAAAAATATTTTTAATTTAAATCTTTTCTAATGCGTTAAACATTGTTTAATAGTTTATTAAAAATTTATTTACTTATATTAATTAATTATTAATTTAAACTTATTAGTTTATATTCTAAAAATGTTCATTAGACTTATTAAGACGAGAGCAACTAAGTTGTCCCGAGATTCATGTGTAATTATTATCATTTAATAATTTATTCATATTAAAAAAATTGATTTTGAATTTTTGTTTCATGTATTTATTGATTTATATTATATATTCATTGATTTATTTAGATATTGGCACTCCCGAAAGTTTAACTGCAGTCCTGCTTTTACAATTTTTCTAAACTGACGAGTATGTCCCTTTACTTTTGTAGTTAAAAACAATCATAAGAAAATAAAAATAGATAAAAAAATATATACAGAAAGTATGAAAATAAATAAAAAATGAAAAAAACAGGGACCACCAAGTTTTTTTATTTGATTTATAATTACATGTTATCAAAACATAAGAAACAAAAACATAACTAATACATATAATTTATTTACCAAACAACCTTAACTAATATATTATTTTAAACGATTCAAAATTATCCAGGGACACAACTGGAAATTGGCCTATAAATTCTATGAGGTTATCCCTTGAAAGTTGGAAAGTTAAGTATTTATTTTTATGTTATAATATGTTTTAAAATAATTTTTTATATATAAAAATATTAAATTGATATTTTAAAATATTTTGTTATTTTAATACATTGATATTAATAATATTTTTTTTATAAAAAAATAATTTTTCAATAAAGTAGTGCTGTGTTTGAGTCTCTCAGTATTAAATGATAATATATATATATATATATATATATATATATATATATATATATATATATATATTTGCTTGCCACAGTTCAACTTTTAGAAATTGTCTAGATGAGGAAAAAAGTTGATTCGGCCCATCAAAATGGTGTTTTTACTTTTTACCCCTTTTTTCAACTGGTAATTTACAATTTAGTTCTTTATAGTTATTTACATTAAAAAGGGAGAAAAAACATATTAACGCAGATTACATTCCACCAACAAATCAATGATATGAAATTCTCAAATGCATAATATAATTGTCTGACCAGAGTTTGAATATTTTCGTGAACACCTCTTTCAAGTGATGCAATCATGTTGTAAGCTTTGCTCAAGTATCTTTATTATTTTGCATTTAAAATATTTTTTAGGGTGTTTAGAATTGTGATTGTGGTCACTATATGGAGTGTTTATTTATTTAAAAATATATTAAAATAATATATATTTTATATTTTAAAAATAACTTTTAATATCGTATCAAAATAATTTCAAATATTTATTTTTCAAAAAATTGATGAAAAAAAGGCTGTCTCCAACCAGCAACCTTAATCTCCAAGTAAATGATATATGATATTATTTGAAACTATTTAAATGAGCATGTCATGTCTCACTGACACATGTTCTTAATTAATTAATTAACGCAAACACTATTAACCCTTATATTTTTCAAATTTGTTTTATTGAGACCCCTATTCTTTTTTGAATCGATTGGGTCCCTACACTCCACACGAAGTCATGGACGTGGTCCTTTAATCGATGGCACAATCAATTGATCATTTATGTGGTTCACTGATCTAACATCTCATATTTTTAGGTGTTTACTTGTTATTTATGCTATATTCTGAGGACAATAGTAAAAACAACCTTAAGAAAATATCTTCATATACTAATTAATAATAAATTAAAAAAGGAGAACCGATTAAAAATTTGCCGACAATTCACAGGCCAAGTAGAAACATTAATAAATCTCTTCCTTTACTAGCAAATCTTTTTGGAGCTGCAGTCTTGGGATGAACTCTCAAGTCACTGTCGACACAAAACATCATCGCGAACCGAAAGTGAACTTGTTTAATGAACCTGTGAGCATCATCAACAAGATTTTTCAAAGATTGAACATATGTTTCTGGGCATGTCTCCTTAATTTTGGCTATAAAACAAAATAGTGGTTTAAAGTTTAGTAGGGAAAGCAGCATAGCAGTTTGATCTAAGAGTGTGTTTGACACTGTATTTCAAATTTTTTTTTTAAAAATAGTATTTTTATATAATAATATCAAAAAAAATATTTTTAAAATAAAAAAAAATTTATTTTAATATATTTTTAAACAAAAAAATATTTTAAAAATAATTTTATACTCTTAAATAGTCGATTAGACTGGCTGGTGCCGGCAAAGGAAGGGGCACTCGACATGGAAATGACCCGTGAGAGATCTTGTGTTCCTCCAGTGTTAATGATTCTGTGTTTCTATCAAAATATTTGGACCAGGAAGAGAGTGTTAATTTAGGAATTATTTCTAACAGGATCATTTAAAAAGTATAATTTTATATTTTATACAAAGATGGTTACATGTTCAAAATTAGTTTGGAATTTTTATTAAAAACAATGATTGAAAGATACCATAATAGTGATGTTTGGAAGTGTGTAAAAACTAAAGATAAGGGTGGATTTTAAATTGGAATTTTAAAATAATAAATATTTATACAATGGTGGGATCAAAATATTGATTTAAATAAAATAAAGGGGAAATGAGTGAAAACTTTGAGAGAAAGAATCAAGAAAAATAATAATTAAAAAATCCTAATTTGTTTCTCTCAACTATCATACCCTCCTCCACTCAGTTGACACCTAACCTCCAATACGAGTTTACTTGTTTAAACACCAAGCATGATTAAAGAAAGAAAATATTAATTCTATAATATTTAACCCCCTCTCAACCTAAAACCATATTCGACTCAAGGCATTAAGTTTTTAAAATTATTATAAAAAATATAATGTATTTTCAAGAGAAAAGTTTGTTCAAACTGGAAAAAAACGCATGACCTATTTTAATTTCACACTTGATTGATAATTCCAACCCAAATAATATTGGCTAAAATCATAAAAAAAAAAAAGCAAAATAAAATAAAATAACCAACGTAATGAAATAATTTATTGGGCTGAAATATTTCATTCTAGCATAATGTCTCTGAACCATTGATAGTACCACTCCCTATCCTTGGGCCCCTTTTTTCTAAGGACACACGTCAAAGAGAACTCCTAAAATCACAATCTAGTCCCTGTGCTCCATCTGGTGATAGTTGAAATTGGCAAATTCTGTCCAGCCCACTCCCCCTATTTATTATTTATTTTCATTCTCATCTACAAAGTTCTTGTTTGTAAGTGTAGTTGAAATTGTATTTTAAAGTCTTTTCATTCAGAAATACATTAAATGATATTTTTTTATTTTTAAAAAATTACTTTTGATATTAACACATAAAAATAATCTAAAAACATAAAAAAATAATTTAATATAAAAAATAATTTTAGTTTTTTCAGTTTTTATCGTAAACGCTTTTGAAATGTAGTACTAAAACAAAATTAAGCCCGGTGGTTAAAGAATTGCTCAAATTATCTGATTTGGGCCAATGCCCTAACAAATCTTAAAATGAGAATACCCAGTACACATGTTGTTGTTGAGAAGACCCGTACATTTAGGTAGTGAAAGTTGATTGATCATAGAACACCATGTTTTTAATAACTAGAATTTACCCAATCTAGTCCAAACTTAACCAAAGCAACACTTGTCTGCCAACAAGAAAATGAATGGAAAGAAAAAGGGGGTGGAGGAACATTCTGAGAGGAAAAGTGCAGAGAATATGGGCCAGGAAATGCATGATTCATCCAAGCTTGAAATGTTGGCAACACTTGCATGTTTCTGTGTACTGCAGATGGGACCTCCATGCTCTTATGAGCATCCTTGGCTCTTTCCCTAACACCTTGCTAAACTGAATGGAATCAAACCAGTTGCCCATGTGATCCCTTGTTAGCTTCTGTCTTAATTTAGGGACCACCTCAGCATACTTGTGCCCACTTGCATATGATTCCATCCCTCTGTTTTCCTTCTTTTCTCTACTTTCAGTTTATCACATTTAAGATTTAAGGGACACGCACACACGAACTCTTAAGGATATAACTAGTGTAATGGAGTTCAAGAAATTACAGCAATGGAAGGAATTTAGTCCCCATCCCACTATTTTATGACGAGTTTTACGGGAGTCAAATTGGTATTTTTTGGTCAAATTCAAACCTTAACAGGCCTTTTTAATTTCTTCTATTTTGTTTTACTTAAAAAAAGAAGTCATTTATTATTTAATTTCATATTAAACCTGTACATGAAATTGATAGGCACACAGCCTTTCATGATAAATGTACGATAAATATTGCTTCTAGCTTTCTTTCTAATATTCTTCTACCAATCGTTTTTTATACTCTTTTGGACCTATATGTAAGTAATGCACAATGAATTAACTAGAAATAAATAATTTATAGTAGCCTCTATATAGACAGTGTGATATATACATATAGTATACATTATCTTTTCTAAGTCACGAAAGGACGTTTTATAGGGATTCTTGTTCCTTGGAAGCAATCTCTCTCTCTCTCTCTCTCTCTCTCTCTACACACACACACACACACACACACACACGAAAATAAAAGGTTTGACAACCACAGCAGCTCATGGCCAAAGGGATTAAGCATAGTTAGGAGAAATAGCTACCACAATTGAATACAATTATTTTTGTAAAAATATATTTGAACTGAAAATGATTCGATCTAGATGTGTTTTTCACATGATTGTTTTATGATTTTAATAGTGACATATAAAGATTATATATTAAAAAATCATCTAAAAAATATTAACTTGTTTTTGGGTCTAAATACACTTTGAAAAACATTTTTAAAGGCAATATATATTACCATACACAATGATTCTCTTCCCTTCTCCTGAATTTTACAGTAATTACACGCACATGTAGAGTTTTAGTTATGCGGCAGAATGACTATCTAAGATATACAGTAATAGATGACAGAAACTTACAAGTATATTAATTTTTCTTAACAAATTGCATATAAATATATTTATATATGTTTACCAGAAATACAAAAATTCATGCGCGCCCGCCCAAATGGACGCTACAAAAGCTAATCTTGAAAAAGCATTAAACTAGCTAATCTTTTCAGGAAAAGAAAAAAAAGAAGCTCCTCAAAGCTCAAGCTTCAATTTCTTGATTCAAAAACCACACCATGCAAGAACTCATCTGGGACCTTGCTAGCAAGCCATCACCTATGACAAATACATTTGTAGTGGTATGCACTGTTTATCGGGTCATTTCCCTCTACAGGAACCTGCTCAGCTCTGCACTTGTATTTGCATCCTCTACATTCATTGTAAGTGCAAGTAGGAGCTGTCGAGCCAATCATCAATCTCTTCGAAGACATTTGCTCCTCGTTGCCACCCTATACGCACGTGCTCAATTAGAACAATCAAAGAAAGTTCACCGATAGATTAAGCAAATCTAGCTACTTTTTTCGTGTGTGTGTGAATGTTTGTTCATTAAACCCTAATTACCAGCGCGTGTGAATCTTCCTGTGATGATGATGTACTGATACTTTGATGATAAGTCAGCAGCTCTTGATTTCTGGACCCTGCAATACATAAATGAATTGTCGTATCAATAAGCTAGAAAGACTGCAGATAAAGAAGATAAGGTGGTCAGTGTATTTTCTTGACAACCAAACAGAAAGAAAAGATTGCAGTAGTGCGAGAAACAGCAAGTGAGTTTGAATGAAGGATACTAAGATAATATCAGGAACCCAAAAGGGTAAAAAGATTCTTGTGACCTTGAACAACAAACGCTGCAAGAGTGAAGGTAAAGAGAAGGGAGAGTAGGTAGCATAGTTTACTGTTCGCCATTCTTCCCTTTGTATTAATGGGAGTTAGCTTATGAACAGGGGTTGAATATATTTGAAGGATGGATTGATGGATGAGGGAGAGAGAGAGAGGGTGAGACTGTGAGAGTTTGTGGTCAATTGATGCCAATAAGAGATAGACTGGCAAAAAAAATCTGCGAACACTGAAGAGGTCCCCAACCCTTTTAATTAAAACAGAGTACCTGCTAGAGGCTGGAGCTAGACCAAGCATGGGATCAATCACGGAATGTACCTTGAAATTTCCATTTTAGTTGGGGATTTAGTTGGGGTATTTATGGTGTTTTAAATAGAATTTATAAATATTTTTTTATATTATTTTAATGTGTTAATATTAAATAAATATCAAAATATATAACTAGTATAATATATTTTTGAGGAAAAAATACTGTAAAAATAATTGTTATTATTATTTTTAACATTTTATCCATAATAAAATTAATATATAAAAAGCTCAATGATTGAAATAATTTTTAAAAAATAAAAAGAATAAAGGCAGAATTGAATAACATAATATATGATCAATTTCAACTGAAACAATAAATTTTTAAAATCTATATTCTCTTAGTCTTTAAAAATATCATTTAAATTAAAAAAATTATTCGAATGAAAAAATATAAATATGTTGAGTATTTAAAAACAAAAAAATTAAATCATGTTAATCTCCTCATAAATTCTTTTTTTAGAAAACCAATTTACTTAAATTATTTGTCTCTTTTTAAAAAATACTTTAGGTGCAAAAAAGCAACACATGGATGGGGTGTTAATTAAAGCATGCATTTTAAAAAACTTTTGAAAATGATATTTTAAATGGTATCAAGTGAAAAAAAAATCCAAAACTAAGAGTATATATATATAAACATGGACAAAAATAGAGATTATTTTAGAAGACATGAAAAAATTAAAGAAAGTAAAATTAAATAAAAAAATTAAAAGAATAAGAGTCGAAACGAAAAATAAAAATATATAGTCAATTTCAATCGAATGATTAAATTAAACAAATCAAAACTTATATAGCAGAAATTATGATAAAAAGATACAATCAAAAGCTCAGGGACTGAAATGGTAAACCCTTAAACTAAGACGACTGTAATGTAAATCAACCTGCAAGAGGAGAGAGAAGAGTGAAAAAAAGATAAATCGACTACTGACACGTCTCTGATCACCATGTGACGACACTTAAACCACCAATTGGAAGGGGACACGGTGACGCTTCCGGTGAGATGAAAAACGAACATGTTTGGCCACCATAGGACACCGCACGCGCTGCTCTCAAGACGCGGATGAAAGAGAATTGTCAGCGTGTCCGCGAGACACGCTGGCAACTTTTCATTTAAAAAAGAATAAAATGAATTTGAAAATATGCATATACCCCCTAGCTAATTCTTCCAATTTGTCGTTTGTGAGGGTACATTCGTAGTTTCATTGTGCATCACCCGATAAAAAAACCTAAAACATCCTCACCTGGTAAGCCAAAAAATTGTTTTATTCAATGATATAACAGTTATTTTATTGTCCATTGACAAATGAAAGAACCAAAAATACCCTTGCCCACTCAACACTGTTTTGTGTGATAGCAGAGGTAAAATCATAGTTTCAATGTATAAAAATTGATAAAAAAATACAAATACCCTAAATAACTAGAAAATATCAACCGGTCCAGTTAAAAAATGAAAATACCCCCGAGATAAAAAGTTAAAGCACACCAAAGATCAAACATATAATTATACTATTACAATACACATTAATATGTCTCATCAACTATAGTACTTTCTGGACACGTTTAGCTTTTTAGTTAATGTTTGGGTATTTTGATGATTTTTGGAGGGCAACAGCGGCATTTCAGGTAAGAGAATCATTCTGATCTTGTCTGAAGTGTAAGACATCATCATTATGGCTGTTGAGGCTGCTAGAGACATCTTACCTACCGCTGGAAGGATCCGGGGTTTCCAGCCCTAGGAAACTGCCACCACCCAGTTAATACCTATAAACATTCATGGATTCTTTTTTACACTGTTTTGGTCAAGTAAACAAAGGCACTGAAAACCACACCGTGTTCGCTCAAGCCATGCATGGACTGTGCTGCTACCACTTGAAAAGAACGGCACCGTACTGCAGCACCATTTCAGCGTATCAGAATCAGAAGGGGATGGAATTCAAACTTTGTAAATTATTCTGTTTCCATAATTTGATCTTCTTCTTTTTGTTTTCTGGATTGACTAGTAGTTCATGAACTAACCCGTGCACTCCAAATCTTGGCCTCATCGTAATTCCTATTTGAACAAGCTGTAAAAACTATGCCTTGGTTCGAGTGGGGATAGTTTTTCTCCACGAAGTTTTGAGGGATGGATAGAGAGGTAGGAGTTTTGCAAACATGATCTCATTCCTTCGTATTGCGAAAAATCTTAAACTCATCCTAGCCGATCCTATATAGTCAGGCTTCCACTCAAAAACAAATTAGGGTTTCAAGTATTTATCAAAAGTGTGTGTGTGTAGCATTACTATTGAATCTTTACAAAATATAATAAAATAGACATATCCGGTGTTTTTTTAATTAGAATTAGAGATTTGACTTTTATGTATATGATAATTTATTACGAAGAGATTTTAAACGAGATAGATATATTTTTTATATAAAAAATAGATAAAAGAAAATGAAAGAAATATTAATGAGTCGTGGATGATAAAAAATAAAGTAAAGTATTTATTTTAAGGTTTTCATAAATAGAAATAGAAATCTTATTGCCTTCTGAACTTCATGACCAATACAGAAATCTTATTCTATACTTTTATTCTTAGACATCTTACGTAGTTTCACTAAGAAAATCAATTTATTTTGATTACTTTAGTTTTACTTTATTGTTACTCTAAGTTTAGTATATGTCGGAGAAAACAAAAAACACAAATAATATAATTATAATTTTACTCCGAGTTTACTTAATTATTAGTTAGTTGTGATGAACTCATATTTGAGTTAAGAGTCATAAGTTAAAAGGAACAGCCCGAGTTAATCTTACACAGTAATTGGGAAGAGATGCAGGCCCATTAAGAAAGAAAGCCCATCAAGAACGGTTGGCAGTTTGAAGTGGAAATGCCGCGAAAAGAATACCCAACCCAACGTTGAAGAATACCAAACCTTGCCGCCTACACCACTCTCAAATCTCTTAAACAATCCCTTCCCTTCTCTCCCTTAACTTCTCAAGAAAAGCATCAGTCTCTGATTATTTCTTCTTATCACCACCATGCCAACCCCTTCATCATCCACTCCCTTCTCAATTCAGCTACAACATCGTCTCGACCTCTCTATCTGTTTCTTGTCTCATTCAATTTACTCTGTTTCTTTTCTCTTTGAATCCCAACATGGCATCTCAAGAATCCATAATCGCCCCTCAAGAACCAAAAACGATGTCTCAAGAACCCAAAACAACATCTCAAGAGTCCAAATTGGCCTCTGAAGAGTCTAATTTAACCTCTCAAGAGCCAAAAATGATCTCTCAGGTGTCTAAATCGGCCTCTCAAGAACCCAATACGCCCTCCCAAGAACCTGTAACCACCACCTCGTCCAATCTACCATCCAAATACTCAGACCGGGTGGTTTTGAAAACCATTTTAGAGCCAAGTGACAGGCAGGGGAGATTGGCGGGTGATAGAGTTTTGGTTGGTGGATGGGTGAAGTCTTCTAAGCAGCTGAATAAAGAGGCAGCTGTGCCGGAGCCACAACAGCAGACCACTGAAGCGTCTAATGTGTCTCCAAGGCACAAAGATGTGAGATGTGTGGAGATTTTTCAGTCTAGAATACCTATATTTAAGTCAATAGCAAAAATATTTGGAGGGGGTGGTAGCAGTCACCCTGTTCGTGAAAAGTTGGAACCAGCCATTTCAGGGCCGCCTCCACCTTCTGTTGCTTACTTGCTTGTTAGCGATGGTTCTTGTGTTGCAAGTCTTAAGGTATATATGCTGATTTCAACTTTTCCTCTAGATTTAGAATCTTAAGCATCAGAGGTACTTTTCCATGTCACCTTTTGACTGCCGTTCAAATATTTTCAGGTCGTGGTGGACGCCTCTATAGCTCCCCTCAGCCAGCTGCTGCCTATCGGAACTTGTATATTAGTTGAAGGTGTGCTAGAGAAGCCATCGATGCAGGAAAAACACAGCATTGAGCTTAAAGCAGAGCGAATAATTCATATAGGCACAGTGGAACAAGACCTGTATCCTTTGTCAAAGAAACGATTGCCATTTGAGACGTTGAGAGACTGCTCTCATTTCCGGCCTCGAACAACAACGGTAAGCTTTTCATCGTCTCTACTTTTTTTATTTTGCACGTCTCGAATCCATGTCATGTTTGGTTATAACATTTTACTTACAGATGGAGTAGCGTGTATTCAATTGGAAATTAGCCATACTTCCTGGAATGTTTTTAGCTATTTATGTGAATTGACCATTACAATAGTGCTTGCAAGAGGCGGTGAAACATATTGTGATGCTTATATTTGTTTAGAATGATGGAAATTGGATCATATTCATTTTCAATGCCCCACCCAAGAATGTGGCAGAGTTTCAAATGATTAGTTGAAATGCTTTCATACTGTGCAGGTGGCATCTGTTACGAGAATCCGCAGTGCCCTAACTTTTGCCACTCATACATTCTTCCACGACAAGGGGTTTCTCGATGTGCATGTGCCCATCATCACAACAACAGATGGCGAAGGAGTTAGTGAAAAGTTTCAGGTCACAACTGTTTTTGGAAAAGATGGCAAACAGAAAGATTCAGGAGGTGTTACACTTGAAGTTCTCAAGGATGCTGTAATACAGAAAAGTAATCTAGTTGAAGAACTAAAGAGAAGTGAAAGCAATAGAGAGGCACTGGATTCTGCAATTATGGATTTGCGTAAAACGAACCAATTAGCATCACAACTAGAAGCAAAAGAAAAACGAACCAATCAGTACAGACCTTTCTTTTATGGGGATTTCTTCTCTCAGCAAACTTACCTTTCTGTTTCTGGTCTTCTCCATCTGGAGAGCTATGCTTGTGCATTGGGAAATGTTTTCTCATTCGGACCTAGATTTCGAGCGGATAGAAAGGAATCTGCAGAGCGTGTAGCAGAAATGTGGATGGTCGAGGTTCAAATGGCTTTTTCACAATTAGAGGTATGACAATAATGTTTCCCTCTGTTGTCAGGTTCATGACACACTGGTGCTTAGAAAATCATTTGAAAGCATCATTTCTATAGTCTATTATGATTGAACGGAAGCAAAACTGATTTTATAAACTTTTGCTGGCTTCCAGGATGCAATGAACTGCGCAGATGAATATTTCAAGTTCCTCTGCAAATGGGTTGTGGAAAATTGTTCAGAAGACATGAATTTTATGTCTAAACGTGTCGACAAATCTAGAAGCAGTCGTCTTGAATCAATGGTATCATCTTCAATTGAAAAGATTTCCTACATGGAAGCTCTGGAGAAGGTAAATTGCATCCCCATCTCTTTTTCGCAAAAATATTAGCCTCGAGCAATTTTACCTCATGAATATCCCTTCTGTCAATTGGCGAGCAGGTTGCAGATAAATTCGGAATAAAACAAGAATGGGGCATTGCTCTAACTCCAGAGCATCTAAGGTATGCCCAATGTGATGTTTCATATGCATATATTCATGACCAAATATCGGGAAAGATGGGTAGAGAGGCATTATTTCCTAATGCTGGTACTTATTATATGTTAATGGATGACAGTTATCTGGCTGAAGCTGTCTATAACAACCCTGTAATCATATACAATTATCCAAAAGAACATAAGCCCTTTTATGTACGACTGAATGATGATGGGAAAACAGCTGCTGCATTTGATTTGGTTGTGCCCAAGGTAAGCTCAAGATTTCATCTAAGAGAAGCATGCTTTATAATTGAGGGTTTTGTTAATCCTAGTTTGGACCGGTTATAAACTGGATGGTATATATTTTTGCAGACCGGAACAATCATCAGTGGTAGCCAAAGTGAGGAACGGATCGAAAAGCTGGACGCAAGGTAATGAACTTGGCAAACGATCAAAAAACAGTTGCTTGTTACCGACCAAAACAAGGGCTATGTTTCTACTCCATGTTGTTTAAATTTTCTTTATGCAGGATTGAAGAATTACGCTTGCCGAGAGAGCAGTACGATTGGTACTTGGATCTTCGCAAGCATGGAACAGTCGAGCATTCTGGATTCAGTTTAGGGTTTGATCTTATGGTTCTGTTCACTACTGGCCTCCCTGATGTTAGAGATGTGATCCCTTTTCCAAGGAGCTACCTCAAAGCAAACAACTAACCAGAATTCAGGAAAGAAACTAGTCTCAAGAATCAAAAATTAAATATCATACATTTATACTGCCTCATGGACAAGAAAATATAATAAGTAAATATGTAATGGCATGGGCATAACAGCAGCATGCGAGAGAAGCAAGATGTACTGATGACATTATTCTTATGTATGTAATGGAAGTTATTCGTTGAAACAGGACTATTTCTGAGTTGAGTGATTCTGATTTTCACGAAACAAACTAGGGATTAGCTACAGCCATTGAAGTATTAACCAGGGAATTTCTGGAATCAATGGGGAAGAAAATGGATAAAGCTCGTATCGAACGTAGCAGCTGCTATAGAAAATTCGACATCCCTTTCTGTCATCACAAAAGTCAGGGAAATTTTCAATAGCAATAGCCTGACTCGTTAGGTCGCTTTAGTTTGAACAGATTAATTTTCTAAATGGATTAAAAGCAAACCCAGTTGAGGACAGACTCGAATCAACAAACCAACCTGTCGAATCAGGTTCGGTTTGATGATTATCCATCAAACTAAGCTTCTTCTTTTAGGGTTCGAAATTATCATCTAAAACCAATTAATGAATACCCTTAGATGTGTCACTTTTCCAAAGAAACCCTCTTTGCTGTACCTCAAAAAGCAGTCGCCATACCAGTAATTCGTTGCAGCAGCTTGGTTTGGACAAAGAAGGTGCTATGCTGCAATATTTCCGAGGCAAGTCGAGCAGTCTCCTCCTCTGCTCACGAATGTCACGCCTACGTGAGTTACCAGGAGGAAGCAGTTTTGGAAAGTGCTTATTTTCATCAAAAAGTAGTTCGAGAAGCTCAAATTAAAATAAAAATAAAATTGAAGGGTAAGTTCAGTTTGATTCAAAATTATGGATAATTTTGGATTATTTAGCTTTCTTGTCTGCAGGATAAATTTTTCACCTCTTTTCCTTCAGTGCAGGATAACAGGAAGAGCAAAGCTACCCATTTCGTAAAAGATAATTGTCAGCAGAGACCTACAAAAGCATGCCTCCTCAAACTCATGCTGCAGGTCAGCCAAGTTACACAAAGAAGCTGGTATTCATGGATAAACCTGCTAAAACTAGAAGAAATGTTGTAGCTAAAAAAATTCATGAGATGAATCAATACGCCGTCGCATTGTAAAGTAGGGAATGATAAATTAAGCGTGATGGCTGCACAAGTTTTTGAAAATTGTTGACAGCGATAGCTAAGCAATGAGCAGAGAGAACAGTCTATTGGGGGCAAGTCCCTTGTGGATTGCACCGAAGCACAAGTGTCACCAAAGTTGACAGCTCGCTCCTTCCTTTTCCAAGCCCTTCATTCTTTGCCAGAACAGCTTGTGATCTCATCTTATTCATTAAAGCTCCAGGTTTCCTGATAAAATCTTCAGATCCGTTATAAATTATTTCATCTAAAAATTTAAACTGTTAAGTAAGATATTAGAATATAATTTATATTATTTTTTAATACACCTTCTCGATTAAAAGTCCTTTCAATTTAAAATTTGTACAGACTTATACTATTTTTACTTAATTTTTATCAAAAAAAAAAAAAATTTGTCAAGTGAAAGTAATTCTAACAAGACTGTTTTTTCATTGTTTGCCCCGTGTTGGAATTCATTCGAGTTCTTCTCAAGAGCTCGACTTAGTGGCCGTTTGGCAATGTGGTGGCATCCACGTTTGCCAAACGGCTTCTGTATTTAGTGTTTGGATAACAAGTAAACACATATTTATTGTGTGGGACCCACACCAAAAATTGTCCAAAACGCCGTTTCATGCAAAGCTGGAATTTGATGTTTTTTTATCTGCGATCCATCTTCATTGAAACGCCAATACATATTTGAAGTAGAAAAAATTACCGTTGAAACAAAAAACCCTACTTTATCCTCTCGTCTGCGCCTCCTCCCTTTGCAACGATCGATTTGCAATCCGTGAAGCAACTACAGTGGCTGCTTCTTCAGTCACGAAACTAAACAGAACAGTGCTGATCATGAAGGCACAGACAACCCAAAGGAAGCCATGCACGACCATGAGACAGCCATGCACACCACTACAGTGACTGTTTCACAAGCCAAAACAGAATCTCTCTCTCTCTCTCTCTCTCTCTCTCCAAAACAGAACAGCCATGATGCCGGGACCTTTCATCGCTGACTCCGGACACCACAGGCCACCATTTACGACGAAACCACCACAGGAAGAACCACCTAAGCCTCCTCTACCCGTCGGTATCGTCCGTTGAAGCTATCTTGGTGGTCGGTCGGAAGCTACTGTGCACGTGAATTAATTCACGTGCACAGGTGCACTGCACTGTCACGCGAGGAAGACGTGAACAGTGCAGCGCACCGTTTCACCTCAAGTTTGTTTTTAAGCTGGACTTGGGCTGGGCTGCACTCGGCCCAGCCCAAGTCCAGCAAAGTTGGGCTTAGGCCCAATTTGGTTGGGTTGCCCTCGGCCCAGCCCGTTTTTTTAAAATATATATGTTTTTAAAAATAAAAAAAATGTGTAGATACAGATCAGTCCTAATGGAAGGGAAATATCTATTCGTGATGAAATTGCAAGTAGTTTGATGGGAGAATAAAAAATAATATTTATTTTTTCATGAATTATTAATTACATTATATTATTATAATTATTAAATTTACAATATTTAAAAAATTATATATATATACCCTTTAAAGTAATTTCACAAGTTAAAAGCAATATGAAAAGCTTGGTAATCAAACACCCAAAACTGATTTTTTTTCAACCTCCAACTCAACCACAGTTTTAACCATACACTTCACTGTTTATTTTGAACCACAGTAAAAACACTTTTTTTAAAATTATTTTTTTTTCAACCTCAATCGCAAAAGCAATGTCAAACATACTATTATTAAGGTCTCATTAGTGGATGCTGTGGGGAAATTGAAGCAGCCATTCTTGACTAAATGGCTCGCCCCGAGAGTATACCACAATGAGTGGAGGAAAAAGATGATTGGTTCAATGAGACAGCAGTTTCACCTTAAAAGTCTAAGCACTGGCCTAGCTCTATCATTTATAATATAATCGGGGCTGGATGACTTATATTAAATAATTATTTTATTTAAAAGTTTAGACTATTATATAAAATTTCTATTCTCAGCAAAAAGCCTAGAAAAGTAATCTTTAGAAAGAAAGAAAAAGTTTATGCATGTATATAATAATTAGATGTTGTTAACGTGTTTTTTTGACATTGAATAAAAAAATTGATTTAAAAAATGATATTTATATATAATATAATAAAATAAAATAAAAATCATATCCGCTAATAAAAACATGTAAAAAGTTCATTTTTAACATAATAAAAAAATATGATAATATTGCAAGTACGTCTAACTGTATTATGATTTTTTTAATCAATAAAAGTAAATATGTTATTTACACAAAACAAAATAAATCTTAAAATATATCAACTGGTAAACTAAGAAAGAGTTGAGATAGCAATGAAATTCTAAAATAAATAAAAAATATTTTCATTAAAGTAAAAATAGATAAGTTCAACTCCTCCCTTTGATGCATACAATTGTTTTTAATCTTAAAGGTCATTGTTTCTTACCTACCAAGAATAAATAATTTTTATTTTTAAAGAAATTTTTTATTTATATACAACATAAAAAAAAATTATAGATGAATTAAAATAATCTCTTCAAAATATTAAATACATGTAAAATAAATTTAAAAAATAAATTTTATTTTAAAAAAATAATAATTTGAAGAGATTATTTTAATTCATCTATAATTTTTGGTAAAACATTAATTGTTTTTTTCAGAAAATTTTTTTAACAAGTATTAAGGATAAAACATAATAATTTTTTCAGAAAAAATACAAAAAAATAAAGACAATAATTGTTTTTTGATAATGAATAGACTAAGTGCAAAGTGATAAATAAATCAAGTGAAATGAAAATAAAAAAAATATTTTTTTTCAAAAACAAATACATATATAAAAATAAAAATTTGCTACCATCATAATAAAATAAAAACTATAATTTTATCAACACTACAATACTCGCAACGATAAATAAATAAAAATAAAAAAAATGTAAAATTAGAAATTTACTATCTTTTTTTAAAAAAAATACAAAATTATCATTTCTAATGTGTTTAACCATTTTTTTATAGTATACTTTATAATAATGAAATGGAACATCAAATTCTAGATATTCCTCATTATTTTGACGTTTCTCATTATTAAAAAAAAATATAAGAATACTTTTTCAGTAGGAAAAAATCGAAAAGATATTTTTCTGAGCCATTAATTCTCCAACCTCAGACCGAAAAGCAATACTAAAAAGCCTCCACTACACTAGTCAAAGCCACCGCCAAAATCTATCACAAAACAGCTCCGCCAGTTACGCAGTCTGTCTGCACCTGTCACGGTGCAAATGCCAGTTGCTCCTTTTACACATCCCAAAACGTAAGAGAATCTCAAAATCCCGTCACTAGCTATAATAATCCACACGTAAAACAAAGCAACTCCTTGCTGCAACAATGGGTCGAGAACAAGAAGAAGGTGAGGGGGGTGAAGAGTACTTGTTCAAGATAGTGGTCATAGGAGACTCGGCAGTTGGGAAATCCAACTTGCTGTCACGATTTGCTAGAAATGAGTTTGATAGCAATTCAAAGGCTACAATTGGGGTAGAATTCCAGACCCAAGTGGTGGAAATTGACGGCAAAGAAATCAAGGCACAGATCTGGGACACTGCTGGTCAAGAGAGGTTTAGAGCTGTCACCTCTGCTTACTATAGAGGTGCTGTTGGTGCTCTCATTGTTTATGATATCACCAGGAGGTCGAGCTTCGATAGTGTTAAGAGGTGGCTTGATGAACTTGGCAGTAAGTTTCTCGTTCTTTTTTCTTTCTGTTTGGTTGCTAAGAAAATTGAAATGTTAATTGGATGTGGCTTTGATGGGCTCAATAGTTCGGTTGGTTAATAGTATTGGCAGGTTTCGGTATGTAAAATATGATATTGTTTGATTTGAATGTTAGGAATTGCTTAAAAAAATCATCTTCTCATAAGCAAATGGTAAAACAACATGAAATTATGAATCTCAAACATGGAGCCTTATTGACTAGTAGACGAGTGGTGAGCAGAAATCGACTTTACTCTGCTTTTCCATATGCTAACGTTGCAGTTGATTGTGGTAGCGTATGCTTTTCAAAAAAAAAATTGCTTTTTTATGTGATTTTAGATGTTTTTGATGTGCCTATGCACAAATTATATATATATATATATATAAAAAAAATAATCTGATTTGGATGCACCCATACCACATTACCAAACACACAGGCAGGCAGAGTTTTGAAGTATCTTGATGAGTGATTTCTCAAGTCAATACTTTATTCATGCATTCTAGCCTAAACCGATAACACAGATATCTGTGGCATGTAAAAGCAAAGCTATAGAAAAAGCTGAGTTATGGCAGCATTTGCAGTGCATTATGATGACCAAAGAGGATTGATAAAAAAACATTTAGATTTGTTGGCAATTTTGCATCTTAAATCCAGTTGCCTCTCTTCAAGACGCCTGTCGGTGTAGCAATCTAGGCATTGTTAGTTTAAAATGAACACCAATGGTACCTTTACATTATAACCTGAACAGTAATTGATGAACGAGAGAGTCGAACACAACTTTCTGCTAACTCAACAGCCACTTAGAGTGAACTTTCAGAATGGTTGCCTCATAACCAATCCAGGCATGAAGTGGAAAAGTGGGGGAAATTAGGTATGTGGACTATTCAAGGATATGTATGGTGCAAACATGTCACAAGGTCTTAAAGAGTGTTGTTGATTTTCAGCACTGTGGAGTGCTTAACTCCATCTGTTGTAGCTGCGTGCCTTAAGTACCCTGTATACCTTGATTTTGCTGGATTTGGCACCAAGGACTTACCGAAAGAGCATTTGTTGAGGTCAAGGTTTGGTTGAGTTGAGTTATGCAGTGTTTACCATAATTATCACCTCCCATCATCCTTTAGAGTTAATAGACAGTTCCTTATCCTTTGGATCTGAGAATTTCAGAAGTGTGAAGTTTCATTTTCTGATAATAGCTTGATTCAGTGAATGTCTTTCAGAACTGTCAAAAACTTTAACAATCTTTGCATAATTTGCAGCTCATTGCGATACTGCGATCGCGAGAATGCTTGTAGGGAACAAGAGTGATCTTGACAATATCAGAGAAGTGAGTAGAGACGAGGGCAAGAGCCTCGCGGAGGAAGAAAGTTTATTCTTCATGGAGACATCTGCTCTTGATTCTACTAATGTTGAAGCTGCTTTCGAGGTTGTTATCCGCGAAATCTACAATAATATGAGCAGGAAAATCTTGAACTCTGATTCATACAAGGCTGAGCTGACAGTCAATCGAGTAAGCCTGGTGAATGGAGACACCTCGTCCAAAAAGTATGGCTTCTCTTGCTGCAATACATAATCTCTCTTCTTTTTGGAGTGTGATTCGAGTCCGGTGTTTGAATTATTTTTGTCAGATCGGTGCTGCACTTTTCGTATTATTATCCTTGGCAACAAGTATGAAATCATCTAAGCTTTTTTTCGAACTAGTTGTTGTCATTGCGTGTTATATGATATGACTTGTGTTTTGAGGTTCCAAAATACAGACGATACTTGCACTGCACAGTGACCGAGGAAAAAACAGGACAGATTTCTACGGCAGCATAGGCAAAAATAATTTTTTGATTTAGGGGGTGTTTAAGAATATATTCGCAGATGTTTTTTAAAATGTATTTTATTTAGATTTATATAATTTTAAAAAATAAAAGATTCTATAAAATGTTGATTGGGTCGAGTTCATGAAAATCAAACTCTACTAATGACACCTTAATATTGAAAATAAAACTACTAAAGTCATTCCCTTTTCATCTTTACGGGGTATCATATTTTGAATGAAAAGAGTAAATTAGAGTTTCATAGACTTTAAAATTATAGCTAAACTCTAGCTATAGAGAAATTTAATTTAATAAATTTTGAATATCAATAATTTCGTCCCAATAGGGCACAAAATTGTTTTAAATAGTAAATTAAATTGAACTAATGATACAATTCAAATTAAATAATAAATACTCCAAACCATTTATAGGGGCATGTAAACAATTAAAATAAATTAAAACTATGGATTATTGACAAACTTCTTCATGAATTTAAAACTATCAATTTGGTTTATCAACATACTAGTTGTTTAAAGTTACTTTGTATAATATTTTATATTATAGGGTATTTGAAAATATGGTAATGATTGTTTTTTAAAATATTTCACTCAAAAATAAATTAAAATAATATTTTTTTAGTTTAAAAACTATTCTTATTATCAACACATCAAATCAATTTAAAAATATAAAAAAATAATTTTAAATAAAAACATAGATAAGCAACTTACGGAATTTGGCCGTGTTTGTTTCCCGGAATTCACTTTCTGGGAAACCACTTTCCAAACTTTCCCGTGTTTGTTTGCCTTCCGGAAAGTTGGTCAACGGAAAACACTTTCCGGTCAACGGAAAACATTTTCAGTCAAAGAAAAATTTGGCTTGGTTTTCAGGAAAGTGTTTTCCGGAAAATTTGGGCGGAAAACACTTTCTGGAAGTTGTAAAAAATTTAGAAATGTCATTATTTGCTGATTATATCAAATTTGATCCTCAAACTTTTGATTGCTATATTTATTTTTCAATTCCATCTCTTAAAATTTAATTTTTATATTAATTTTGGTCCTTATTTATATAATTGCTATTTGCTTTTTTCTTATTATTTTTTTATTGAAATTTTTTATCTATCACATTTGGTCCTCATTTTTTTTATTGTTACTTATTTTATTTGAAATAATTTATGAAATGTTAATTATTATTATTTTAATTTATTCACCTTTCATTTTTTTTTAAATTTTTAGATTTGATCTCTATTATTTTGATTATTATTTATTTTATTTGAGATAATTTATGAAATTATATTTTTTTTCAATTTCATTCTCATTCAACTTTTAATTTGTAAGATTTGTTCCTCATTATTTTAATAAACTTGAAAAAAAATTAATTTATTAATAAATTATTTTCCAGTTCATTTTCCATAACACAAACAAACACTGGAAAGTGTTTTCCAGTTCATTTTCCATAACATTGCCAAACATCAGAATTCACTTTCCAAAAGGAAACCACTTTCCAGCAAACAAACGGGGCCTTACAGAATTTGGTGCGCTCATTGGATTTACCCGTCCCAACCAGTGCTATTAAGATGGCGGCCAAGAGTTTTTATAATTTTTTGTATGATTATTTTTTAATTTCATTTAATAATAAAAATAATTAGTTTTCATATTCCAAAAGAATAAATAATATTTTGCAAAGCATAATTGAAGAAACCATCTTTCAACTAAATACACTTCATATATAATTATTGTTAATTTTTATGCATAAAGTTGACATACTCCACTATTAAAGAATTAGTTAAATTATTTACATATCATTATTCAAAATCACAAAGGGAATCACATACAATACATATCAAAATAGCTAGTTTCCACCAAATAATTCAATATGTATTTTTGTTATCTGCACCCCATGACTTGGAATCCAGGATACAAACAGCTTCGTATGTGTATATAATATAATCTCTTTCTCATAACAAAAACTAAAATTGTGTTGGAATTCAAGATCCAAAAAAAATAATCTTAAAAGGTAAAAACAAATGGCTCTAGGGATGAATTTACATCGGTGGAATAAACAAATGGCCGAATACTGATACCTTCTGAACTAACTAAAAAATACCATTTACACTAAGCTATAATGGAAAGGTACATGTTCTTACTACATATAATGGGAAAGTGTGTGTATATATATATATATATATAAAAATTAGGGCTTCCTCAAAGCAGATGCTGCACCCATGACAACAGCCAGTACAATGCCAAGACCAGCCCCGAGGGAGGCACCGACAGCCGCGGAGGATAAAGAAGATGCCTTGGCTTTAGAGTTTTCACTGGCATCTATTGCCAGTGCATGTTCTCGCGCCAGATCTGCCAAAAGCCTATCTCTAGCAAATTCCTTGAATCAAAACCAACAAGAAATTCAGAAATTGTCCAAAGCATGGCAAGGATATCGGAATGAATAACACAAAAGAGTAGGAAGTGCCATGCACATGGTTTCCTGCTTGATGTGGAAAGAAATCCAGTCAACATTATTAAATAGAGTTGACTTCAGCATATGAAGTGTGACCAAGTAAAAAGGCCATCTGATCAAATGAGATTCAATCACCACATGGAAATTGGATGTCGCAATTTTACCAGAACATGTGGCACAGTGGAATGCAACTGTAGTTCCTATGTTTTGTTCTCTTCAAGCCACCAAACCGATTGCTTGATTATCAATACCTTCTTAAAGCAATTTATTCCCCATGGATTTTCAATATGAGAAAACAATGAGCTTTTTTATATTGAATTGAGAGTCTATACCTGTAAAGAGGCCTCTTCATGGCTCTGCAGTGCACGGTGGACAAGCTGACAAAGTGAGTTCACGCCCTCAACAGGAAAAATGGTGTCTTGTTTCTGAAATGGCCACCGAACAAGATTAATTGGAGCAAAACTAAGCTTTTGAGCACCTGTTTTCCCATTAGGATCTTGATTAGTTGCAGTCAATGACAATGAGGCATTTACTGCACTGGACATGACATAGGGACAGGAATTGACAACTTCTGAAGTATTTGGAGATGCTTGGTACGCCTGCAAAACATCATCAATTGCTGCCTTTTGTTGGTGTGCACTCACAGAAAATTTGTTTGTTACAGCAATAACCCAAGGAATTCCTAGAGCTTTAGCCTCATCTAATAGCAGAGAAAGGACTGGCTGTTGCTGTGATGCATTCAGTTTACTGCAACGAGGAATCTTGTGGGAGAGGTTGTGCACGAGAACTATCAAATCTGTCTTCCTACCAAGGTCACGAATTCCCATCCACAGTTCATCCCTGAAACGAGAGACTTCCATATGCAGCTCCTGCAATAAACAAACAAAACAAAAGGTCAAAGGTGTAGGAAATGTCAATGAGAAAAGGGCTCGCCCAGGCAGGCAGAATTTGGGCCCACTCCTATGCTTCAGCATTTTTGCTCAAAACTACTTTGAAACTCAAACATCACCATTGTTTGTCCTAAACATTGGCTTGTGGAAAGAATAGAAAACTTAAAACATATAATTCAGAATCAACTAAAAGAAGGCAAGTTATCCCCACAAATTCACTGTCAGAACTTGGAACAAAATACATAAAGATCGGATTGTAGGAATATGGCAAAAAAATAGGCTCTTACTGGTGAAGGAGCTTTATTAAGGTTATTTTATTCTTTCAATAATCTTGCTAAGCCTTGTATCAGTTCATCTATTGCTGTTTTCCCAACTAATCTATGCCACTTACCCTTCTGGAAAGAACAAAAACACTCTACTAAATGCTGTACAACTAAATTTGACAAGAAAATACAAGGGAAAACTAGAAAGACATGTATCTACAATCACTCCTACGTTGCCTATAGAGTACCAACAGAGATGCAGTGTGAAACATACCTGCAAATTTACTCCAGCTGAATCTGAGTAGCATACACCACCAGCAACACCTTCTTGAATATCAGCCTCTAAATTTATATTCTCAAAATTGGGAATGGTGGTTAGTCTGCCTTGACCCATAATAGCCTTAAAAAGAGAAGTTTTACCTGCACCCTACACAACAGAACCTGTCATTGCATGCATAAAGTAAAAAACTAACCAAAAAAATTGTATAATCAGAATTACTACGTAGAATACTCTCACCTCAAGACCAAGTAAGCGCACTCTGCGTGTTCTGACATGGACCTCCTTTGAGACAGTTGCAAAATCACTTGTACAGAAAATACAAAAATCACTCAAACCATCTGGTCGGAGGAAGTTCTCAGCATTTCCTGAACTATTTTCTTTTTCGAGATTTGCAGCATCTGAATCAATAGAAGGAAAAATAGGCATAAAAGAATCTGTTACTATTGGATACTTTGGCGGTCGTCTCAGTGTAGCCCCAACTAAGACCCTTATCTTTTGTAATTCTGGCTGTGGTCCATTATTTGAATAGTAGCTGGGTGCTGAAGGAAATGACTCCACTGTGGTTGAGCACCTGGATGCAAAAAGCATATGCATCAACATAAATTAAGTCAACTAAAATACTAAATAGCTTCTTCCATTCATCACTTAGTGAGATATTTTTTTTTTAACTTGACCAATAAACTTAAGATGTTGATGGCTCTAAGTAAATTCTAAATGCAGCACAAACAAAAATCTGGGCAGGTTGTGAAGAATTTAACTGGCAAAATTTAAGTTCACATATAGCAAAACATATCCATGGAGACACACAATACTTGACAAGTATTGAAAACTCATTAAAGGAGTAGAGAATGGAGAGTACTGAAGCAGCATCATTGCCCAGGTGGAAAAGAAGCAAGTCAAGTTCAAAACAGACTGAAATTTCAAGGCATGATGATTAGACTTGGCAACCAGGTCTCGCTGTCTCAGGTTTGGAAGTATTAAGGGTTCAAGTGTGTGCGTCTTGATCCTTACCCTAACCCATCAGGTTTGGCTAGTTTGGGCCATCCCACAGGTTTGAGAGCATTTTTTCTCACAGATGAAAAGATTTGACTATTATTACAAACTAAAATCTACATGCATGTATATGAATTATGCACATCTCATACAATTATGATAGTTACCAGAATATATATATATATATATATATATATATATATATTAGCAATTACTTGGAGTCAAAATTTAATGGAGTAACTTTTTGTCCAATAATTTTTGCATCAACTCTTGGTTTTCAAGAAAGTACAATGATAAAAAAATTGAAGTATAATGCTGTTTAAAAGATATAATACATTCTTATATGGAGCAAACACATTACACATGCATTTTTTTCTACAAAAATTATCTCGTAAGAGAAAAGATGCAAGAGTGGCAACATAACCAATTTTTTCCTTGATAAGCTAAACAAATTTGTTAAACCACAAATGCCATCTTTGTGTGTGTGTGTGTGTGTGTGCTTATATGTGTGCAAGTTAGAATGTGTTATAAAAACCATCAACCCTTAACCAAACCACTAACAATACAAAGAAGAACATGTAGAAATACAAGGAAAGACAACCGAGGAGAATACAAATCTTAATGGAGAGTCGAAAAGGAAAAAAATTGGATTGTTTTTTATTTATTTAACCAAATGGAAGAAAAGGATTAAAATATTTGAAGTGGCATTTTTTTTATCTATTACTTGAGTAGACTTGGTATTTGGTATACTTAAAATTTACTATAATGCTTGACCCAAGGATTGCCCACAGGTCATGTAGCCCAACCCAAAAATTTCAAGTTATTTCAGGTTTGGTCTACCCAAAATAAGCAAAAGCTGACTTTAAATGCTGAAGGCATGCACAAAGAGAAAATAAGATCATCGCCAAGAAATGAGGTACATGTATACCAGATAGGATTCCAGATGAAAGGAATCATGATATGATAAGATGTCAATTGAATAGAATTACATCATTTATCGAATAATAAAAAATGTATTCAAGCATTATGTGATTAGGTTGTATAGATGTACTGAAAACTCAAAGTTATAAACACTGTTTAGCCCCATATTAGATGCTCAAGATACCCTATCAAAAATTCTATATTGCAATAAAAGAAAATAGGGGCAGACAAGGACAATACCAGTTACCATTTACTTGAGCATGAACCAGATTACAAAGGTGCAACCTAAAACCAGTGATATCAACTTTTAAGGGCTCTCCATTCTTATCACCAGGAATACCACTCCATCCAAGAGGAACAATTGAAGTAGCTGTGCGAATAACTGGTACATCCACAATATGTGCAAGCTCTACAGCACCGGCAACTGCAAGCCCAAGCCACTGTTGCAAATGTGGAAATTGAGGCAGTTGCTCAATTCCTAGAAATGATGATGTTCCATCCCCCATGCACATGTCATAGATTCTGCACACAATATATGGGAGAAAATATGCATCTCATGCCAATTTAAAAAAAATGAAAGTTGCATGTAAGACAAGAATTTCCAAATTCCAAAACATAATGCAGATGTATGAACAATCTAGCTGCTTTACAATCCAACCATCCAAAAACCATGTTTTCCTGTTCCAGGAATGATGCAGCGCAGTAATTGAGGCAAGAGCAGAATTGTAATTTTGGAAAAAAATCCTGCAAAGACAAATATTTGCTAGCTATTTAAGAAATGTTGAGTACCTTTTACTTGGGAAAATTATTTTTTTATTCAGGTTTCTCTTAATTGGTCAAATAGGAAAGGGTATGATTCTTGTGAGTTATTATTAATAAAGTGTGGCCTTTTTCTTTGAGAGTGTGATGCTTTTCATTAAGGAGTGAATCCTTAAACCCTAGGTGAGAAGCTTAGGTTCTTAATTAAGGAAATTTCTTGAATCTACTAGTGTGAGGCTAGCAGGTTTAGTTCTGTTTTTCTTTAATCTTTCTACTTACCGAGCTGTTTTCAACTAACAAGTCCCTCAAAAAAATAAACCATAAGCCCAAAGCACAGCTGGTCACAAACTTCCCCTACAATTGGATTGCTGATTTCAAGAGGGAAGATGATGACAGGACCTCCAAATTTCTACCATGCCACCAAACTATTGATATAGAAGTAGACAGAAGGAAGAGTGCCTATGAAAAAGATGAGCATTAAATACATCTACAAGACTTGCATATGTGAGCAACAACCTGAAACCTCTGTTTTTTGGAAAAGAATAACAAAGCCCTACCCCTATGTTGACACCAATACCATTGGTTACTGGGTGAAAAATCCAGTGTCAGAATTGAATCGAATTCAAAATTCCAAGCAGCATAACCTGCCAACAGATTGGTGCTTGAATATTTGCTTGTTCACAACATCAATGAGCTATTAACCACAGCAATTGCCATTGGACCCCTCATTGCACTTGCTTAGCATGTCGTATCTCAAGCAACTAACTCTTAAGCCATTGAGAAACGGTGATAACACTATTTTCATATACAGTTTTCAGCATTCACAATGTAACAGAGCTAGACCACATACTTTCAGGAGATATTTTATATAGGTTACCTGACAAGGTTGGGTCCCCGGTATTACAACAGAAAATCTATGAATAAAATTCTCAGCAATTAGCATCTATATCACCTACCTGTAAGCAATCTGGGCAAAGATGAATTTACAAAAACACTTACCATGACTAAGAAAAGTAACTGGAGAAAAAAGAGTTGGGTTCTAATCAATGAGAGGTCCCATTTCAGAAACAAGAGACGATATTACTGGATTAACAAAACTCACAAACTCCAGTTTATTTCTAATATCCCAAACACGACATGTAACTAGAGAGGAGGTAGGAAATCACTGAACTTCTCCTCATGATTGGCAACAAACCCAGATCGACTTATAACATTGCATTACATTTCAGTTGGTGAAATTTCTTGTATTTTTCAGCTTCACAACAAAATTTTCTCCCAATTGACACCTGCTCAAAAGCTCAATAACTTTTAGCCTTAAGTTTGATGCTATGTGAAGAGTCCCATGTGTTCCATTTCAGTTGTCCAAAGAAAGAAGAGATGGAAAAGGAAAAAAAATCTAGGCATAATGATGGTTGCGCATGTGAGGGAATGTAACATGCGCAAGCCAGCGGATATGATTGATACTACCAATCAAGGTGTAAAAATCACACCAGCTGAAATTGCAGTTTAATTTTTTCAAATACACCACCGGACAACAATAAGGTACCTTTGAAATCGAAATCTATATGACTTCATTGAATGTGATTGAAGTCGTTCCCTTATCTCAGCAATCACAGATCTGACCTGAAAATGTCTTTGCCAAAAGAAAGCAGACAAAATGAGAGATCCCAGAGTTTTTACCTCCTGGCTTCAGCAGATACTAGTGCACAAAACACTAATAAAAATAATGCAATTTATCATGATGTTCAAAAATCGTTTCACAAAAAAAAAAAAGCTAGGGTGCAAACAAATGGGGTAAGCAAAGGACTCGTACCGATGTCAATTTAGAGTACTCTGTACCCGACAATAATTCCACTGATGAGTTCCCCAAGAGAAAGAGCTGCCATGAATGAAATATCTTTATTAATAATTCATTACAGAGCAAGATGAGCCATGGAAACTATGACTTCTCTGAGAAAAGGAACCGATCATTGGTGCAATGGTAAAATATGTGGCTGATAATCACAACAATAAGGGTGTAGATTCAATTTTCAAGAGCAGGTAATTCATGCATAAAACTTCATGTAGTGTTTGGAATATCAGATGGGATAGGGAAAAAATGACACTTCAATTGCACTTGTATTTGGTGCTTGCATGAAAAAGGACAAAAGATAAGTTTTGTACCCTCCTGTAGTCAGAATTCCACATCACCTCCCCATTGAGATAATTTTGCCCTGTCAAGTGTATACTCATCTAATAGACCCTATAAGAAAAATTGTTTCCGAAATTCCCCTACCATGACCTTACAATGGAAGACCTTAACTATGCAGAACCTTTTTATTCAATTCAATAATAAAACGAAACACCATAGCCATATACTTAAACTGAGGCCGCCTGTAAGACAGCTAACAGATGCCTTGACCTAAATATCCACTGCCAGTAGATTTTTTTCCCTTTTTGCGGTGAACTTTTTAGTTGTATTAGTTAAATCCAACTCAAGCTTGGGCTTGGGAAGCATGACAAGGAACTGCACCACTAGGATGAAGGAAATAAGAGCAGACACCGCATCTAACTGTACTAGAAACTTAGGTACTCTTTAGATAAAAATGAAAAAGAAGGGAACTAAAAAGCTAGATTGTTGGTACTGCCTCACATTCCACAAGGGTGGTTGAGGATGGATGCACAACTTGATGGGATACAGACTAGAAATCCAACAAGGTGTTCGTATTAAAGTGCACCGCCAACTGCTTGCCTCCATCAAATGGTTTAGCAAATTGGATTTAAGAGGACGAGCCTGTAAACCAGTTTACTTGAAGTTGGAATAAAGGAAATTTCCAGGGTGACTTATCCACAAAGGTCTAATATTCCCAAGCAAGCTCATAAACCAAGACAAGACCACAATTCTAGTGCAATTGCAAAATGTTCAAAAGTATCATTACTTCTCCCTCCTCACCAAAGAAAACCCTGGCGACCTATCTATCTTAATGGTCAGGCTGCTGATATAATGAACCAAAAAAAGGAAACAGCAGTGATAATCAATGCCTATTATGTAAGGGTAACACTGAAGCAAAGGAGCTAAGCGAAAATGATATTTTGAGAAGGCCAAATAAAATTTATAGTGCAGAGGAGGAAAGCAAAGTAGCAAAGTTTTTGTTCAAGAAAGTATGTTAAAGGAAAAACACAAAAGACTAGTCCAAGGAGGAATAACCCTCGTCACACTGTTATATATTATCTGTTGAAATTATCAATGAAAACTAAAGAGCAATCATCCAAACATGCTAACATAACCCATTAAATGAAAGGAACAAAAACTACCACCAAACAATTTACCAATATTTTTTTCTGTTCATTCATTTTTCATCTCTCAAGCATGTTAACATGCGCGGGGGGGGGGGGGGGGGGGGGGGAAGGAAAGCAAAGTAAAATAAAGTATCAGTTCATGTACTTACCTGACCAAATGGGACATATGAAGGTAAATAAGGTACTCTATTCCAGTTCCTTTTATTCTCACTTTTAGCATTAGTTTTTTCAGCCACTTTTCCAGCCATTGCCTCATTTGATAGCCCATTATTATTGTCAGATAATGGCTTAAGAGATATGCCATCAGAACCCTCTTGGATTTCAAGAGATTGCGGTTCAGCTACATCCTCGATTGAAGAGCTTACAGAATTAGCTGCTGAGATTGCTTCTATAGCATCAACTTGTTTTCCATTGTATTTATTAAATTGCCTTCTAAAACCTTCTAAAGGCACAAGTTTTGCAAGTCGCCAAAAAGAAGTCTGCACAGGACCTAAGCCCATAACCAACTGCTCCCCCTCGTTCTCTTTTGGCTTATGTGCACTTGGTTTTTCTATTCTTTCCTCATGTTTTGACGCGATTCCACTGGAATTTTCAACCTCCGAGTTGCTTGGCAAAGGTTGAGCATTATAATGATGAAAATAAGCGGGAGATAGGATGCGGGGCACCAAATCCTCTGGTATGCAGTAACTCTTAAAATGGTGTTGCCAGCCTTTTTTATGGACATAACTGAATGAAATTTGAGAGAGGAGAAGGGATATCATAAATTAACAATTTTTGCAGGATAGAGCAAACAAAAAATTGTATCTAGATTTTCAATTTTCTCATCACGTGAGAGAGATGGCAATCAAAGAGATGAGATGGGGCGTACTCTCGTAAAGCAGCATTCCCAACTGGGGGTTGAGAAAATGTGATGCATTTAACCTGGATGCCTTCATTTTCTTTTGATGGTGAGGATGCAGCAATGACCCTCAGAATGGCAAGGGTAGCTAAAGCTGCCACCTGAAAAGGACATAGAACAGGAGAATATGAGAAACACAAAACCAAAGCAACTAATCCAATGATGCTTACAGAGCAAGTCAATCAAACTTACAGCTCCACCGAGTGAATGACCACATAATACAAGTTTTCGATTCTTCTTCTGAGCAAGCTTGTACAATTCTAAAGCAGGAATCCCCTTAGCACGAGCCATGAAACCCTAAGATAAAATTTAAGGGGGGAAATCAAAATAGTAGATAAGTATAAATCTGCACCGGAACATGGACAGAATAAGTTGATGATATAATTGAGAAATGCAGTGTGCTAGATCATAACAGTCAAAGACATCAGGGTGTGCAAATGAACCATATTGAAAGGTTTTGGAAATGATAGATTTCCAACTTACTCGATGAGCAGCAGGCTTGATTTGATCTTTTAGTTGTTTAGGTTTTGATTGGGAAGCATTGAGATGATTTTCACCACTATCCTTCTGGCTTTCATATTGACCAGATTCAACAACATCCATCCGGACAGTATCCTCTCCAGTATCCTCATGAAATATAGCACCTTGTAGTATATTTGCGTCGGTCATGACATCCCTAGTTATAACAATTTCAATAAACAAAATCACCTTCTCAGAACCAAAAGATCTATCAACATCAAACCCAGAAAATATCCACAATGCTTACTTGTACTGCTTTGTTCCAATAAATGAAGCAAATAGTGTGTCACCTGCTTCTGCCAGTAAGTACCTTCACAGATCCCATAAAAAAAAAAAACAAATAAGCCATAACATATGCCCAAAATCAACAAGCACTCCTTGAACAAATGTTCACACGCACAGGCACAATCAAAAAACTATTCGAATTCTACAGAGACAGAAACACTCCTATTCAACCAAATCCCATTAAATTTACACTGCTCTAAGGATATCTTGAGGTTGCATTGAACACTAAAACAGTAAAAGCTCTAATTACAGCATGATATATCAAATAATCCTTCTTTGTTTATCTTGTCAATTAAAAAAAAAAAAGCGAACCTGTGAGGCACGTGATCTGCAGACGGCTGCACGCGTTCTAGAGCAACAATTTGCCCTCCAAAATCAGCCTTAAATTTATTCACAGCTCGAACCATCTCATCAGCAGGTCTCTATCGACAGAATAGATAATTTAAGAAAAAATCTTTGATTTTCTAAGAAACCAAACGGTAAAGTGTGGTTTAATTAGTTTTGTTTCTACCTTGTAGACGCATTCAGAGAGTACCATGCAACAGAGAATGTCCTGCATATCGGCAACAGACTCGGCCTTGACGGCATTACAGAGATCGTGAAGCTGTTTCTTCCTGAGTTCGTACTCTTGTTGAATTCTCTTTCTGTGTTCTCTTTCGTCTTCGTTGATCCACGGAGGCCACCGCATTCTCCACTGCAGTGGTCCCCATGATACCTTGAGGATCCTGGCTCTCTGGTCTCTGATCCATTCCTCTACTCGGCTCTGTATCGAATCCATTGAAGAAGGAAAAAAAAAGGATTGGAAGGTGACGAGGAAACCCTAATGACAGAGTGATTGAAAAATAGATTCGAAAGAGAAGGCGCCAAGGAAAGAGAAGCGTCTGTGGTGCGGGTGACTGTGACCGTGTCCGTGACCGTGTAAGGAACTGCTACTGGGGCAATCTGCGTATATTGTACAAGGTATATACCCTCAGGTTGCAGCCAAATATAATAATAATAATAAGTATATACCCTCAGGCTGCAGCCAAGTATAATAATAATAACAACAATCACAACAATAACAATAATAATAATAATAATAACAACAATAATTAAAAAAAAATACTTTCCCTTTAAATAAGGCACTTTTCGCGTTTTTTTATTTTTAAAAGAAAAACATTTTAAATATTTTAATCAAGTTGTGGTTTTTTAACTATACTGTTGCAGTGCAATTAGCAGCTTTGTGTTTGTTTTGCTTTAAAGGATATGCATAGATGTGTTTGTTTTGCTTTAAAAGATATGCATAAAGCATATCTTTTTGCATGTACAATCACGCGCTTGGCTGTATAAATAAATTATTTTAAAAATATAATTTTTTATTAAAAATCAACTAAAAACATTATTAAGTTCATCTTAAAAATTAGTTTATTTGAAGAATAATATTTTTTTAATTTAAGAAATTTTAATGAGTTATTTAAAAAACAAATTATGTAATTATTTAATTTTATCATGAAACTAATCTGACAGGAAAAAAATTATATTTTTTGTTGACTTTATTTAACTTCATGGGATGTCAAATCCATAATATTTTGGCTTAACAATCAACCAAGTGTAATATAGTATGGGTCTCACAGATTTGTTAGATTCAAGAGGTTTGACCTTGACAATCAATTGCTTGAGGTAGCATGGGTATGATAAATTTATCATATTAAAAGTTTAGGGGTTTGATGATCATTCACGTTTAAGATAGTATGGGCTGACAAGCATGTAAGACTTGAAAGACATGAGTTTGTTGGTCAACCAAACTTAAAATAACGAGGGTCTGATAAATTTATCAAGTCTAAAAAGATTTAAGTTTGACATTCAACTAAGTTTGGGGTATCATAAATGTAGCAGACATGTCAGATCCAAAATACTTGAATTTAACAGTTGATCAATTTTAAGGTGTCATGGATATGACAAACTTGACAGGTCTAAAAGATTTAAAATTGATAGCTAAGGAGGTTTATGATATATTTGGTATGCCAAACATGCCAAGGATATTTGGGTTTGACAATCATCCAAATCTATCTAGATTTAACTATAATCATATTCCAATGTTGTATGCTCAATCCCAAACAATCTTATAAATAAAAAGTATATTAATATGTAAAACAAAATACCCTCCATTAATGTAGCCAAAACTAAGTTTTTCTATCCCCTGTTTGTTTGAAAATGGAAAGAAGAAATCCAATTATTTGAAAATATTCATTTAAGACCATCACAAATACTAGACAACCTATTATCCATATATCTTTTTATTTCGAGAAATCATCGATAACTAAATAAGAAAAAATACAATAAATCATCGTGGTGATCTCTAGAGACTTGTCTGTCCTAATTGATTTCCAGGTTTGAAATAGATAGAAAAAAAAATCGTTCAAATTACACATGATATTTACATGACCAAATCTAGAAATCTAATTGATGATTGGCGAGGCTTCAAGTTATAAAAAATAAATATAAAAGGTGGAAATATGTCTGGGCTTAATAATCCATTGATAACCCTATGGTTCAGAACAGCCGAAAAACGCCTACGAGCTTTGTTTCAGGAGAGTCGATGGGCCAGACATTAACCGCTGCAATGTTTCCTCTGGGCCGAACCATTCTCAGGGAGAGAGAGAAAGAAAACGTGTGCTGCCCTTCAATTTCTGTTGGGTCAACCGCATGAAAGGCTCAAGTCTATTGACCAGTGGCTAGTCTTTTTAAAGCATGCCTGTTTTTAACTGTTTTTAATTAAAAAGCTTTGATTGATATATTTTTTTATAATTAAAATATTTATTAATTTTGAAATAAATTATTTAGTTTCTGAAACAAAGTATGGTATTATTTGTTTTCAACTAGAAACACAAATGTTTTACCGAGGATGTTATTTTTTTCCTATTTAAAATGATAATATTATCTGTTAATTATTTTATCAAAATACATATATATAAAAGACGTTAGTGTTTCGAGTAGCTCAATTTTCATTTCTTTTATCTATATCATTGATTATCTATATCATCTGTATTTATAATTCCGTATTGATTGCATGACAACCAAGTGAATCTTTGTATTAGTGGTAATGATTGTTTTTCAAAGTATTTTTTATTAATAAATATATATAAAAAATATTATTTTTTAAAAAATACTTTTGACATTACCATGTTAAAATAATTTGAAAAAAATATTCAAATTTTAATAGAAAAAAATAAATAATAATTCCATCTCCCGACCACACACTATATAAATATCAAAGAAAACTATTGATCATGCCTATCTAACAAGTTGATGGTGTCTTCTTCTTATAAAATATCGAAGAGAAATTGACCCGATGTTTTCTCCCATGCGTCTCCCCGGGACAGTGCCGCTAAAGCCTGAGGAAATTCGGGGCTCTCAAGTCTTCTCTCGTCCACAGATAACCGGAAGGACATGTTCCATTTGTTGAAAGCAATCTATGATGTAGTACAGTCTGGGCGTGCATTTTTCGAAAAAATCTAAAATAATTCTAGTTTTTACTCATTTAAATTTATAAAATAGATTTTTTGAAAATAAAATTTCCTCATATTTAAAAAAATAATCCAGTGATGGTAACAATTCAAATAATAGAATATAATTTTCATATTGAAACGCTAAACCCATTATTTACATGATTTTCAATTTCAACCAATAGAGTATAATCTTTTAAATTTATTTATTTATTGCACTTTTTTATTATCAACTTTACCTTTATTTTTTATTAATATAATCACCCACCCCATTAACTGCACATTTTATCAATTTAAATAGATTGAACATTTTTTAATTAAAAAACACAGATGATTGAGAAGTAATCTCTATTGTACTTCTAAACCAGCAGTAATTTGTTTTTTTTTGTGTCTCAAGATCTATTTGGCATTGTGTTTTGAAATTATTTTAATATATTTTTAAACAAAAAATATTTTCAAAAAATAATCACAATTATACTATAAAAAAAGCATAGAGCAAGAATTATATTTATGGATCGGGTAGAATAAAAGGGGTCCAAATGATGTTTGTCCATGCAGAGTCATGATAGTGCAAGGGGATTAACTTCAAATTAATTTTTTAATGTAATGATTTAAAAAATAAAATAAAATAAGATGTAGCGTGTTTTAAGACCAGCAATAAATTTATTTTTCTTGGCGGCACGACCGTAGGGCAAAGGACAAGAGTTGTAGTTATGGCATGGGTTGAGACAAAGTGGTCCACATGATAATGGGCCTGTCCATGTGGAGTCATGATCAAGGTGAGAGACTAGTGATGTCATCCTGATGTCAGACCCCATTTAATTTTTAATTAATATTTATATTCAATTTTCATATATTTAGTCATCGTGACGCTGCGCTGTCGTTAGATTTGAAAATCAGGTCCAAAAGGGTGTGGAAAAAGAGGTTTCCACTCACCCGTGTTGACTCCATCGATAAAAAAGATTCGTGATTAAGGAAACTCCCTTCTGATTCTTGCATTTAAGGCCTCCCTAGATTATGATTTAGCACTCAATCAGATCAGTATATTCAAAAAACAAACACCTGGAATTTGTTGGGTTGATTTTTTTTTAATTTTTTTAGATGGGAATCTATTCCGAATATATTATTTTTTTCGTTTACTTTTTAAGTTAAATCTTAGAATTGATATAAAAATAAATAAATAAATAAATATACTTTATCAGATTCTTTAAAATATGTACTAAAATTGTCACGAAAGATATATTCCTGAATTGTTTTAAATTTTTTTCAATTAAATCTTTTAACTATGAAATAAAAAAACTGGCAATAACAATGAGAGTTGAAAATGGATGAGTGTTTGGGGTAGACCAGTTGCTCTTCATAATTTCACTCTTAATTTAATCCTTAATAATATCAACCTTGAAAATGGAACGAGGTTAAATTTTTTTTTTTTTTTTTAGGGGTATTTTGATGTACTTATATCATAAATAAATTTTTAAAAATTAAAAAATATTATCTTAATATATTTCCAAGCAAAAATAACATTAAAAAACAGCTATCAGTATACTTTTATGACCAACTTGTGTGTTATAGAGATCGAAGACTAATTAAGGATCCGATGTTTTTTGTTTTCAAGTGTTTTTTAAAAGAATATTTATTTTAAAAAATATTAAAATAATATAATTTTCAGTGTTTTTTAATATTTTTATATATTACTGTTAAAAATAAAATAAAAAACTATTTCAATATTTTTCAAACGAAATATGTTTTATCCTGCAATATAAAACACGCGCAGGTCATATCCGAGTAAGGTTTTATACAACTAACATCCTCAAGTGCACATGCATGGTCACCACAGACAGAAAGAAAGAAAGAAAGAAAAGGTTGAGATGTAATTAAGTTCACATGATTATCTTTCGTCATGCATATTCATTGATTAGTAGGCGTGAATTAAGAAAAAAAAGGACGCCTGTTTGGTGTTGCATGTAATCATATATATAGTCAACCGCTAAAATCATATGCATAGTCAACTGCTAAAATCATGTGAGGAACCCTTTCGTTTATTTTTATTTTATTTTATTTTTATCTGATCTTTTTTATTTCACTATACAGAGATACAATACAAGTGATTATAGATGAACTGATCTATTTGTTCTAATTATCCAGAGTAAATAACATTTCTCGAAAAGGAAACTCGCACTGAGTTCTTAACCACGGTCCCGAAACCCTAACAGCTGGATTAAAATATTTTTATACATAGTTGCACTTTGCATTTGCAGGAATAATTTTATTATTGGTCTTTAACATATACTTAAAATTATTCATTTATTCACCGTGAAACTCGAGGCTGAAACCCTTAAAACGGTACGTTGAGCAAGCCCTCATCATTAGGGTTGTTAAAGACCCTAATTGAATCTCAATTTTCCTCACTTTTAAACGGATTGATAATCACTCATATGAGTAGACAACGCAACTGCTACCCGGCAAAGGGTTTGGGATCTTCCTCCAATTAATCAGGGACACACACACACACACACAGATATGGGAATCCATTGACGAAGCTTATGCTTTAGAGAAAGCAACAAAAGCTAGAATGGTTAAAGTGAAAGGTGTGAGGGAGAAGGAGCACCATGGGTGGATGACTTGATGGACCCTATACAAAGTGACTTTTTATTTATCTATTATTATTGATCACATAAAAAGTTGCGAAGGTCGGAGGAAATTCAATAGAATAATGCTTGGTGAGTGATAGTTGTTGAGCAAAGCGTGTCGTAAGTGATAGGGACGACGATAGGATTCCACCATGTGAAGGCTTTAGTTAAGAAATCAAATCAAATCAAAACGAGCACGAATTCGGCGTATTTCCTGCTTAACTTTGACAATTTTGCATCAAATATTTAGTTGGTATTTTATCACACAAGATATTTTTTATTTAAAAATATATTAAAATAATTATTTTTTAGTATCAACACATCAAAATCATCTAATATTTTTTAAATTAATTATACTTTCAAAACGAAATTCCAAACAAAAAAACAAACTCTGCTTTAACTTTTTACATAGACTTGTTATTACTTTTGTGATAACAAGTTTAAGAAATTACATGTGTGTTGGGCAATGCGATGCATGATGTTTTTTAATTAAAAACATATTAAAATAAATAATTATATATATATATATATATAGATTACATTAAAACTATAAAAAGAAAACATTTTAAAAAATAAATTAATATTTTTTAAACAAAAAACAATTTAAAAATAAATCCAGCCTGAAAAATAAACACTCCCGGTAAAAAACATGCTTGATAGAAATGTCTGTCGTTGACCGCTTGCAAGATTGACTCCTTCTTATTCCTTTTGTTTCGGAAAACCTCCTCCTCCTCCTCCTCCTCCACTTCCTCCGCCACCACAGGATCTTCCTCTGCCTAGCATTTTTTGTCCAACAGTCGCAAGACCTTTACTTTAATTTATAAGCTATTAATAGACATCTTCCAATGACAGGGTCAAGGCGTGTCAGTTGATTCTTGCGCTTATTTTGCTGTCGTGCTCCTTTTTCAACGATAAATGGTATTTTGACTATTTTCGAGTCACTGTGCGTTAATACAATTATTAATTATAGAGAATATCAAGTGCGATGATGTTAAAGAAGATATTGAACAATGTAAGATCGTGATTTGTTTCAATAATGGATTGAATTAGTGAGGTTTAACATTGTATTTTAAAAATATTTTTTAAAAAATATATTTTAAATTATTTTTTTTGATATTTTAAGATAATTTGAATATGTCAATGTTAAAAATATTTTTTAAATAATAATAAATTTATTGTTTTGATATATTTATGAAAAAAAACATTTAAAAAAACAATATTAACTATGTTTTTAGTATGTGATAAAAAAACAAATCACAAAATTAAATTATGGATTAAAATACAATCAATCAAATCACCAATCATGAAGAAATCAACTACCACCATAAAAAATCAAGAGTCTTGAATAATTCAAGGTTGTACTTTATTTTCAAAACTGTTTGGATCTGAGAAAACAATATTTAAGATTGAAATTCAATTAATATAATCACTAATTATATCAGTTATTGTATTAAATGATAAAATCAATGATTTTGAATAATTAAAGATTGCAATTTATTGACATAAATATTTGAATCGGTTGGTGATAGAAGAAAATAAAACTCGTGTATTTTCAATCGAAATCCAATCGATACGGAGGAATTGAGGATAATATCAATACTAAAATCAAGGATTTTTAATAATTTAAAAATATAATTTATTTTCATAATTATTTGCTTTTTTTAATATTTTTAAAATACAAAAATAAATAATCAATAAGAAAATGCTAGGCTCAAGCTCACCTTACCAGCAAAGAAAATGAAAAACAGGAAGTTTTGAGAATCAAAGAAGATCGTGGGGTCAAGGAATCATATAAACCATGAATTCTTTTTCCTTTCAATACACGATAAATATCATAAAATTACACCCCAACCCTAAACGATGGAGAAAAATGGAAACCATGGCGACCTGTGCTAACATGCTCGACAATGATGAGTGATGAAAACAAACGATTATACAAAGATTAAGCCAAACCATTACACTATAACCTCGCCGGCGAGGGAGGTTCGACGGAGGATATTGCAAAATCATGGCCTGCAACAGATAACAGCAGCAATCCAGTGATCATGGCCTGCTCTGTCCACCGTATCCGTCGTAGGGCTTGGTGGAATTGCTAGACTTCCTCTTCAGAACTACAATCCAAGTGATTAGTTCCAGCAATGCAGCAACTCCACCCAAAACTGCAATGGCAATTATGTAAATTGTTCTCCATTTATCTCCAGGCTGCAAGATGTCTAGACCTTTAAACACATTCAAAATGCCGAGGATGAGGATGACATATCCTACACCATGATGGTAGATGTTCCAGTAAAGTCGGTACTTGTGGTCCTTTCTCGGCCTCAAGAACAAAGCAAATATCTGAAAATTCCAAACACAGATGCTATCAGAGCAAATAAATTCAGAATTAAAAGTAACATTCAGACAAAACCAGTTTCCATATACATTGCCAGCAAGTGGGTGTTTTGGAAATTTGGAATCACTTCAAACGTACATTGCAAAAAAGATAAATATTTTTTTTTTTGTTTTGAAAGAATTTTCATTTTGATTTACTAATATCAAAAATATTTTCTAAAAATAAAATATATTATTTTAATACATTTCTAAATAAAACACACTTCAAAAAACAATTAAAATCAGACTCTCAGACAACGTTTTGAGACCCAGGAGCATGGACAACCATCAAAAAGAATTGATGCTAGGTTAGTGTCTCAAAAAAAAAAAAAATAGTTGAAAAAACAGATAAAAATATATAAAAAATCTATTTATATGTCAATTTTGAAATTAATTTTTTGTATTTTCAAAATAATAAATAAAACACATCTACTTAGTCTTCATTATTTTATTTTTCTCGAGACACTTACTAAACTCTGAGAGATATCAAGAGATTTTTTTATATTATTTCTCAAAGTATTTTTATTAGAAATATATTGAAATATTTTATTTTAAAAAAATAAAATTTATTTTTAATATCAACATACTAAAATAATTTAAAAATATAAAAAATAAATAAATTTGAAGTAAAGAAAATTAAAAAAAAAATTCTTTCAAAGTGAAAAACAAAACATTTTATAAAACTGATCTAGATACTCTAATAAATTCCAAACTCATCACCTTCATGTCTTTTGGGTTGGGAGAAAAGATACTCCACAAGTATCAATTTTCTCAAAATCTCATTCAATTTCACGCAATAATAATTCAGTACATTGCAAGAAACCGTGACCAGGATTCTGACAGGAGAGAGAAAGACAACAAAATGAAAACAAAGGCCAAATTCAATTCTTTTCTCTCCTTTCAAATGGATGGAAAGAGCAACTTGTGATGGAAGAAGAACACAACTGGGAAGGAAATTAATTACCTGCACTGTTGCGAGAGCGAAGAGTGCGATCCCAATATTGCGATGAAGAGAAAACTGGATTCCCTTGGATTCACTCCCGAGCTTTATACCAGTTGCCCACCCTGCAACCCCAATAGCATAGGCGGAGACCTGACAGAAAACATGGAGGTAAAACCACGCAGGATCTGCTGATGGAAAAGTTCTCAGATATCTTGCTATTACAATTCCAAACGGAAACAGTATCCCCCAGCTCACGGCATTCAATACTCCATGAATCTGAAAGAAAAAAAACGATGACAGAATGAACATTTCATTTCCAATGCTCTACGAATTTTTCCAAAAAAAAACCCAACTCAAAAATGAATCTTCAAAATCCAGAAAAGGGTGAAGAAAATACGTTTCTTTTTCAACAACAATGGTAAAAAAGCTTACATTTTTTCTTTTCGTCCTGGAATCCAGACCGCCAGAACTAACAATTTTTCCTCCGTTCAAATCCAAAGTCCCTTTAGAGTTCAAATTAGGAGCAGTCATTTCATGGATTTTCAGCGCACCCATGGCAGCATCGACACTTGACCCAACTTGCCACACCTGATTCAGCGTCCCCTTCGCCGCCAGCTCCGGCGGGACCGTGATCTTGGCAAATATTCTCATCACCCCACTTTCCTCTTCGGCGCGCGTGTCCCAGACGTCAAAGGCCAGCTTCGACTGCACAACCGAATAAGGCGTGGAGCTGCTGATACTATACGTCTTTGCAGTCATAACACCCTTGGTATCCTTGAACGCTACCAGTGCCTGGGCCCCGCCCATGGCTGGAACCTTGGGATTTATGGCCCATGAAATCCATCCGTCGGATTTCGAAGGAGAAGCAAAGAAGGCCACGGACAGCGTTGAATTTGCGGCATCGTAGGTGAAATGAAGATAGGAGGTGAGTGTAGGGAGGTCTAAACAGTGGGTGTACAGATTGTTGTTTGTGAACGTCTGTGAGGCGCATGTTTGTGAACGTACGGGTAAGGTTAGAGAAATAAAGACGCAGAAGGTTAGAAGCAAGGCAGAAATTTGAAACGAAGATGCCATTTTTGAGAGAAAAGGAAAAGTTGAGAGAAGGATTGTTCTTATGATTGTTTGGCTCTATATATATATAAAAGAAGGAAAGAAGGAAATAGACTGGAGATGCCGAACGTTGATGGCGTGGGAGGATCTTTAATTATTTTTATGTTCATTTTCATTTATTCTAGGAAAATATTTTTCCATGTTTTTCTCTTATCTATTTAATTTAGAAATCAAATATTGGTTATTTTTATTTGGAAATTTTATTTTTTTATTATTTGATTTGGGTTTAAAACTAAATATAGAATTCTATAAAATAATACCCAATAATAGACTTTTGAATTAAATTTTTTATATAGTAATTATATTCATCAGGGTTATATTCATTATATAATATGATGTATTTGTGTATGAGAGGATGAATAAGGTTTTTTTTTAATAAATAGATGTTCATAAACTAGTAATAAAATATATGCACATACATTTAAATATGAGTAAGATATATATTAATATGAAATAGTATTTTTCATCAATTTGTACTATTTTGTTTAATGATTATGGTGCTGATCATGATATAAACAATGATGTCATGAGTAATGTCTTGAATGACAGGTTAAAAGTAAAGTGGAAAGAAATTAGAAGACGTTAAAATTTACAAAAAAATCTGTTTGCAAATGTCATGTTAATCATTTTGATTTCAAGATCATTGTCAACACATGGCTTGATTTGTTTGAGGATTATATGGACACAATGTGTGTAGATTAAGCGAGTTTAAGGTCTATAATTCAATATTGTATAAGTTAATAGAAGATAAATAATTTATCAAATTTTATTTCATGAGCAAGTCTCAACATCAAATAATTTAAACTCATATATAAAACTGTCATACATCCTGGGAGAATAATAAAAGGGTTAGAGAGTATGAAATTTACATTTAGTAACTGTTTGAAAATGTAGTTGAAATTTTTTTAAATTTTTTTTATTTAAAACTGTATCAAAATAATTTTTTAAAAATAATTTTTGATATTAACACATAAAAATAATACAAAAATACCAAAAACATTTAATTTGTTATCAAAAAATTTAGTCAAAACTGCATAAATTAAACGTTTTTGGTATTCATTTTTAGTTAAAAATATTTTGAAATATATTATCAAACACCAGTACAGGATTAACTAAATGAGTGCTCTCTAACTTAAAAACACCAACGAAAGAATATTTTTTTAAAAAAAATTGTTCAGTTTATGAATTATATTTTTCCTATTCAGCCTAGACCAGAACTAATATAAACAAAATTACTTAGAATTTTAAAAATAAAACATTTAATAGTAAAATTTCAAATCAATCTTTTTACATGATAAATCTATCTGACAAAACTTTGTATTACTTGTACGTCATAGAAGATGGGCTAAGCCTGGTTAATAAGTGCCATTCCATTACATGGGGATAAGAACATCACAACTACCTTCACTTTCATCAATGACCTTTTCTTAACATGTCTATCCTTTTCACCTCTCGTTACTTTTATAACTCATTTTGTCCATAATTGAGTGTTAATTATTTATGTGTTTGGTATTGTGTTTGCTTTTTGATACTATGTTTCAAAAATAATTTTTTTTGATATTTTTATATCATTTTAATATGTCGATGTTAATTTTTTAAAAAAAAATATCATTTGGATATATTTATTAACAAAAAATACTTTAAAAAACAACATAAAACATACTCCCAAATAAGCCCATATTGAGTTGCTTTACAAGTGAAATTCAATTTTCCCTTTATTTTATATTTTTGTAAATTTATAATTAATTTGGTAATGATTCTCTACTCACATCACAACTTACCTGTCTGATAAAAATACATTAAATCATCATAAGATGTAGCTTGAATAGATAATTCGGACCAATTTGATCCAATAATACTAGAAGAGAAAAGGAGAGCAATGGCTCTCATAGTCAATGTTATTAAAATCGCGAGTTGACTCGCAAAATCGTACGATTTTGCGAGTCAACTCGCTGAAACTTGTTAAATCGCAGACAAAAATCGTTTTTTGCCAAAATCGTAAAAAAAAGGGTAAAATCGTTCAGGATCGCAAAATCGTACCAGATCGGTCCGATTTTGCGATCCCAATGGTTCGGAGTTCAACAGACATAAATTAAGTAAAATCAGTGATTAACTTTTCCCCCAAATCGATTTTATCTTCTCTTCTCCTCTCCATCGTAGTCTTCTCTTCTCAAGTTCTCATCCCCAAATCGATTTTATTTTCTCCTCTTCAGTCTTCATCGTGAGCGGTGATCATCTCCTTCAATTGTAATACGTTTCTCGACGACGGTGACCGTTTGTAACCCTTTCGAGTGCAAGCCGAACTCTCATCGTCGTCTGCGTCTTCATCGTCGTCTCCATCGTTGCCTCTGAACTCTCAAGGTAAGTGATTTTCTGTTAATTTCAAGCATGGCCTTCAACTCCTTATGGATTTCTGATTCAACCATTTGTAACCCTTAAAGAAAAACCCACCACACCATGCAGATTGCAGAGCATCCCCTGATATTGAATCATGATGGATTAACGGTTGTTTGTTTTGTGTTTGAAAAAAATGGATTGTTTTTTGCTCTGACCAGTGAGCAGAGCACACCACCGATCCCTTGAAGCAGTGTTTGTTATGTGTTGTGTGACTTATGTGTATGCTGGGGTGAAAGTGTTTATCTAGTTACTGAATTTGGTGGAAAACCTGGAAACTAGAGTTGAAAATATAAACAATTTATGAGTAAATATATTTGTCCGTTTTGTGACAATGTCTGTTTTAGTGGAAGTGGAAGTACTCGGCAAGTGTGTATGCTCAGTAAATATAAACAATTTATGAGTAAATATATTTCTTTGGTATGCTTGCTAGCTGGATATCTACCTGACTCTGTTGTTGATGTTTTTTCACTGTCAGTCATTGTTCAATGAGGTTTTAGCTTATTGTCTCTCTTGAATAGGGGCTGCTGGGTGTGTAGTCTTTGGTTATGATATTTTACTAAAGAAATTTGTTTGGGACATGGAACTACTTCTGGAGGTTTTTTACAAGTTTATGGTTTTTTACAAGTTTATGGCTTTTATTTTACTAAAGAAATCCCACGCTGCATCTCTGATAATGAGATACATGAAAGGCTACAGAATACGCAACCGATAGAATAATAAAATGTGCTCATAAAGCTGCTTCTAGCAATGCTTCGGAATTCAATTTATCTTTTAGTTGAAAGGTATACAAGAACATAATGTGTACCACATAAGGAATAATACATGAGCTTTTCAAAGACCAAAATCACTATATACTTTAGGGTCAGTGAATGATAACTGCAGTTTTGATGTATTATTTCAATGAATTGCAGATTACATGGTTCAATAATGTTGGAGCTCAATCTCGTACTAGCAATATCGGTGTTAGCACCGGTAGTACTAGTAATCTTTTTCATTGTGATGCTATTGATGCAATTCCTGGACATAGTGAGGGGGATGAAACTGAAGCTGGTTTTAGTTTACATTGTACGCCAGCTGAAGATTTGTTTTAAATTTGTTAGTTTTTAACTTATGAAATTTTAGGGACATAATTGTTTTGTAATGTGTTTTGAAGTTATTTTAAATCATGTATGAACCTAAACTAATTAAGTTTTATGTCCATAATTATGCTATTTTGTATTCAGAAATATTTTACATACGATTTTACGATTTTTTTTCTCACACGATTTTAGCTGTGATTTTACGATTTTTGTACGGACAAATTCAGGTACGATTTTACGATCCGATCTTACGATCCGATTTTTCGAAGCCCCTTCCGATTCGAGTCAAAATCTCGATTTTGACAACCTTGCTCATAGTGCTAGACAATCTCAGCATTTATTGTATGGATTTGAATGGAAGAACTTGTTTAAATAATGTAGTGTTTATGAAAATTAATTGATGAGGGGACACACTGAAAAATATGAAAGCAGAGGGTCCCTTTGAACCCTATTGATCTCTGTTATATGGGCTAATATAAAGCAAAATGTATAGCAAATTAATTAGTAAATAAATAAAAACAGGAGTCTTTCTCAGTTCGATTTGTTTTTTAATAATTAAAAATTATTTTATTTTATTTAAAAAAAATCCTGAAACTTTTCGTATTTCAAACTCATTACATCTTTGTGCTTGACTGATACGTAAGCCGAACGGGACACGGACATGATGCGAGGAGAAGAAAAGGAAATGTAATTATTGTTTCTGTTATTATTAGCCAGCATGTGCGGTAATAACTGTTCAAAAAATGGAAACGAATTACCTGAATTTGGGAGTTACAAAAAAGTGGTAGAAATGCCACGTGGAATTTGACAATAATACGTTAATTTATTTCCACCTAATTCCCGTCTAATTCCATGCCTGAATGCTCGAGTCATGCTAACTTTTGCTTTCTAAGATATTTTCAGCAGGTGGGTTTTTATTTTTCGGAGTCAAATCCACTTATTTATACATAATATATTATATTTCGGAGAAATTGATTCTTTGATGGTAAAATTAGCATTTTTATTTTTATTTTTGGTAATTTAATAGCAAGAGGTCAGGTAGACGTTGAATGCCTCTTACTATAATCTGAATTTAATTTCTAATTAGTTTTTTTTTAAATCAAAAATAACAATTTAGATTTCCAGGCAGTAAATGGCTATTTACGTTCCTCGAGCTCGAAAACAAATACAATATAGTATGATAATAGCCTGTGTGTCCGATGCCGCCGTGTGTATTTCTTTTAAAAGAAAAATGTGCTCCTAAAAACAACTAGACCATATAAGCTGGCTAGATAAGAAAAATAGGAAGCGACAAGTAGAGGTATTCTGCTAAACTCATAACTTAAATAATAAAATTGAAATAAAATCATCCTATTTGAAATAAAAAAAATATAAAGTCCAGTTACCAATTAATCAACATTGAAAGATATAATTGCAAAATATATATTTAATTATACATAAAAAAATAACAATTAAAAGAACATAATTTAGCAAAAACACCAAAAAAAACCAGAAGAATGAAGATCATATATAAAATAAATTTTAAAAACAAAATCTTGATTGAAGGGTTGCATTTGATTCTTCTGGTTTGTAATAATAATACAAAAAAAAATATCAAATTGAAAAATATAATACAATCATTTTGGATTGAAGGGTGATATTAAGAAGTTGTTTGGGACAGTTTTTGAAACTGCGTTTCCAAAAAATTTATTTTTTTTTTATTTTAAATGAATATGTTTTGGTGTTTTTAGATCATTTTGATGTGCTGATATAAAAAATGATTTTTAAAAAATAAAAAAAACATTATTTTGATATATTTTGGCACGAAAATCACTTTAAAAAGCTACAACAATAGCTGTCCCAAACAGGCCCTGAGAACCAATAATTTTTTTACAGAAAAAACCAATAAAAAAACGACAAGTCAAAAGAATAAAAATCAAAATAAAAATCAAACAATACAATTTTCATCATGGGAGGACAAAGAAAAAAAGAAAAGAAAAGCCTATCGGTAACAAATAGGAGCACCGATGCTCACACACGCTACCCTAGAGAACAGGACGACACTTTTAATTACACAACAAAATGAGTTTATAATATTTTTAAGAGCATTTTTGTTGTATAAATAAGCTTTTTAATTTATTTTTTTTATGTTTACTCCAAATCTACTCTTAGCTGGCATTTTGATAACGAAAAAATCATTATGAAAATATAAAAATACACTTTATACTAGCTTTATTTTATTTCTGTATTTAATGGTGTTTTGATTATTTTAATATGTAATTACAATTGAAAAGACTTATTTATTCCCGGTCAATTCAATAGTGGCAAATGTGCTCTGTGAATTACTCTAGTGCCCTTAAATTATCTGGGTGTATACTTTAACTTTTAAGTTATGTAACGGAAGCTTTTGATTTTATTTATTTATTTTAGACACTGCAATTGCTTAAAAATTTATTTGGTCGTGTAAAAATTTTAAATTTTTATTTCCAAACAACTAGAAAAACTAAAGCTGTCATATATATTTTTTAAAAAAAATTATAAAAAAAACATATATATTTTTAAATGATTTTTTTTTCAAAAACAATTTTAACCCAAACTCCATTAAAGTTTGATAAAAATAAAAAATTAGACCCAACATTAGTTAGCTTTTTACCTAGTTTACCCATTAAAATCATTGTCAAACTGAGGAGTCGAAGCAGAAGGCCAGAAAGATTTTAGGAGAGGCTTGGTGGGTCGGATTCATCATGTCTCCTATACTACATGAGAGCTTGGTTGGGTGGACCCCCCCTTCCCATGAGATTAATCACTTTTTTTTTCCTATCATGATTCTGATGCATAAATTAGTTTATGTAAATTATCAGAACCGTTTATAAGTTGTAGCTTCTGTTCTTTAAAATATTTATTTGATATATTTTTAATAATTTAACGTGTTAATATGAAAAATAAAAAAAAAACATTTTAACATATTTTTAAAAAATTTCTACAAGAATTTAAGTAGTGTCAAACAAAAAGAAAGAATCAAATTCCACTAGGACAAAAAGTAATTATTCCCTTCTAAATATACTTTTTTTTTTAAAAAAGACACCCGTCAATTCCTAGCATCGCATAAAACTCATACCCAATAAAAAAAATATTATCAAAACTAGAAACCAATGAAACTAGCAAGAAGAACAAACACAGCAAAACAGAAGCCCACATTCATCTCCTTAATCCTGAAACTCCCACTATTGCCGCCGGCAGTAGCGTTAGTGGTTGAAGAGCCAGAAGCTGGGGTGGTGGTAGCAGCAGTCTTACCAGTTTTCTGAGCGGCAGTCAGCTTCAAAGTTGCTTTAGCATCCTTGTTGTCCGCTGCAAATTCATGCTTCCCAGGCTTCCCTTCGTTCACAGCAGCGCCCACTTGCCAAATATGATTCACAGACTCAGCTTTTTCTTGCACCTTAACAGATGCAAAGATGGTAAACTCACCACTCGTTGCATTGGTCTCAGCGCTCAAGTCCCAGACATCAAAAGACAGTTTCTCCTCCCTGATGTCACTGTATGATACGAGGCTGTATGTTTTTACCTCTGGTGCACCTTTGCTGGATTTCAAAGCTAAAATGACCTGGGCCCCAACCATGCCGGTGTCGTTAACGTTGATGCCCCAACCGATCCAGCCACCGGGTTTGGCCGGGGAAGCGATGAACGCGACTGAAAGGGAGGAATTGGTGGAGTTGTAGGTGTAGTGTAGGTATGAATTGAGGGTAGGCAGGTCAGTGCAGTTAGTGTAAGACTTGTCGCCGGTGAATTTTTGTGAGGTGCAGGTTAGTGAATGTGTGGGCGAGACTAGCAGAACACAGAGGGAAAAAAAGAGAGAGAGAGCAGAGAAGGGAAGGGACGCCATTGTTAAGACAGAGAGAGGAGCCTGGGCGAGGATAGCCGTCTAGATTTGGATAGAACATTACTTATAGACCAAAGTGGGAGTGTGGCGTACACCAAAACGTGAAAGTGAGGTGTATACTATTTACATGTGAGAGCCATTTAGTTGGTGACACATAAAGATGGGGTGGGTCTTGGACTGCACGTGGACTTACGTGACTGGTAGACGAGGTGTGGTGGTTGACTTGGATTTGCGTAGGTGGGGGTCGGTGGGGAGCTCGAAAGCATTAAAGGAATGTGAAAAGAGCATGTGGGCAATGTCTTGCTATTTGCAAAAATGTCCGTTAAAGGAGCATGGAGAAGTGCTCGCGTAGGGGAGGTCATTTTCACACTTCCGCTATCTGTCCTTCTTTAAATTCAATTCAACATCGTTTCCTGTGAAGAAAAAAAAAATATTTTTTAATATTTTTTTAATATCAATGCAACGGTACTGTGGTTAGAACACTTCTGTGAAAGTGTCCATGCCTCCATAAATATTGATCACCTACCAGTGTGAACTGTGAAATGCTCGTTGAATTCCACTTTCTCTTTCTTGTAGAAAAGAAGGGGGGGAAATAGTACGATTGACAAAATAGGCAGGGGTAAGAAAAATACAATAGAGAGATTTGTTTTATATGAATTCAAAAACATCATGAATTGTTAGGTTATCAAATTGATCTTCCCATTTGTGTGAACCGGCTGAAATCCACTGGCACGAGCGGCTGTTTAGGATTGTGGTTATTGTTGTTTTTGAAAGTATTTTTATTTAAAAATGTATTAAAATGATGTTTATTTTTTTATTTTTTAAAAATTATTTTTGACTTCAATACATGAAAATTATCTAAAAATAATTTCAAATAAAAATAATTTTTGTTCAATTTTTTTTGTAAACATTATTGAAATGCAAAATAAAACAGATGTTAACTTCGATCCATGCATACATGCTTACAAAACATGCTTATAATACTCCCAGTCTCACAGAGACACGAGATTTGTAAAACTTTCAAATGTATATTTATTCAGTAAATTAAAAATTTTTTTTTTTTCAAAAATACTTTTTGAAATTGAATAACTTTGACCCCTGTTTAGTTTAGTATTGTATTTCAAATTTTTTTTTTTAAAAAAATGATTTTTTTACTTCAATTACTTAGTGTTCATTTTGTTGTGCGTTTCAATCGGTGTTTTGTCGAATTTTTTATTTTATTTTAAATGAATATGGTTTGGTGTTTTTAGATCTTTTTGATGTGCTGATGTCAAAAATGATTTTTAAAAAATAAAAAAAATATTATTTTAATATATTTCAGCATGAAAAACACTTTAAAAAACTACCGCAGTAGTACTTTCTAAATGATCACCGAGCAATCCACTAGACATCAAATCCTAATTGACCAGTGTGAACTTCACCGATGGTCCGGAAATCTGGAGTTGTGGCCGAAATGGCGCTAGTCAAAATGAGCTGCTAGGCTTTTAATAGAATTATTTTCAATCTTCAGGGGGACGCGCGCGCGCGCGCGCGTGTGTGAGAGAGAGAGGTTTTTTTAATTATTTTAAAACTTCGTCTCAAAGAAAATTATGTATTATAGAAATATTTCTTACCAATTTAGTTGTCAATGCAGGGCTAGCGTAGATTTTGAAGTAAATAAATATATACTAGTGGAGTTTGACTCTACGCATGAATACAGGTGAAGCAATCTAACACGATCGTGCATGTGAACCGAACATGACCAAATTCATTGTTCATCTTAGCTGGTACATCCATTTTTATTTTTTATTTATTTTTTCCTGTTTACTAAAAGGTTTACTCTGATCCCTTCACCCTCCAGTAAGCTACAAATTTTAAAATGTAGTCCACATGCTAGAGCATAGCTTCTACGGGGTTCTTTATGATAAAACAAATAGCTATAATTATCGGAATCCAAACTGATCAAGTTGAATATATATATATATATATATAAATTCGACCGTCGCGGTAAATAAAATAGATTTTGTGGTGATAAGGGTTGATTTGAATTAACCCGTGATCTTACCTTGTCCCTAGTCGACTGCTATTATTTATTATTTATTATTTATTAATCAAGGTGTGGCTCCGAGCATATCACAAATAATTGGGGTTTCGAGATTCGTTTGGCATCTCTTGGTAATAAATAATAATGTGATTTTATTGTAGAATGTCGGGGGTTAATGGAAAAGGAGTCGCCTTGAAGAAGCATGTGGCCCTCATCTCATCAATTTCACTGATGGAGCTCTTGTATTTATGATCCACTGACAATGTATTTTGAAATGGCTTTTTCATGCAAGCAAGGTTTGATTAGAAAAGATAATAAATCATCAACAAATCCATACATGATAATTAAAATACAAGAGAAAATATGAAAATAAAAAATTATAAGGTTGTGATTTCTAAACGAGAGCAATTTAGGCTTTTTTTGTATATTGAATCATAAAAGGGGTTCCGAAAATGGATTTTAAAAGTGGATTTTGATCTTGAAAATGAGTTTTTGAATATTTTAATTTCACCGTCAAATACACAGATGTGTGAATTAGCTATCCTAATTAATAAAATTTGCCCCAATCATATCTATGAATTGATATAATCTATCATATTATTCTTAATTTTAGGACAGCTCAATCCAACACTACTTTGCAAGTATTATTATAAACAGCATGTTCTTGTCCAAATGTTAAACAAACAATCATGCCTACTAACTTTCTACTAACATGATGACGGATGACTTCTAGATTTATGGTACGCTGTCGGAATCCGGTAAAAAATGAAATAAAAGCAAGTGCAGATTGATAATGCGATAGTTTTTAGGGTTAAAATTTAATAAAAATAAGTTCGCAAAATAATAAATAATTATTGGAACTGAGATTTTAAAATATTTTTTAGTAAAATTCATGCAAAAGCATGGTATTTATTAGTTAAACAAAAACTGGTTGAAGCAAGAGACAATTTCAACCTCACACCTTCACGGCTCTAATAATGATTGTCTTTCTAGCAACAAGCATCAGCTCATATAAGATTTGAAAATCACACGGGATGATCAGCTCTTCTTCTCAAACGACCAGGGTGGGCCAAACCTCGCAAGCTACTTATTATGTTAATTTGGTGTGATTAGCAGACAATAATCGGTAATTAATAGCCAGCAGAACTTTCTGGTGGAAATCTCTAGATGATCAGCTATATATTACACAGCTGTAGTGGGGGACATCTTTCCATTGATTCATCCTGTCTTGCGCTAAAGGCAAGAAGGATCGACTCGTGGGGCATAGAATTATGGATTCTTTTCTACAATGCAATCATGCAAAATTCACCATTTCAGCCATTAGAAAAAACCTCCGGTCCCTGTGGACAAACGAGCTGAAAGCTTCATGGATGCTTGCTTGGATCAGTTAATGAAAACATGGGATAATTGCCTTTAATCATGTTATTTGGAAAATCATAATCTCAAGTTATATTCTCTTAAGAATATGAGAGGATCTAAATACTTTTAATGGCCGACTCCAACTTCTGTACAGTGTAAATGTTTATCTAGCATCCAGAGGAGGTCCCCCGAATATATATAGTTTTCAAATAAGAAGCTGCTGAGGATATTTTTGATTCTCTGTTTTGCTTCTCTTAAGAATATAGTTTCGATTCATCTCGGATACAGACTGAAAGTACATGGACATGCTAGGCCGTGAAATCTAAATGTGCTCTTTGTTGACCAAACACTTCACTGTTTATTTTGAATCACAATAAAAATACTTTTCATGAAACTGTTTTTTTAAAACTTCAACCACAAAAATAAAAACAATAATAAACACGCCCTTAATGCCAGTTGTTTGGTAGTGCAGCCAAGCGCGTGGTTGTGAGTGCTGTCAAACAAAGCTTTAGAGACCCACCCTAATACTTCTTGGCCCAGTAAATATAATTCAGCATGTTCAGGAAGTTCAGAATACAAAGAATTGTGTAAAATAAATCCAAACGGTTGTCATTCAAATTATGTCCCCCAAGCCATTCACGACCCAATCTGCCAGTAATAGAGTTGATCATGGACACCAGCAGGGAGCTAAGGAAGTAGCCCATGGAGGTGGAGCACCATGACAAAGCAGTGCAGATACTTTTCATGCTATCAGGTGCTTCCGAGTAGAAAAATTCAAGCATCCCCTGAAGAGTCAGCATATCTGAAACACCCAGCAAAAGATACTGCCACCCTAGCCAAAACACAGACATTGCGTTCCCATTCTCTGCTGCTTCACGTCTCTTCAACTCAACAACAGCTGCCACAGCCATGGATGCTGATGCTAGTGCTAGCCCCAGTCCGATCCTCTTGAGTGGGTCGAAAATGGAATGCTTCTTGTTTTTGAAAGATCCTGCAACGTGTTCGAATAAAGGTATGCTAGCAAGCATGATTATGAGGGGGAATACTGTCAGTGACTGGGTTGGGATTTGGAAATTGTTTAGTTTTCTATCCATGATGCTCCCTTGTTCCACCGAAAATGTCTGCAACTGGGCCAGGCAACAGTTCATCATGATTGTGCTAGCAAAGATGGGAAGCAGGCCAAGGAAGGTCCTTGTTTCCTTAACCTGAACCCCACTAATGGTGTCATCAAATAATGCCTTGTCTAGGAACCTGCATATCACACAGTCAGGAACAGAATTATATTCAAAGATTTGTATCAAAGAACCATTTTAGTCCAAAAACTTAAGTGTAATCTCATATTACTCTCAAACATTTAAGTACAATCCGTGAAGTGCAAAGTAAAATCAACCTGAACTTCTCGTGGGATCTTTCTCCAACTCCATCATTTATCAGAACTGGTCCTGATGAGACCTTTCGGTTCCGATAAGCAGAAACAAATACCTACCACACATGCCAGAGGAAAAGGGTGCCTAAATGATTAGCGACTAGTAGACTCGCTGAGTTTTCAATATTCTTGATTCATTAATGTTTGCTACAAACTTCTCTACCTTAGAGATTCTTGTGAGCGGACTCCCGCCAGGTCGTTTGAACCTGTAAATCGGAAACCCTGCAATGAAAATGCAAAGCGCCACACCCAAGACAACAACTGATATTTTAAAACTCGAATTCCAACCTCGGTTCTCTTCAATCCATATCATAATTGTCGAGGATAGCAAGCCTCCTATGCATAAAGAGAAGAAGAACCAGTTGAAAAATGAAGAAATGGACCGCTGCTTGCTGTGGTCACACTGATCAGCACCATGTGCAGGCAAGGTAGCCTTGATGCCACCAACTCCGGTCGCAATTGCATAGAGTCCACTAAAAAGAACAGCAGCTTGAGAACTGGAAGGCTTTTCTGGCAATGCTGGTTGCAATCGAGTGTCGTGAGCTTGAACGGTCAAAAGGATTATCCCCTACATATTTATAGTCCATGTTAGATAAACACAACCTGGTTGCACGCAACTAATCAAAACAAAAATGGGTGTCGCAGGACTGTATACCAGTAACTCTATTACGCAGAAGACAACAAAAGTCCTGAATCTGGTGAAGAAAGAGTCGCCGATGTACCCACCAAATATTGTAAGCAGAAAAGAGGTGCCAATAAAATTAGTCACCATGTTTGCAGCTTCAGAGATAGGGTAATGCATTGTCTTGGTGAAGTATGCCACAAAGTTGGTGGCATTAGACAAGAACACCATGTTCTCTAACACCTCCACAGCTGAGAAAAGAAAATCACATGGATGATTAACAATCTTTTCGTGTTAAATTAATGTTTCTAAATTTCTTTGTTTTAATTGACGATAAACCAGATCCTCCTCGCTACTTTTATTTGATAACAATTATTTTCAGAACTCGACCTCGGGTCCTAGCTAGCTATATCCCTTCCCTTATTTTGCTGGTACAGCTTTGATTATTTTTGTTCTTTCGGTAATTCTGTCGATGATTACTGACGAGAAATACTGTCAATAATTACGTTTGAGATTTTCCACAAGCACATGTTGTCGCTATTATCATAAAAAATATTGATGAAACAAATATTTTTCATCCGTGATTTCATTACCAATTAATGATTTTCTGATAGTGACTGGATCTTTTCCTCTTCTACACTGTATGAAAAGATCAAAACCATAGCACGACCTTTATATATGAAATACCACTAACATGATCTACAAGGTGTAAGATCCTTCCTGGATGATGAAATAAAACGAGTTCAATTGAATGCATGTTTGACATAACAGACAGATTTGACCATGGAAAATGCTTCAAGGCCCAGAAATCATTTAAAAGGGATGCATTCTGACAGGGGAAAAAATGGTACTAGTTTAATTTAACAGTTACCACAAGCCAAACTAGCAGCTCTCATTCCACCATGCTTTTTAGGATCTGCCTTCTGCCCTCTCCAGTCGAAGTACTCCTCAAATCCACCATTCCCCTCCTCAGTTTCCTATTATAGTTGTACACAGAATCAAGAAAACAGAAGAATATTGAGCAACTTTTACCAATATTTTTCTCCAAAAGATTACTCCATTCTGAAACCAAAAATCATGTATATGTGACTAGCCACCACCAGTTAGCAACCACTGCGATCAACCAACTGGGGGGCTTGGCATGTCAGTATAGCAGAAAGTATGATAGCAGCCACTCACCATGAGAGACGGGATTGGAGCTCTCTCGATCGCCAAATCAAACTAAATTAGCAGGCTCGAAGAAATTGAGAGATGAAGTTGATTATAAATAAGGGGTTGGTCGTTTTCCAATATGTGGCGTGGTGTCGATCGCATCTGGAAGACAATTTTATCTGCAGATAAGAAAAGAATAGATTCCTGTGTTAAGTTTTCTACATAAAAAAAATCCTGTGAATGGAAATTGCGGTTGCTTCTACTGCTGAATTACGGTGATGTATGGATCGAAAAGGATTCTGCATGCTGTCAAGTGCAAAACAGTAATCAATGCATGGGTAGGATTCACCGGATTCTCTCATTTAACAGCTCACATGCACGTTAATGGTTTTAAATATGCCGTTTAAATCCTCTTCTTCCCGTTCTTATTAAACTAATTAGTGTACAGAAGGTCAACGTATCTGCACTTGATATTGTATTTTGATGATTTTTTTAATATAAAAAATTCACCTGTAGTTAATATTTTTCTTATTAAAAAAAACCATATTGAAGTTCACTGGATTTGAATCAATTTAATGGATTAAAAATAAAACCATATGGAAATCTGAAAAACCATGATGGGCTAACCAACCCAAGAGAATATGTATAGAATGTGCTTGGTAGCTTAACAGAGTGATCGAGAATATATTTGGAAGATGTTTTTTTTTTAAAAAAAAAATATATTTTTTATTTTAAATTAAAAAAATCGTGTTTTTATATAATGTTAATATTATAAATAATTTTTAAAAAATAAAAAATATATTATTTTAATACATTTTTAAATAAAATATATTTTCACTGTTTCTTTTTAAACAGGCGCTAAAATCGATCATTTAGGATAGCAACTCGATATGTAAAATCCTTTATACCCGCCACTGTGGTGGCTGAAATCTTGACTAATAAACGACACATCGTCTACAAGAATGGATAACAAGTCATTTGCTCTCATTTCATAAAGCAAATAGTAGGCTTACACGCTTGGGCTTTGGTATATATTCTTTTCAGTCAACACCTTTTTATGTTTTTTAAAATATTTTTCAATTTGTATTTTAATCAATGCCCCTCTTATATCATTTTTTTTTCTTGTATCATTTTTGAAATTGTGATTATTTTTTAATTATATTAGGTGTCTTTAATTTTTCATAAGGCTACTATAGTTCATTTATTATTTCCTTATAAATATATTTCATAAAATTTAAATTAATTTGATTATTATTTATTATGTTATTTTTAATATCTGCAATTTTACATAATATTTTCTTTTATTTTATTCAATAAATTTTACGTGTTTGTCAATTTTTATCACAATGTAGTTTTAAAAAACACAGTCATTAAATACAACCGGATATATAACCTATATTGCACTATCAAGTATCTTGATTTATATTTATCTCTTTATTTATCATCATTACTTTTCAGTCAAAACTATCCTGACTTCGTGTCTAAGTCATGAATCTCACATGATACCTAGTTTTACGAGGATCAATTCTTTTTATTTTTTTTGTCACCTTGTTTTTCTATTGTATTATTAAACCAATCAAAACTCGATTCGATTATCAAATTTTTCACTTCCTTAAAACACATGACTGTTTTCTTTCTTCTTTTTTTTGAATTAAAAAACATTTTGTCTGCGCGTGACCCACCAATCTACATAAGCACCACAATCAATATATAAGTTTAATATGATATCTTGCTTGAATATATATAAGTAAAAACAAATAAATATTGTCAAGATATAAGACATTATTAAAAACAAATAAGACATTCGTTAAGAATTATCTAAATTATTTAATAAATAAAAATTAAAAATATTTTCCAAGTATTTAAAACAAAATAGATACCATTTAAAAAATAGAGTAAAGTTGATTAGGAAGATTGAATAATCATAGATGAAAATAATCAGGGCCACCATTAATAGATTTGCTGATGTTGCCTGCCATACAAAGACAATAAACTTTATTGCATATATTGAATGGCGTCGTTGTTTTCCATGTATGACATGCTGACCAGTTACATTGAACAGGTATTAAAGTCATTAAATTTGTTTTTTTAATGTATATAGAATCCAAATATGCAAAATACGTAGTCTATATTTAATAACTTTGATAAATGTATTTTTGAGTGGCAATGAAAATAGCTAAAAAGGAGGACGAGTCCCCCTTTCTTGTTTGATCTCCCCCCTTCCGCTTTGTTTCTCATTTTTAAAGAATTTATTTCTACAGTAATTATAAAATATGGACTGGCCTAACAATTTAATTTGAATATAAAATAACTCGAGCTAAGTAATTTTTTTAATTATTTCCGTTTAAAACTCGGATAGACTTGCTATCCCGATAAAAAAAAAAACGGATAAAAAACCCTTAAGTTGTAAGCTGTTTTTTCTTTTTTAAAAAATAATATTATTTTAATTCTTTTTAAAAATAATTAAAATTCTATCTTATGAACTTGTTACGTAACCCATAACCCTAACCATACCTCAAAACGGGTTTTACAAATATGATTTCAAGTGAGCCGAGGTGAATTTCTTATATTATTTTCTCGTCTCGTTCTCAATTTCCTATGAAAGTTTAAAGTTTATTTTCCCTTTCCCTTACTTAATCCTCATGGTTATCAAAATTATGATTTTGATATGAATCAGAAGTTGCTTCTGAACTCGGATAGTAAAATTGAAATCGTAAAATCATATTTGATATTTATCATACAAAAATCATAAAATCACGATTAAAATCGTGTAGGTAAAAAAATCATAAAATCGTAAGTAAAATATTTTCAAATACAATATAATATAATTGTGTCCATCAAATTTTATTAGTTAAGGGTTATACATGATTTAAAAAAAATAAAAATACATAACAATTATATCATTATATTAACATTTAAAAAATACTGATTTTTTTATTTTGAAAACTAGGGGGCGCATCTAGGCCTAGCCTGGGGGAGGGGGAAGGGGCAGGGCTAGGTGGTTAGGTGTAGGCTATAAGGGCGGCAGAAGGGTTGGATTTTGGATAAAATAGGTGTAATCGTAAAATCGGACTAGATTTTTTTATTTTTATGGGGTCTAATTTTTTTACTCGATTTAACAAGTTTTATTGAATTGACTCGTAAAATCAAATAATTTTACGAGTCAATTCACGAGTTTAACAACATATTAATCCTTTTATAGGCTGAGCAAATCCACTCGTGGCAACTAAGCTAGAAGTAATTTCCTTTACTCAATTGTTACCAAGTATCCGGATTCGTTGACTTTCAAAAAAGTTAAGAAATTCCTTTCCATGGCATGAAATTAGCTCTATCAAGTGAAACGACGTCGCATAATTTCACTTTCCCCATTCAATGCTATGATTACATGTACAAATTCATGGTATTTTGTGTGTAGACATATTTCTATGTAGTGAAAAATGATGGAGAAGAATGCGATGTAGTTTATATAGAATTTGTAAGGGATAACACTTGTTAATCACCGTTTTAAAATTTGAATTGATTTAGATATTAACCAAACTAAACCCGAATAATTTTATTAGCTAAATCATGATTGAGTTAACTTGGTTAAATTTAATGATCTATTTAACCAATAAACCTATTTGTTTATTAATTTATATTCTAAAACATCATTTAACATTGTAGTCCAACTATATTTTTATAATTTTTTAATATTGTTTTTTTAATAATTTAAATTAATATTTTTATGTTTTTATTGTTATTTTTAATGTTATAATATTAAAAAAATATCTTAAAAAAAAAAAACACTTTCAATTTTTACGGGCTGCAGTGCATCATTATTGGGAAAAAGGAAAAGGCAGCCCACGGCCTGGAATCAGTCTGATTAATAAGGCCTAATAAGCAAGGCCGAATTGTGTGGGCCAGTTAAGATAAATCCACGGCACAGTTTATAACGGTAGTACCAAGAAACACCAGATCTAAACTCATTAGGCATATATAGCGTAAAACCCTAGCTCTTCTCTTTTATCCTCCTCGCTCCTCTAGGGTTTCCAAACAGGAGTGGCAGCGCAGCTATCCAAGCAGGTTCCAAACCCTGCTCTCTCTCTCTCTAACCTTGTACATGCCATGCATAAATTATAGTTCTTTGAATCTTGTAAGCCTTAGATCTCTCATTCATTTCTTGTGTGCTTTGTGTATTTGCAGATACAATGGCTGTTCCTTTGCTGACGAAGAAGATCGTGAAGAAGAGGGTCAAGAAGTTCAAGAGGCCCCAAAGCGACCGCAAGATCTCTGTCAAGGTATATATAATAATATGAATTTACATTCAATTTATGTTCCTTGTTTGGTTAATAAAATCTAGATCAGTGCTTAGGGTTGTCCTCTAAAATTGCCATGTCTAGGTCACTTTTTAAGTATTCGTATTATCGTGTTCTGTTCTAAGGTGGGTAGGTTTCCAAGTATTTTGCTGTGCTTCTCAAGTAGTCTTTCGATTTACTGTATGCTCTTCTCTGTTTTGTACAGGAATTTCAGAAATTGCATGTTTTATTTGTATTTAATTTAGAAGAAATATAAAGCTAGCTATCCGTGTACAATAAGCCGATGCTCTGGATTGGATTGACATGATGAAGGTAGCATGGTAGGGTACACGGAAATTGAAGTCTTGGGTCAGCATGTCTGCTCCCTCTGATACCTCCTTGGAGGATTTGATTCGGGGGCCTGGTTTTAGACCCACATTTTTTTTCTAATTCTGCTGGTTTACCAAATCCTATTCTGAAATTGGGAGCTCAAGAACATCACTCTTTTTCAGTATGTAGTATCCCGGTTGATAACAGCTTTATATATGTCTATATTCATGACCAAGATTATTGTTTTCTGTAAATTACACCCCATAACGCCATCAAATAATAACTAGGGAAGGACCATGTAAATGGGGTTAATTTTGGTTATTAAAATTTAAACTTTCCAAAAAAATGAAATTTGATATTTGTAATGCTTTTGAAATTTAGATTTTACTTGTTGAATTGTATTTTTATGATCACGATGTCATATCAATGTTGCTATTTTTTGGAAAGTTTAAATTTAAATAACCTAAATCAGCCCCGGTTCCATGACACTTCCCTTGTTATTATTTGAAATTTAGTTTTTATTAGCTATCCGTGTACAATAAGCCGATGCTCTGGATTGACATGATGAAGGTAGCATGGTAGGGTACACGGAAATTGAAGTTTTGGGTCAGCATGTCTGCTCCCTCTGATACCTCCTTGGGGAGGATTTGATTTGGGGGCCTGGTTTATACCCACATTTTTTTCTCTAATTCTGCTGGTTTACCCAATCCTATTCTGAAATTGGGAGCTCAAGAACATCACTGTTTTTCAGTATGTACTATGTAGTATCCTGGTTTACAACAGCTTCATATATGTCTGGATCCATGACCACGACTATTTTTTTCTGTATATTACACCCCATAACGTCATCAAATAATAACTAGGGAAGGATCAGGGGACCATGGCTGATTTTGGTTATTTAAATTTTAACTTTCCAAAACAAATTGAAATTTGATAGCTGTAATGCTATTGAAATCCAGACTTTGTTGGATGGTATTTTTATGATCATGTTATGTCATATCAATGTTGATTTTTTATGTTCCTCTTTAAATTTACTTTCTGATCTCTTTCTTCAAAAACCCTTCTATGGCCTGTTCTTTGACATACATGATATGTTCAATTCTTATTAATGTTGGTGGCAGACAAACTGGAGGAGGCCCAAGGGTATTGATTCAAGGGCCAGGAGAAAGTTCAAAGGATGCACTCTGATGCCAAACATTGGTTATGGGTCAGACAAGAAAACTCGTCACTTTCTCCCCAATGGTTTTAAAAAGTTTGTTGTGCACAACGTGGGTGAGCTTGAAGTCCTGATGATGCATAACAGGTACACTACACTACCCTCATACCTCTATACACTTGCTGTGTTCTCGTCCATTTTCCTGGAGACCTGATTGATAATAACTTGTGATAATTCTAGAACCTACTGTGCCGAGATTGCCCACAACGTCTCTACCCGGAAGAGAAAGGAGATTGTTGAGCGGGCAGCACAACTGGATGTTGTTGTCACCAACAAGCTTGCGAGGTTGCGCAGCCAGGAGGACGAGTAAAATTTAGTTCTATGTTATGTCTTGTTTTGCACTTACTAAGATACTTCCTTGCAGTAGGCAATTTCAGAACCTCGAGTTGACCCTTTTTATGATTATATTGTCTTTTGATTGGAAGCCTTGAATTTTGAATCAAAACAGTTCAGTTTTCGATAGATTCTTGCCTTACAACACAAGTAACTAAGACTTGATATCCTTTAATTTCATCGGCTTCCTATGCATGTTATTGCATGGCGAACCTTGATGAGAACTCCCCGGCTTCCTAGTCGTAGTTGATGGGGTCGCCCCAACAAAACGTGGTAAGACCCCGTTGGGTCAATTTCGAGTGTTATTTTTATATTTATTCAAAATTATGTCTTTTTGGAGTTAACTTGGCAATCCTGTAGCTTTTACACGCACCAGATCGAATCATTGGTATGATTTTATGGTATCACATAACACTTGTAATTTATATGAAATCTTTTAATTACTAAGGGCCTGATTGGAAAACAGCTGTTGTTGTAGTTTTTTAAAATGTTTTTCATGTTGAAATATATTAAAATAATATTTTTTTATTTTTAAAAAATTATTTTTGACATCAGAACATCAAAATAATTTAAAAATATTAAAATATATTTCTTTAAAATGAAAAAAAATTTTGAAATGTACTTTAAGAAGTTGTTCCAAACAGCTTCTAAGAGGGTGTTTGGCATTGTGGTGCGATTCGCAGATCTCACCATAATTTGATGTTTGGTTAACGCCAAAAAACACTTTTTTGTGTGGTACCCACACCAAATTTTAACCCATACGGCAATTCAAAAAAAACTGGGAATTGGTGCTTTTTTTAGTGCGATTGAGATTGCGTTTTAAAGTGCTTATCGTGCTGAAATATATCAAAATGATGTTTTTTTATTTTTTTAAAATTATTTTTGAAATCAACACATCAAATTGATCTCAAAACACCAAATCGCCGGTCTTTAAAATGTAAAAAAAAAAAATCAAATTTTAATTGAGTGTGATTCTAAAGGGGTGTTCGGAGAGGCTTTTGAAAAAAATTGAAATTTTTTTATTTGTTATTTTAAATTAATTTTTTTTGTGTTTTTAGATAAATTTGATGTGTTGATATCAAAAATTATACAATTTACAATATTTACAAAAATTATATATATATATATATATATATTTTATTTTAATGTAATTTCACAAGTTAAAAGCAATATGAAAGCTTGGTAACCAAACACCCAAAACTGCTTTTTTTTCAACCTCTAACTTAACCACAGTTTTAACCAAACACTTCACTGCTTATTTTGAATCACAATAAAAACATTTTTTTTGAAACTGATTTTTTTCAACCTCAATTACAAAAGTAAAAATAATGTCAAACACTCTAAAGCTGGATAGATGGGAGCGTTTCAGGTTTGTGTTGGTTAATTATAAATATATTTGAAGCAAAATTGATAAAATTAAAAGGCCTGTGACATGATTTGTAACTGGATTATGCGGAAGGGTCTTGAGGGAGGATTCTCCTGCTGTTACTAATTTCAGGAACAGTGGTAATGGAAAGTTAAGTTTCTTTGATTGTATGAATATATGAAAAAATTTATATTTTTTTTGTTTATTTTATTTCATGTTCAAACCGTCGTTGTTTAAAAAAAAATTATCCAATTAACTGTGTGCTCTCATTTTATTTTTTATTATGGGTTTTCCTTGTGATGACATTTGTATACTTGTTATCCTGATCGAGGGGCCCACTTGTAATTAGAAAAGAAAGCTGGAGAGAGCAATGAAAAACGTGTTTTATTGGAAGAAGAAAAACAAGTACTCGAGGCTTGGATCAGGGTAGCCCGGCCCACTGTGAAGGCGCCGGTAGAAGGAAAGTGTCGAACGAGGCGTCATCTGTATGAATGATTGATATATTATTGCAAATTTATTAATAAAATTACTTCAACATTTATAATAATATCAACGAATCCCATGTTAAAATAAATTATATTTTCAATATAATATGACGAGTCGTTGTCTTAAAACTCGGACTACACTGTCAAGTTAATTCAAGATCTGTTGATCAAGGGTTTATAGTGGTCTAGATGCATCCTAATCAAAAATACAAGTTGACCTAATAACCTGGTCAAATCCCATTCAAGTTTTAAAAACTGTTAGCGTAGAGCTGGTTTAAGTTAAGGTTTACATGTCATGGATAAAGATCTCATAGTAATATATATTTGTCAACCATGTTTGATGAAATGAAGATTATCTCTACTCCACAAGCAAAAGATTTATAGTTAGATGCGGTTAATTTAAAATCTGTTGATCTAGGGTTTAAACTGGTCTCGATTTAGAATAAAATAGCAGAAAATAAATCCTTAATTAACCTTGTCAAGACCGTTCAAGTTTTGAAACTATTAGTGTATTGCTGTTGTGGTTGAAAAAAAATAGTTTCATGAAAAGCGTTTTTAGCTGCGATTCAAAATTGGAATTGAAGTGTTTGGTTAAAACCGTGGTTGAGTTTGAAGTTTAATGAAAAGCAGTTTCGGATGTTTGGCTACCATGATTTTCATATTGCTATCAACTTGTGAAATGACTTTAAAGGACACACACATATATTTTTTAAAAATATTATAGATTTAATTATCATAATAATAAAATATAATTAATAATTCAAGTAAATTACACACTCGTTTTTATTCTCAATTAATCGAAAAGCAACGGGACTGTGGAGTAAAACGAAGTTACACATATTTCTTTTTTATCAAGGCTGGTCTCTGCGTACACAATTTTTAATTTTTTTAAAACATGATTTTTTTTATATTTTTTAAAAATCAGACAGGGCATGTCCCAAACTAAATGGGCCGGTACAACCAAGTTGAGCCAAAAAGGCCCATCTCTGCTGGACTTGGTCTGGGCCGAGAGCAGCTTAGCCCAGTAGTTCAAAAACAGGCGCAGGCGCAAAACAGTGCGTTTTGTCTTTTGTTCATGCATGAATTATTCGACCATGTTACTGTTCATAATATGGTCGATTATGACTAGAGGGTCAACGGTCAGTATCGATGGGTAGAGGAGGCCAAGGTGGTTCTCCCTGTCGTGGTGGCGTCGAAAATGGAGGCCGGATGGGGCGTTGGAAGTTGTCGGGTTGTGCTGTCGTTCGTCTCTGCTGCTTCGTTGTTGCTTTCCCGGAGGTGGAGAAGAAGGCTTGGGTGGTGGCTGGTTGCTGGAGCTCACGGTGGAGCTGGTGCTACTGCTAGCCGGGAGTTGGTGCAGGAGTTGACGAGGAGAGAGAGAGAGATGGAGGAGAGAGAGAGAGCTTGCTTGATGATATGGCGGGGAGGGAGAGAGAGAGGTTGTTGTTGGGGGAGAGACAAGGATGAGCTGGCGCTGTCTACCTTGGTGGCTGGTGTTGCTGTCGCTAGAGATGGGTGGCTGATCTTTGCTCTCCCGTCTGTCTATGTGTCTATTATTTCGACTATTATTTTTCTATATTATTTCGTTTTGTAACGCAAAACACATTTTGTGAAACATCTCTCGGATGCTTTTTAAAATGCGGCGTAGCTGCTGTTTTTTTTGTGGGATCCGCACTTAAAATTGAAGTGGTGTTTGGTCAATTAACGTTTGGCACCGTGGTGAACCTCAACCGCAGGTCACACCGCAATGCCAAATATTCACTATTAGCGTTTGAAATAACAGGGAATATATGCAACAAAAGATTTCATTAATAAACAATGGACTGTCCTTTTCTCCGTAAAGGTTCCCATGTGCCTGATTTTATATATAGCATCTCTGAATAATGCATTAATGACAAGCATGATGCATGTTTTGCGGTGGTAGAAAAGTTGGAACCACGTGATTTTTAGGGAAAATATATTTTAAGAAAAAAAAGTGAAATCGAATCGCTTGATTAAAATAAATTGAATTAACTTGATCACGTGATTTTATGGGGGTATGAATTTTCACCAGATCGGTCAAGTAATGGGCTGGTTGATTTATTACTGTAGCTCAAAAGAGATTTTACTTTTCATTAGGATAGTAAAATAATACAAATATACTTGATTTTAAAAAAATCTTTAACTAGATATTGGGGCAATTCTGACTTTTCACCATAACACTGTTTTTCACAAATGAGATTGAGATTTTGTTTAGGAGTTTTGTTAGGTTGATTTTTAAAATATTTTCATTCAAAAATATATTAAAATAATTTTTTATTTTATTTTTGCAATTAGCACATGAAAATAATCTAAAAATATAAAAAAAATATTTTAAAATAATAAATACTTTTTTTCAAAAATATTTTTGAAATGCAGTACCAAACCGCCCGTATGAGCAACCTTGTTTTGTGTTGCCTGGCTAAATTATAAATTTAATCCTATAATAATAATCCGAGGTATTTTTGTCTTTTACCTTTTAAAATAGTGTGATTATTTTGATGTTTTTAATGGTAAAGTCAATAGAACTATTTTATAATGGTTTTTTTTTATCGTGTATTAAATATTATTAAAAAAAACTTGTTAATGTATATAGACAACCCTCGAGTCGTTCAGACAGCACTTGCGGGGTTGATCGACCACCAGGTATCGTATTCCAGTGCATCGTTTGAAATGTATGCACTCCTCGTACGTGGTGGCATAGAGCGTGGAAAAAACATGCCTCTCGATAGGCACTCCTCACCATTTATTTTCTTCTTTTCATTTTCTCTCTCCTCAAACTCAGCGTTAGCCTTTTCAAAATTTGACTCGTGTCCTTTAAATTATAATCTTTCTAGAATTATAACTTTATTTATTATTTTTGTCTTTTTTTTATTTTAATTTTTTAAATCACCTCTTTTCATTTGTTTTTTTATTTTGATTGACATTTTTTTTAGATTTTGTTTTCACAATTACATAACTCATTTTTTTTTTAGATATTAGACTGAATTCAAGAGCTCTGTGTGGGTTAACTTGTTTTTTTAAAGAATATAATATTTTTTTTCGAAATAGTGTTTTTTTAAAAATGATTTATTTAATTTCAACATTCAATATTTAATTTATTGAAAATCGGCATTCCTACTTTTTTGCATTTCCTTTCTATCATATTTACAAATTTTTAAAGAAACTATCTGTCGTAGGGTTTGCGAGTTTAACATAATTTGATTTTTATTTGTTTTTTAACCTAACCTGGTCACTTTAATGTCACAACGGGGTCAAAGATTTAGCATCTTGACTCAAGTGGGCTAGAATCTAGTGTTTATTTTATTTTTTGTCTTTCAATATTTTATTCACTTGAGATTAAGCTTCAACTTTTTTGTTCAGTTTTTCTTTACATGAAGTTATTATGTTCTCTTTTAATTTATTAGGAATTGGTGTCCAAACTTTTTTTATATGATATTATCTTAATTTTATGTTCATAATCATGATGTTTGCGAGTTAATTTTATTTAATTAGATTATTTTTCCCCCTTCAATATCGAGTTGTTTGATGATTCCAGTAGGCTCAAATTGATTTATTTATTTTTACTTTTTTTTCATTTTCATTACACTTTTTTAATCTTATTATTTAAATTACCAATTCATATAATAACCGGGGTTTCGAAAAGAAAATTCTTAGCATTTTTTTATGTTGATTGTTTTTACCCGATCCATGGTGGAGCTCTAAACACAATTCTAGTTAGATGTCAATAAAGGATCGTCATGAGAAACAATGATTTTGATAATGGTACTATATCTCGTTGGTTTTTGTATTTTAAAAATATTTTGAATAAATTTAATTCTGACTTGCTTAAAATTATTTTTAGATTGTTATGATGTAATAATGCAAAAAACAAATTTCATCGTATTTCTCGGCAAGAACAAATTAGCCATTAGTATACGTATTCTTAGACCAATTCCCTCTCTTTGACTTGACATATTTTAAATATGATATATGTCTTAATAACCCAATAAACCATACTAGAAGAACAAATTTGAAAAAACAAATTGAAGGAAAACAGAGCAAAGAAGCTGCTAGGAAATTAAGAACAGGAAAGGAAAGTAGACCGCGAAGGGATCCAATATGGACCCGAAATGTGGAAAAAGGTATTATTTTTTTAATTGACTCAAAAAGAAAAAAGCTCTTCCATTACTTAAAGACTAAGCTCTTTTAATTTCTTAAAAAGATCTCGCGGTTGCTAAGTGGGAACTCGTGGAATGAATTAAAGTGAAAGATGCCAATCAAACTGTGCTCGTCGTCTAGGCATTATTGAGTACAAGAATTTGAAGTCATGGAAAATTACCTGTTTTTTTTATATTTATTCTTAATTATATTTTTCATGAGTGTAAAATAGTCAAAATGATAGGATATTAAAAAAACAGAGAATAAGTGTAAAAACAACTTAAATTAAAGAATTCTAAGATAATTTTTTTAAAAGAAAAATAAATTAAAAATCTTAAAAATAAACTAAATTTCACATTTTTTTATTTTTTTTGTGTATAGCGTAATGAGCCATATTTGAGGATCCTTAACTCTTTAAGTTTCAGCAACAAGAACACAACTACCAGGTGTTGAGATGTATCAATTTACTCATGAATTTCACAAGCAAGAGCACAGCTACTAGGTGTTGAAATATATCTATCTATCTATCTATACATGGTATCTAATTATAATTCACTTTAGAATTATATGACGAATAAATATATTCTATATTTATACTTCTTTTAATTAAACATGTTTTTTTATCTTCTTAATTTATTTAATATATTGTTTTAAGATATTAACCAACCACAAATATATTAAAAAAAGAAAATCACTTGTATCTAAAATACAATCATCACTTAATCAGTAGTAAAAATCAAACAGCAAGTAAAAAGTTTCAAGATATCTGTCTTTTTTTTTTAAAATGAATAAATATTACAATTAATTAGATGAAATTAAAGTTAGAAAACAAGAAAATTCTCAGCCTCACAAGGATGGTTGGTTATCCCACTAACCCAAACCTTTTTATTCTCGCTCCCATGATGATTATCACCAAGATTCTTCTTTTTATCATCATCACCACCAAATATTTCCTGGACAAATATCTCCACGTCTATTTCCTTAATTACATTCTTGCCCTCTTCCTCGCTCCAATTCTCCATGTGAGGAATATACGGTGGCCTCGAGATATGCAGCAGTAAATCCCAATCAATTCCTTTAAAAAAATCATGACCCTTGATTCCCTCAACCCCAATCCTCTCCTTGGGGTCCTTGATCAACAGCTTCCCAATCAAGTCCCTCAACGGCGTCGCTTCACCAACTAAATCAGGTTTCTTAGTTAAAATCCTGTAAAAAGACTCCTTCCTATTCTCCCCCTTGAACGGCGTCACTCCATACAACATCTCATACAAAACGACACCCAGAGACCACCAATCAACACCAAAATCGTGACCGTCCCCTTGAATCATTTCCGGTGCCACGTACTCCTCCGTTCCAACGAACGAGTTAGACTTGGAGGTCGAGTCTGACTCCGACAATACGTGGCCCAGTTCCTCCCCCGAGTCGTCCGGTGAAACCCCCCTGTTGAAAAATCGGTGGAGAGGAGAGCGTCGTTTTCTGCGATCTGCCACTACCGAAATTGGGCTTGCAGATTTTGGAGGAAGTTTTGTGGATAGATCGAAATCTACTAGCATTATGTGACCGTTTTCTTGAACCATTATATTTTCTGGCTTTAAATCTCTGTACGCTATCCCTAAACCATGTAGATACTCCAATGCCAAAACCAACTCTGCCGCGTAAAACCTATAAATTCAAGCCCAAGGTTAGATTATACAAATCGATGTCTATTTACGAATTTGGAAACGAATATATAACACAGCCACGCACCTGATAGTATCTATGGCGAACATTTTCTCGCTCTGTTGTTTTCGCAAGAAATGAAGATCACGACCTGGGCAATAATCTATGGCGTAGGCAAGAATCTTGTCGGTGGCCAAAACACCTCGCAGTTTTGGCAAAAGTGGGTGGTTAAAACGACTCAAAACTTGCTGTTCAAAATAAATCCTCTTGTATTCTTCCCCTTCTATAACCTCTTCATTATTGCCATGCTTCTTTTTCTTCACCAAATCCCTCGACACGACCTTCAAAGCGGATAACTCACCAAGGGGCTCCTCCTGAATGAGAAAGACCACACCTTTGGCTCCCCGCCCCAGCGGGGATATCACTTTCATGCTCTCCATGTTTAAAACCGGCGGTCTCTCTTCTTCATCGGATTCTTCAGGGTATACGTGATGGACGATGTTCATGGAGATTAAAACTGACCTGCCGGAGATTTAGTCGGAGTTTTTCTTTTGTTGGCTGCAGGATGATCCTGCTATTATGGAGAAAGGACAGCTTATTTATAGAGGGCAATGAGTTCGTGGTCACACTGGGACATTTCTTGGCAAACAAGGACTGGCATTCCAAGTTAACAAGATAGGGTGCGAGAATCCCATGACTTTAAGATGTTGATCAGGTAGGCGATGTAATGAGATTTGTACACGTGAGACATAAGGTCGTTTTACATGACGTGGCGATATCTGAACCGTGATTAGTAAAGATTGGTGTGTCCGCGTGAAAGGGGGGATAAAGGATCGGGGGATAGCGTAAGAAATGACTATTTATTGTCGAGGACTTCTAGAAAAGGTCGACAGAGGCGGTAGAATGTTGAAAGCTTCAAATGAGACGCGTGGGTCATGTGCGGCAGCCAAAGTATTTATCTGCCATTCTTTATTTTTACTGAATAAAATAGAGAAGGCTTGACAATTTATTTTTCTTCTCTCGATATTCTGTGCATGAATCTACATTAAGGGCATGAATCTACATTAAGGGCGTGCATGAATCTAGATTAAGGGCGTGCTAGCTGATTGTTGTGCTTCAAACTATTTTTGTTTGAAAAAAATATTAAATTAATATATTTTAAATAGTTTTATAGGCTATTATCAATTAAAATTAAAAAAATATTTTCATTTCATTTTTTATATATAAAAATAACTTTCACTGCATCACCGGACAAACACTAACTCGTTTACTTGGACATGAAGGAAGATTAATTCATGTACTAAACAAATCATGCTGATGTGCATTAGTTAACAAAAATATTTAAGTTTGAGTATCAGTATTCGAGTTGTGTTTTACCAGCTTTTCATGAAAAAATAATTATTTTTTTAATATACAGATATTAAAAACAATTTTAAAAAATAAATAAATCATTTTAATGTATTTTAAAAAACAGATATTATCCCATTTTTAAAATAACCCTTCCGTATAACAATGATGGTGGCTCGGGATGACAGAGGGGGCTTCCCTCCTGGTTCATGTATCATTAAATGATTATTTTTTTCCATTCTAATATTTTAATTGAAGAGTTACAGGTATGTGTGAATTTATTTTTATCCAACAAGATACGACTGGATCAAATAAAAAGAAATCCGGAAGAAGATAGTTTTCTTAAATTAAATTTATATGATAGGGGAAAGGTTTCTCAATCATCGACATGAAAGGTGTGTTTGTGTGCTGTTTTTTCCTTTAAAAGACAGGCTGTTTTGGAAAATAAATAAAATAAAAAACTAATATTCAAATGGCTTATTAAAAAATAAAAACAACTTATTGGTAAATCCGATTATTTTTTCTATTCCAGTAGCGTCGACTGCCACCTTTAGCTTGGTCATGGCCTTACCAGTGAATGCAGTGCTGGACACTCTACTGTCTATGAAAGTGAAACATGGGAGAGCTAATAAAAAAGTTATTTTTTATTTTTTTATTATCATAGCTCAAATAAGAGGCGTGCTTTATCTACCGAACTACAAGTGTTTCATCGTATACAATTGTGAAACAATAGCTAAATAACATGAACCGACTCGAAAACTAAATAATATTATTATAATTCATAGTAATTATTATTATAAATTATAATAATTGAATTATGATATCTTTTAGTATATAGTATAAAATATATATATATATATATATATATATTAACTCGCTTTCGTTGATAAATTAACATATGCAACGAGTGTTTGAAATAGTGTGCTGACTTTTTTTTGATGTGTTTTAGAAAAAATGTTTTATTTAAAAAAACATAATAAAACATAAAAATAGTATTTTTATGATTTTAATACAGCGGTATATAAAAATAATTTTTTTTATTAAAAGTCAAAATTCCATGCAAAAAGCATTAATACACGGCAGTTTAAACACTAATATAAAAATGAACCATGATCATACCGGGTGCTGCTAGTCACGTGATGGATACAGTCGAGTGTTCATTGAACCGACCTACAAAGCACTAGGATAGCTGGCGGAATGACACAACAAGCTGTAGCGTCTGAGATTACAGGGAATATCCTGCCAAACAATAAGGTATATAATTTTTTACTGAGCTGGCAGGTTGTGACTAGATAATTTAAATTGATGAGGTTTTAATCAAGATAATGAAGTTTCATTGATTTAATAGTTGATAAAGTTTAATTACAGTCATCGCCCAACTTCAGATTCAGGTCACACTTTAAAACTTGATAAATTGTAAAATCACTTCAAAATATATAAAATTTAAAATTATCCTCTTATTTTTATTTTACATGGAAATTCTTTAATAGATTCGTCCATAGACAAGGCTGGATTGAACTTGGATCAGCTCAGACTGGACAAAACCTAAATTCAAGCCTGTCCTTGATTCAGAATATGAAAAATTATATACATATATATATTATTATATATATAAAGTTATAAACACGTTGAGGTTTCACTGTAAACCGTTTATTGTGGATTTCCACGGTAAATTTACTATTTTACCTCTATAATCACCAAAAAATTAACCCAGGTATAGGAGGTGTTCTGTTTTTTTTCTCCAATTTTTATTGCAAATTAAAACTATCCATTTAACCCTGAAAGGTGAGAAGAAGAAGACTGACAGAGGGTATTTTAGATTTTTCACATATTTTTGCACTTACTTACATACCCTCCAAAAAAGACCAAAAGGAAGGTTTGTGGCTAGGGCATGGTAGTGCCTCACACCTGATTTTTTCGTGGTTGTTGCTGAGTTCATGGACATTTAGGTAATTTTATAAAAAAATAAATTTACCGCAAGCACGTCGTACGAACGCATCGTCAGTTTTGCATATGAACACGCCTCTCGGGTGTTGTAAAATGTTTAATCACCGTGTGTACGGCGCGACGCCATATACTTTTTCTCCCGGTGCGGCGCGTGTCATATAAAGGTGTTGCCAAAAAGTATAGTATGATCCTTCATATTGCTTGCTTGTTCATTTTGGGTTTGATTTTATTTTTCTTACTAATTTCTTCAATGAGAATTTTGATTGTTTTCAATTATGCTCTTCAATTGAAATTGATCATATATGGTACGTTTTATTTCAGTCCTTAATCTTTTGATTTTTTGTTTGTTTTTTGTTTTTTTTAATATTTTTGGTCTGCAAGTTTTAATTATGTCCTTTAATTGAAATTTTTCATATATGTTACTTTTTATTTCGGTTCTTATTTTTTGAATTTTTAAACAATTATACTGTATTTTTTTTAAAATCTCTTTATTATTTTTGGTCTCACGATTTTGATTTGTTGTAGTGTTGTCCTTAAATTAAAATTAATTATATATTTTGTTTTTTTTATCTTGGCACTTGTTCTTTTATTTTTTTTATTTGATATTGATTTCTTTACCTTTTTCATTCCTTATTGGATGATGTTTATTTTCTGTTCATATTTATGCATTCATACTTTTATTTTTTGTTTTTAATTTTTGTCGTTTTATTTTTTGTTGGATTTTAATTTTTATTCGGTCCAGTTCTGAAATTTTAATTTATGTTGGTAATTTTTTTTTCCTTTGTTCTTTTTTTAGTGTTTTCTGTTCTTTTTATTTGTTCTTTAGATCATATGATTTTTTTATGTTTATAATATTTATTTTAGTTTTTTTGTTTGTTTTTGTTTGCTTTTTTGTTAAAGTTTTTATTTTATTTTTCGAGATAATTTTATGGTTTCATTCTTTGAGCAATAAAAATGACAATTTTAGTGATTGTTTGTTTTATTGTTTTCTTGCTTGCTTTTCTGTAAAAATGTTTTGTTTTTTATTCTTTAAGATAATTTAATAATTCTAATTGTTTTGACAGTAATGATGATAATAATTTTATTTATTATAGTCATGATAATGATGATAATTTTGCAATAGATTTTCAATGATGTTTTCTTCTTTTATTGATAGAAAATCAACAATTTATTTTTGTTATTTAGTTATCGAAAGTGTTTCCATGATTTATATTTTATTATTGTATTTGATTCAGGTTAGATTATGAAATGAACCAATCGTAACATAGTGAATTTGATGATTCAAGTATCTGAATCGTCTTAATTTTTTAATAATGATGATAATTTTATATTAGTGATTTTGTTGAAACTTGCTAAACAAATAAATTTATATTAATTTAAAATTCATATATTTTATTAAAAAGTTGTGCTCCGTAGAAATTCTGTATAAATTTATAGTGTAATGAAAAAATCTCACAATATTAATATCTCATACTCTAAATATATTTTTTTATATTGAAAAAAATATGATTTTAGTCACGACAAAATGCAAGCGCCCACGCGCGCGCGCGTGTATATATATATATATATTATTCATTTACACACCATATAAAGTTCACAAATCTCAAATGTAAGCAGCGCAGCCTGAGCTTCTCTACTCTCTCATAAATGGTTAAAAGAGGTCCGCAGGGCATCGATGCATCCACCTGTGAAAGGAATAGCTGAACAGAAGCTAGCAGGTGGCTAAATAAGTTGTTATTAAAAGGTTTGGTTTATATGATATCATATTTTAGTACATGGTTATTAATATGATAATTAATAAAAAATTATATGATTATTAATTATAAATATTATAAAATTAATTGAGATGCATGTAAAGTAGCTTGAACATTCACATTAATAAAAAAAGTAGTTGAATAGGTAACCATTAATAGGTGGTTCGGTAATAAGAGCGTGAGACTAAGATATTTGCTTTCTGTGGTCTCAGATTTGAATCTTGTGGTTTATAATATGATAATCATTGAAGATTTACATGGTTGTTAATTTTAGGATTCTTAAAATTAGTCAAGGTACACGCAAGCTGACCCAGATACATACATTAATTAATAAAATAGTTTAACAGATGCTTACCGAGTTAGATGGATGGAGAAATATAAATCCTTTTTTTTTATAAAAAAAAACAGAAAACAATACGTTAAAGTGGTGGTTGGCATGTGTTCCATAAAAAATATTATATAATAGCATATACTAGTTATAAAAACGATGTCGAAGCATGTAATAACTAGATAGCACATACTTATAAGGTTTGATATTTGCTGGATCAGGCTGGGATTTTGTCTTTTTGTTTTTTTTTTGTCATAGATTGAATTGATGTATTAAGATTAAATTAATTGCTATTATTCGTTTTATAATAGAACAGGAATGACCTCACAGAAGGAACATATCACTCCACATTCACGCACATCAAACTGATCATTGAGTACTGAATTTTATGTTTTTTTTTTAATTTGTTTTTATAAAATTATTTTAAACTCATTATTGGACCGAATATTTATAAGTTAACTGATATAACTCGAGTTTTTTTTATTAATTATCTTTTTTTTCTCTGAATATTATTTTTCAATAATGAATTGATTATAAATTAAGATTTGTGATTTTTTGGTCTAATTTTTACGAGGTTATCTCTATTTGATGATCCAGGTCACAAGTTTGACAACTTAAATATGGTTGATTCAAGTTTTTTTTTTAATATTTTTAATTTTATTTTTCAATGGTTAATTGATAATTGATTTTCATTTTTTTTTAATTTAGTTTTTATTGAGTTATTTTGATTTCACGATTAAGATTAAAAAATATTAGAAGGATTGATCGTCTTAACATCTCCGATTCAACTCCGCGGACGAAAGAAATCGTTTTGAAGAATCATCAAAACCAGCTTCCTAGCCTGCTCCAAAAAAAGGAATGAATCTAAAATGAACACATTCGAAGGCATAAATATCTTATTGAAGATAGATTAACTATGGTTAGACCATGATTATGATAATCATCGAGCACGCAGTTAAAACTCATAAATATTAACCATGATACACCCAGATGCTTACCTTATTGTTTTTTTTTTATTAATATAAATGTCCAAATCAATTTGCACACATCTCAAGTTCTCGACTGATCTTACAGACTTTAACTTATGTGAAAAAATATGGGCTTGCCTAGGAATGAGCTGAGAATGGACAAACATTCACGAGGCCCGTGTTCCTGCTTGCCTCGTGGACAAATATAAACAAAAGAGAGAAAATTGGAATTGCTAGAAATGTTTGGAGGCTAACTGCGTGAAATAAAACTTTCGGGGGGAAACTGAGACAGCTACAGATTATCATCATTTCAAACTCATTTCCATTTTAGTCGGTGTTTTATATTTTAATATATATATATATATATATATATTACCACAATAAATATAATTTAAATTTATTTTTTAAAAAAATAATTAGAAATTATGTAATTTAAATTCTAAACACAAATAGAAAAATAAAAGTTAAACCAATATGACTCAATCACCTCAACGGGCTCAAAGATAACTAGTATATTAGGAGACTCATTATAAACTTTCAGTTCAATTCAACAATCAGATTAAGAGATATAATTGATATTATAAAATTAATCAATTTTTTTTTAAATATATTATTTGAGCGGAACAAAACCTGTATATTTTAGCTAGATTTTGAAAAGGATTTTCATGCTAAAATTCTGTGTAATATAAAATCTATTATAATTCATTTTTTTTTTAAAACTGTAATAATATATACCGATTTTTAGGGCGAAATAGAATCAAATGAGAACTTTTTTTCGAACAGTTTGGTCTAGAAAAAAAACAATATCGCATTTCCCCCCCTGAAACTTTGAAATAAATTAAATCGACCAAACAAGACTCCTCATTTCAATTTGATTTTGCATTTTTTTAAAATTGAATATATTTAATATAATTTATGGTTTTTTGAGGTTATTTTTTTATTTTTATTTTTACTAGTTTGGTTCATATAATTCAATTTTTTCAGTTTTGTTTTCTAAAACTAAAATCGAACTCCAAGTAAAAACATTAAAAAAAATATTCAATTCAATAATTTGATAAATTTATCCAGCTCTATTTTTATGTGGGGCATGGTACATTGAGTCTAGTTTTGTCCCTACCATAAATTTAAAATTATTTATTTACTTAATTTATGTTATTGTCTTACATTAGTTTCATTGTTTTTTTTAACTGGTTTTAAAAGTATTTTTTTGTTTAAAAATAAATTAAAATGATATATTTTTAATTTTTTTAAAAATTATTTTTGATATTAACATAATAAATATAATATAAAAACACTAAAAAAAATCTAATTTAATAAAAAATCATTTTTTTTAAATACTTTTAAAACTTAATAACAAAACAAAGTGGAATACAACCACGAACCAAAGTGATAAGGGTCGAAGGGAACAAAATAATAGCCCCAGAACCAGACAGTCGACAAGAACCAGACAGTCGACAAGTCCCGTACAAAATCAAACAACGTGGATAAGCAAAGCCAACGCCCTCCTACGATCAAAACACTCCCACCTGACCTGTCTTGTCCTGTCAAAATCCTTCTTCCTCTGCACTTCTTCCAATCCTTTCAAATCCACGATCAGATTTAACGACACAAGTATTTTATGGCGACACAGGCGTTTCTCGTTAAAGCAACCAATTTCGCGTGAATGGAGTCCCGAAGTAGGCTCTCCATTATCTGCTCCCATCTCCTCTCTCACTCTCACCCTCCCTCTCCGACTTCACGTTTGTCTTCTTCCCTCACTTCTTCTGCCTCCATCAATGATGCTGCTGGCGACACGAGGAATCACCAACTAGACTGCGTTTTCTGCAGGATTGTTCGCGGTGAATCCCCTGCGTTTAAGGTGAATCTTTGTGCTTCCTAGTGTCTAAGCTTCAGCTGCCTGCAAACTTTGCTATTAGCTGTGTTTTCTGTGCAATTCAATGATTTTCTTATATTTTACTGAAATTTTGCTCTTTCCTGCTGCCCATCTGAACTTTACAGCTCTATGAAGATGAGACATGCCTGTGTATTTTGGATACTAGTCCAGTGAGTCCCGGGTGAGCTATCATGTTCCTAAAGCACTGTCATGTCCTTAACTTTTCACAATAGTAGAAACCCTCTTAGAATGGATTGAATTCTCTTTAGTGTCAAGTTTTATTAAATTACTGGAATTTCTTAGGATGAAAAAGGAAAAAAAGAGAGGGTAATTTTCGTGTAAGTGAAAGTGAGGGAATTTGATCAAGTTGGCACCAAGGTTGTCCCGGAAAGAGTAGTCTGATAAAACTACCAGTGTGTCTATGTATAGAAATCAATGAAGTTTAACTCTTCCTCATTAACCAAAGATTGTCTCATATGTTATCACTGTAATGATTTCACGGCCTCCAAATTTTATCTGTGGTTGATTGATGAAATGATATGGAGCTGCTATTTTTTTTTTCAGGCACTCTCTTATTATCCCAAAATCTCATTTTTCTTGCCTGGAAGCCACTCCTCCTTCTGTAAGTAACTTTCACTTGATGCTAATCCCTCCTGAGCTATTTAAAATTGTTCGCCAACTAAGTACACATAGTTTATGTAAGGGATGTTATTACTGGATTAAACGTGAGAGAAGCTCTCAACAAAGCTGAATTGAAGTGTTTTATAAGTACACATTATGCTTAATCAGCTGTCAACAGAGGTGTGTGATTGAAATGTTTTATTGGTCTGCGAGGCTACAATGTTAGAAAGGTGTAATTTGCTCAAATTGGCTTGTATTCAACTAGAGCCATACCAGGGTTGGCTTGACTGCTTGAGTCCTACAATAGCTACTGTGCTTTTACTGCCTTTAATTATCAATACTAAGCTCAGACAAGGAGGTCTATCTTTTGTAGATGTGTGTAGTTTGATCTCCGCGGGCTGAAACCTTTTTTCAGCTCCTTGTGTTATTTCTGTACCTACATGATTCCACCCAAGTCACATGAGCAAACTAATGTTAGCATGAATTGCATGGTGTTATGAAACCTGGGTTGGACTCTGCATCCAAGATGATACACATGTTTGGTGCTCAGAAGAAAGGTCAATGACTGCACTGAAAGTTTCTTGTTTGAGACTGTGAGAGAGGGGCGGTCTCAGAATGCTGACTGAAAATTTGATTATAGAAAAAGAGAGGAACAGAAGAGTAGTTCTGACCTTGAACCTTCCAAGTCATGTGCCGATACTTCCTTACTTTACCTTTTTTTAATGGATTGCGTTTCTGAAAAGATATACAGCTGTCTTCCTCTGAATTAAGCAGTGAGCATTACTAGGTTGCAATGTAAGTTAACTGTTAACTAGCAAGTCCAGTTCTGAGTCCCAATCAATAAATTTTCTTCAAGCCTTTTTTTTTCCAGAGTTCAGTGTTCCTTCTTTTCTCTTTTAAATAAAATTCGTGGATGTATTTTCTAATTAATTGAGTCTGCAGGTGGTAGCAGCAATGTGTTCAAAGGTGCCTTCAATTGGTAATGCAATCATGAAAGCAAATGGTTCTGGTATGTATCCAACATTTCGTTACTGTTGTTGTAATTAACAAAGCTTCTTCCCCCCCAGCATGTCCATTTATCCATGTTATCCTTCCTTCATAACATGCCTCGATTGTCAACGATGATGTTGGGGAGCATGTATAGAATCACAATGGAGTTAGGCTGATGATTTCTCATTTAGAGCTAGGTTTACATCTGCAAACCAAACTGCTATCCAACCTTGACCAACGAAGAACTACTGTTTTCCGAGTAGCCTGAGATGGGTCTGGGATTTCAGAAATTGAAAATTCCCCTCCAAAGCAAATCCTGGTTCTTCCCCTGAGAAGGGGGGATGCTGACTGACATCTAATCACAGACTCAATGAGTTGACGTTCAAATGATTACATATCTTTTCTTTTCTTAAATGTTTTTGTTTTTGCATGTCGATATTTATTTTATAGGATTGAAGGCACTTGTTTGCGCTTTTTTTAGGGGTGCAGGGTTGGATTTTTTAAGAAATGAATGCTGCATTTGGCCAGGGAAGCATGAGTTCATCTGCTTTCTCACTGTGTTCACAAGTTTTTGTACCATTTTCAAACTTAGTGTTTTCTCGAACTCGAGCTCCATCTGAACTTCTGTTCTTGGAATGATGGTATTATACAGATTCTTTCAACTTGTTGGTAAACAACGGTGCTGCTGCAGGCCAAGTCATTTTTCATGTAAGTAATTCTAAAGTTGTGTCTATGGAAAAATAAAAGCTTGATGCAATATGGATTGGATTTTGCTGATGTGACCAGTGTTGTGCTGTGTTTCTTGCTGAACCAAGAACAACACTTTCGTTGCTATTTATTCGTATAGAGAATAGATGCTCTCACCTTACAAGCTGTAACATTCACAGCAACTGAATTCATCGTTTTTTATTCCGATTTCTCTTTATCAACATTGAATTTTCAGACGCACATCCACATAATCCCCCGCAAGGCACGCGATTGCTTATGGACCACTGAGGTATGCATCGTTTGTTTTTTGTTTGATTGTATTGTGGAACAACACAGTGGGATCCTGAGAGAAACATTGGACCGATGACTTGTCACAGACTTTGAGAAAGCGTCCCCTGAATTTTGACCAGGAAGCTTCCCAAATTGTCAATCGTGTTCGAGAGCAGTTATCAAGCATCTCTCCCAGCGACGAAAAAGGTTCAAGAATCTAGTCTCTCCTGATCAGCAATGGTTAAAGATCATCTGATACATTGCATGCAGCAGACGTCGCGAGTCTGCGCCATAAGAGTATACAGCACCGATCCATTCATCGCCTTGAGTGAGATTCTACAGGTTGCTTTACTCACTGGAGCAATCTGATTCCACAACCAAGAACAATCAAGCTAATTTCATGTTTTCACTTGGTAAGTGACCAGAAAGGATACAGTTTTTCAAGTATAGATAGAGCATAGGTTGGAAAAACTGATGGCTGCTGTCATTTCTCAGCTCAGTTTTGTGCACCTTAAGCAATTATTTCGTCATTTGTTGCTATATTATAGCAATGGTTTGTCTTCTCAGCTCGACAGATATGCTGGCATCTCTTCCTGTCTTTGAAATTAATTGCATGGGTCTATCTTAAATATTGTTTTTTTTATAAATATTTTCTTGACATTAATATAGCACATTAAAAATAATAAAAAAAAACATAAAATTATTATCCTGAAATAAAAATAAAAATCTTTTTAAAAATACTGTTTAACCCCGCTTTCAAATTAAAATTTTAAATCAAGTCTACAGGTTGAAAATGTATTTGGCCACTATGATCCTTGTTTGCCAATATGGTTTTGGAATTTATTTATTTTATTTGAAATTATTTTTAAATTGTTTTGATGTTCTTAGCAAAAATAATTTTTTTTTTTTTAAAAAAAATATTATTTTTATTTTTTTTTAATTAACAAATACTTTAAAAAATAATCTTACAGAGTAAAAACTTTTGCCCTTTGCCCAGTCTGAATTTTAATGGTTTCTTTTGAAATATCAAAGTTTCTATATGCATGGATTCCATATTATCTTCTTGTGCTTTATTGTGTTAATTTGGATTAATTTATTTATTTTTTAAAAATTCTGAAATAATATTATTTTGAAAAAATCTAATCATTTTAATGATAGAGTAGGTAATTTGAATTAATCTATTTTAAAAAAATATAAAAATATTATTTTAAAATATCTAGTTGTTCTGAATAAGTATAAAATTAAAGGGAAAAACAAGATATCAAATTAGAAAAATATAAAAGATTGGTTCTATTTTTTTCTCTTAGTGCCTGTTTGTTTCGGCGGTACAACCGCCGTTTGCTCAAAATTCATTTTTTTTGTCATTTTAAATGGAAATTTTTTGGTGTTTTTAAATCATTTTGATGTGCTGATATCAAAAATGTTTTTTTAAAAATAAAAAAAATATTATTTTGATGTATTTCTAAATAAAAAATATTTTCAAAAACAACTACAACCGTCTTTCCAAACACGCCCTTAAACAATGATGATTGAGGTTTTACAGCAACTTGTGGAGGAAGTTTTTATTTTTTGGGGATTTTTTCATACCGATAAACTGTGTAAAATTATTTCCACGTGGTGGACGGGATTTTTTGGGTGGTGTTTTACAACAACTTCTGGTGCAAGTTGTTGCTCTTTTAATGAAGAAACGACGACCATCAACATCAGGTTGACTGACAAAGAAAAATAAAAAAGGTTGTTAATTAGTTAGTTTTCCTAATTGACGAGCATGTTTTTGTCTACTGGATAAGATCACTCTCGGATTTTAAAAAAGGGAGAAATATCAATTTAGTCCCTAATTTATTATCTTATTATTAATTAAGTTTAGGAGTTTTAACTTTATCAAATTTACGTAAACTATAATCGATATCGTCAAATAAGCTCAGACCTGCTTTATGCGATAACTTTGTATAAAAGTTTCATTTTTAAAATCTTTCCTATTTTATATATTTAATTATAGTGTTTTATCAATAAATTGTTTTTTTTTTTGGTCCTGACACTAACTCGGCGGGTCAGCGGGGCACCTAGCCACCCTAAAGCCTGTATTATTATGAATTTAAGAGAAATACACCTAGATAACCTAATGAAAAATCTGGGTTTACTCGTTAATCCAGTTGACTTGATAATTACTAACCTGTTGATTTTTTATTTATCAAAATAATGTTATTTTTAATTTTTTTAATACTTTGTTGATGGACTTTCTTGATATGTAACCAGGATTTATTTCGGTCTATTTTTTTATTCAGATTTTACAAGAAAAAAATGATAAATTAGAGTTAAAAATGTTATAAAAAAAATTAGAACTCAATTGATATAAAAACAGTAATACATCAAACCCCACCAATGAAACATCTCCGATCACCCAAAGCAAAATCCACCCAATAAAATTATAAAAAGCACCTGTTGGTCGCGTATCAAAGTAACAAACCCCTCGACCCGCCAGTTAAACCCCCCACCCGCGACCTCTCTCTCCACGATCCTCGCACTTTCCCTTGTCTCCTTCTCCAACCTCCGGGCTTACCCGTCTCGCTCGCGTCTCGCCTCCTCCGTTTCGCAAGATTTTTACAGTTCTCATATAATAAATTCAGAAAAAGAAACAAAAATAGAGACTGGTTTTTATTAATACAGTAATTAAAGAGAAAAACTAGAGAATACATCAAGAAGTAGATAGAGGGAGGGAGGGAGGATGAGACCAGGAGTATCCGCATTGAGTGCTGAAGAGAAACAAGCAGAGAAGTCGAAGTTAGAAGGGAATGAATGCTTTCGTAAAAACCGATTTCAAGCCGCCATCGATGCTTACACTGAGGTATTCTATATATATGTGTGTGTGCGCGCGTGTAATTTTCATTTTTTTTTTGTTTGCTGATTTCCTTTTTTCTTTTATTTATTTTTGTTGCAAAGGCGATTACGCTGTGCCCTAAAGTTCCTATTTATTGGACTAATCGTGCTTTATGCCATCGAAAACGCAAGTATGTAAATCATTTTTTTAGGTTAATTTTCTGTAATATTACTGGTATAAATTATTAATTTGACTAAATTTTCTGTTTAAGTGATTGGACTAAAGTAGAAGAGGATTCTCGCAGAGCTATTCAGCTGGATCATGACTCTGTCAAGGTAAAGGTCTTTTATTCGATTTTATTAATGTCATTGCTTTAATCGCAAATGAATCTTGGTGTTGCGATGCGTGTTATATAAAAAAAGATAGAACAAGAATGGTTTGATGGAAGTGAGTGGGTCATGTGTTGGACGCGTCACGAGTTTGTGTATGTTGTACTTATTTTTGTTGATGATGGAAAGAGAAGTATCCTCCGAGTCGGTAAATGGGAAAGTGATAGAAAATGTGATGAATGGTGTTAAAATCTTGAAAGGAAATGTGGGTTGCGAAGTTTTTTTAGAGTCTTGATTTTTGTTTTAAGAAAGTAGATAATGGTTCCAAGGTGAAGTTTTGTTTGTCGCTTGAATTTAGAAGAAAGCAGTTATTTTTCTTCTTCTATGTAGTGTAGTTGGTTGTGCAAAATTCACCCTTGCTTGCTGCTTTACAGGCTCACTATATGTTGGGACTCGCATTACTTCAGAAGCAAGAGTACTCTGAAGGAGTCAAGCAGTTGGAGAAAGTAAGAGCTGGTTTTCTTTTCTTGGGTTGATTCTTGAATTGTTTTTCATTTCACCACAAAAGTTACTGGTAGATGTTTGTTCTGCTTTTAGCATCTGGACTTGTAGGTTGAAGAGCTTTTTGAGTTACGCGATAGGTTGTTTTTTTCACTTTCTTGCTCGTCTTTTGTTGTGAATCCATTGAATAAAACCTACATTAGTTGCTTGTAAGCTAGTAGTTTAATCGTATTTCTTTTGGCTGTATTCTGAAATTAAGCTTTTTGAATGGGCCTTGAGGCTTCTTATTTAGATCTGCTATTTGATCGTTTCCTTTGAACTTTCCATCCATATTTGATAATGTCTCTATCTGACTGTCTTTAGCATGGCCTTTTTCTGACATTATTATTATTGAATAATAGTCTATAAAGTGGCATAGCTCTTTGTGCCTTTTCTTAGTTCCTTGTGTTAGCCATTTAGGCGGCTTAAACCATCAAAACTTCATTTCTGGTAGAATCCACTTTGCTTATGGTGGTCAAATGCTCATAGCATAAACTATTAAACTATTATGAGGTTGTAAATATAACAACTGCAGATAATCAAACTTCAGTGACAAAAGGTTGAAACGTAGGGAGTGCATGGTTCTAGTTTTTTGTGGTTCACCATGATAGATTGTCGATCATAACAGCCTATTTCTTCTAGTTATTCATGTGAAATTTATTGAGTTGGAATTTTGAATAAAAGATGGAGGGTCACAAACTGTCTATCAAGTAGTTGCGTTGGTATTGGTCAGGGCCATTCGAAGTCTGAGTGCTGAGAGCAACCACTCCATGCAGAAAAGTTCTAAAAGTTGTAGATATCTCTTCTCCAGAACATCATGTGATTGGACTATAAGACGATGGCCTACCTTCTATCCATATTTTCAGTCTAACTATAGCTAGGGCCGCAATCTTGTTAATAGCCTGTTTCTTCGTGGAGGATCAAGATAAAAGAAACCCCCTCTAAATAAGCCAAGGGGAAGAAATGTGTTGGGAGTCACAGTTTTTGATGTTGTTTTCCCTCTTAATTTTCTCTGCTTTTGCATAATTGCATCTGGCCATTTGGTTTTACCTGCTAGCACAAGGCTCATAAATGAACATTTACACGTGTTTTTTTAGCTTTGATCCTCTTGTTATTGATCTTTATAGATTTTGTACTTGTCATTTCTATTTGTTTTAGCTTTAGTCTATTGATTACACTTTATAATCTGGTCATAACAACATCAACTGAATATGGGCATGTCCAACCGGATGTTATAAGATGGCTAGTGATAAAGAGAATAGGAAGTTAGGGGTTTGTAAAGAATGAAGTGCATGTCTTCTCCTCTGCTCACATCAGCTGTGTATATTAGCATATCATATATTCAAAATTAATATTGCGACCAGGATGTTCCTTTACAGCAATGCATGTCCATATATCAAGATGGTTTACATGTATATATCCAGCATCATAGGCAAGATTATTTTGTGTAGGTCAACTGGATTGCATTTCTTTGTAGCACATAAGAAAGCCATTCCTTTTAAGCACGGCTAGAAATGTGTGCAGCTGCAGCTGAACATTGCTTTCATATCATGATTCCAGTAGTATCAAATTATTGTTCTGACCTTGGTAATATGGATCGATGTGGCCTATCTGTGCTGTTCTGCTTTGATTGGCTGGGGATTTTGTCTTGTCCACACATGTTAGCAGCTGGAGCTAAATTGTGTATGTGTGGTTGATTGTGATATTTATTGATGTTAAGGGTCTCATAATCATGGTTATAGTGGGCAAAGTGTAGTCTAATGGAGACTTGTTGGATAAGTTCTAGCTTTTAATTTTACAATGAAATCCACCCTGGCTTATACATGCTTGTCCATATATACTGTCTTTGAGTATCAAGTGAGCTTTGCATTAGGAGTATGTTTCACTCTAAGTAGGCTAACCTAAATGTTCAAAGTAGCAGCAACATACCCTGGCAGCGGCAATATGATTTTTGGAGCATGTAAAAACTGAACAGCCGTAGTTACTATCTATAGTATGATGTTATTGCTAGTAGCAAGACTGTAGTAGCTTGTGGGATTGACATGATAGATGTGGAAAAGGGAAGAAATAAGATGAATCATTCATGGTATAAATTTTATGAGTGACTTTGAGCATGTTAGTTCTTATAGCCTTCGTTGCAAATACGATCCTAATATATGTGGAATGTTAGTTGCTGTTGGATACAAAGAAAATGTGCAGGCTATTAATCTTAGAACTAAATCTTAAACTAGCACTATATTTTTTTCAGGCATTGGACCTTGGTAGGGGTGCCAACCCGAATGCTTATATTGTGGATGAGATCTGGGAGGAGCTAGCGAAGGCAAAATACTTGGAGTGGGAGGAAGCATCTACACAGCGTTCATGGGAACTACAAAGATTGAAGTATGTAATTCCTGTGAGTTTAGGCTGTACCATTAGCGCATATCTTTGCTCATATGTGCAAAGAAAACTATAAATTGTCCTGTACTCATGATAATTTCCCTGGTTTGTCTCAGAGAAGCTTGTGAGGGAGCTCTTAGAGAAAAACATTTCCTTGATGGTTCTGAGACAGAAGGATTCCTGGATGATCCAATTGTTTCAGTTGTTTCCCATCTGAAAAAATTGGACCTTCTAGGAGAAGTATTCCGGAAAGCTGCAGAAGATGACACGCCATCCGAGGTGTCTTTGGATTTGTGTAGTTTACATCTTTTTTTTCGTTCTATCTTAATATTATCGACTGCTGTTTTATAATTTTGTGGGATTAATTTGAAAATTCCAGGTGCCAGATTATTTATGCTGTAAAATCACCCTTGATATTTTTCGTGATCCTGTCATTACTCCAAGTGGGGTTTCATATGAAAGAGCAGTGCTCCTTAACCATCTTGAGAAGGTGATTTGTGTTTTTGACATTGCTTGTTCAAATTGAGATGCTTTTCATTTTCATTTTATTTATTTGCATTGATTGGTGACTTAATTACACACAGGTGGGGAATTTTGATCCAATCACACGAGAACCTCTTTATCCATCTCAGCTAGTCCCAAACTTTGCTATAAAGGAGGCGGTCCATGCATACTTGGACAAACATGGTTGGGCTTACGGGACTGAATCAGATTGATTGCTTGGGGAAAACTAGTGATTTTGTGTGCATCGTGCGCTCAATGCCTGGTGGATGAATAGGGGTAGGGTTTACTATCTTAAACTATAGATGATATCTTTTGTTTGCATCGTCTATTGTGCTAGCTATGTAATTTTTGCAAGTTCCTCAAAGTGTGAAGCCATGTCTTAAATTACATGAGCTTCATTTAACCTTTTATAATTGTACAGTTTATGTCATGGTGACTGCAGCCTGTACAAAATTGGACCTGGCTGAGGAATTTGATGTTTCTTCCCGGTAAAAATGGAGAACTGCTATAAAATGGTTGCAGAGCGACTCTGCTTCCCTCGTTTCTGTTCTTATTCGACACAAATGTCAGGGACTATTCACTCTTTCCCCGCGGATTATCATGGTTTTATCACTCGTACTCAGAAACACGAGTCCGAGTCCAGTTCGGTGACTTTGTTTTTCTTTTAACTAATATATTCAACAAAATTAATTATATATAGATTGATTACTTAGTAAATTGAAAAATAATCTGTGTAATTGATAAAATATAGTTTTATTTAATAAAATCAAAATGATAACATATTAAATTAACTCAAATTAATTCATGTTATCAATATTATGAGAGTTTGATAACTAGATAGAAAGTAATGATATTTTTTTTATTAAAATTCAATTTTTAAAAATAAAATTGAAATAAAATATAATTACAAAAATAAATTGAGTTAATTTCTGTTAATTTGTCGAACATGAGTCATGAGATGAGAATAAATCTATAAGAAAATAAATTGAAATACATTACGAAGTTTAATTAACATTCAATCCAATGATAAATTAAAACAAAAACAAAAAATCACTCAAATCAACTAATTAAAATCGTGAATCTAGTCATGAGATCAAACTAACTTTATAGAACATAAACTAAAACAAAATACAAAGTTTAATTTATAATCAATCATTTATTAAAAGAAAGAATTGAAAAAATAATCATCTAAAAGATCAAGAAAAAAACTAAATCAACCAGCTTAACTCTCAACCTGAGTTATAAGAACATGATATATAAAAATTTATAAAGCTTAAATCCTATCAGCTCAATGTTAAAGGATTAAAAAAAAAAAAACCCGAGTCAATTTAGGTCAAGAGATTAGAATAACTCTGTAGAAAACAAATGAAAACAATTCTCAATTTACACTATGTTGAATGATGGAATTAAAAAAAAAAAACATGTTCAATTAAGAAAAAGAAAAAAAAATGAGTCACAAAACTCATGAGTTGTGTCATGAGACCATAATAAACCTATGAAAAGCAAATAAAAAAAAATTATAAAACTTATTTTGAATTAACTCAATGTTAAATGATGAAATTGAGAAAAAAATTAATTAAAAAATAATAACTTGAGTCAACACGGTTAACCGATAAAATTCTTGGTCTAGGTCATGAGATTGGAAAACTCTATATAAAACAAATTTTGAAGTTCAGTGTCCAATAAATTTAATATTAAAAGATAAAATTGAAAAAAAAAACTACAAAAATCATAACGAATAAGAAGACTAAAGCGGAAAAAAGCTTGACTTTTCATATATGTTAATTGGTGAAGAGGAGAGGAGAAAAAAATGAGTCCGGCTGATAGGCCCAACCAAGAGAAGAGAAAGAAAAAAGAGAGTGGAGAAAAGAAGAAAGAAGAAAAGAGGTGGATTGGAAGCTAGTCTAACGCAGGTCAGAGGCTTCATGGGGAAGAAAGGGAAAAGAAAAGGAGGAAGAAAGGGATCAACATTTTCACTAAAGGTTATCCCTGAGTCAAGCCACATCACTATTTTTTTTTATTAATTAATTCTACAAATTTTAAAATTAACGATTATATGACGATATTTATTATTGGCTACCCCTCAGTCTGGGCTGCTGTTTTTATCACAAATTACTTATTCTCAAGTACTGATATATCTACGAATGGCAAGCGTGACACGTACCAACAAATTCTGAAAAAACAAACATTCCCTGTTATATTTTTCTCTTGACTAGGTAAGCTTGCATTTCCTCTAGTAAATATTACAAGTCACTAATTTAGAAATTATATATATATATATATATATATATAAGAAAATTGCAAAAACATAATTAGTTCTTTCTATAAGAATATGCTTGGTGTGTTAACTTAGTAATCCCAAGACTTGATCTGAGTTTGGTCAATAGAAAAACTTGTTTTTTCTTTTTAAATAAAATAAAAATAAAAATAAAAATAAAAATTGTAACATTATTTGGGCTTTCAAAAAATTAAAAAATAAATAAATAAATTCAATCTCAAATTGAGTCTTCTAACTATCACCCACCAACCACAAGTACTTTTGCTTTAAAAAATATTAAAGGCTTCATTTATAAATATGAGCAGGAAAAAAAGGGCCAATCATGTTAGACCCGTCTGGTTATTTTCCTTTTCATCATTATTTTCTTGGCATGAAAATAACCCATGAGCTCATCGAAGCCATAATTTGAGGGTGTCGGTAATGCCACTCATGGCAATTTAGCATCTCATCGAAAGCTCCTCTTTTGGATACGACATCCCCGCCATGGAAAGCGACTGATAGTAAATGTTTGAATTTCGCATAATAAATGCTGTCCAAGAATATTTATTTATTTATTTTGATATTTTCATTTTCATTTTAATTTTAATTTCTATATCTATCAAAACAATTTCTTGTCTCAGCCCCCCCCGCACGGGAAAAAATTAAAAATTAAAAATTAAAAATTAAAAATTAAAATTTTATTCTAACTAGAAAAAATTAAAAATTATTCTGATATATTTTGAATTATAAATAGTCTTACAAAATCAGTTGATTGAATATCTTGATGGTGCTTCTGGACTGCTCTGGTTTGACTAAATTCATGTTTGCACCAATGGTAGCAATTTCAAATAGACAATCATTAAGAAAAATACACTGTTCTCGCTTCCTTCTTTTGACCTTTCACTCTGGTAGTTAAAATCAGTGTAAATTAATGATGGCAGTCACTTTAATCCTTGATCAATTCAACCATTACAGCAAGCTAAGTGGGAAAGTTCTTTGATAAATAACACCTTCGAGCTATTATTTTACCACGATTAATAATATATATGATGAAGTCTGAATTGTTACATAAAATCCATCTTGTTTTTAGGATTGTGTGCTCTGAGGATTCGATCTTGTTTGTGAATACAGCTTGCTGATGTTTTTTAAAATTAAATTATTATATATATATATATATATATTTAAATTATTTTAACATAGCAATGTCGAAAATAAATTTAAAATAATAATAATATATTATTTAGATATATTTCAAAACAAAAACATTTTCAAAAGTAATATTATCAACACACTATCAAGCATGCAATTCAACAAGACAATATCATTATATAAGAGTTTATTGACATTCTATAAAATTAAACCTGGATTTATAAAATAGCTCTGAATACGACTAAGTCCTTGTATCTACTAAAAATAATTTATTTAATGTAATTGAGTCACGTAAATAAATAAAAAACATCTTACCTCTTTGTGTACTTATTTTTTCATGATAAAGAACCGGGCAATGACTTGAGTCATTTTAGCAACGAGTTTTCATGCTGTTATTTGGGAGTGTTTGATATAATTTTTAATTTTATTTTTATACATGTTTTTAAATATGTTATTTGCTTAAATATATTAAACTATTTTTTTATAGTTCTTATATGATTTTAATATATATATTCAAGCAAAAACTCATTTTACATTGTAATGTTAAATACCTTTTTCAACAAAAATATTATGTTTTTTTTTATATTAATGTGAGTGTTCAGGTTAGTTTACATGTAATTCAATTAATTATATAAACTATAAAATTAATAACAATATAAATTATCAGTAACTATCGTATTAAAACCACAAAACTCAAACTTAAAACTTCAAGTAGAGCAAATATTTTAATTACCATTCCCTGGATAGTTAAAATCATTATGTTCCTACAACATGGGTCCTATGCACAATACGTTCTAGATTGTGCGGGGGAGCCTGCAAGACCTAAATAACAGCAAGTTTACAACTGGCTTCCAGTGCCTGAATGTCGTTTCGATGTAGACCCATCTGTCTTCTTGGATGTCTCATTTGTTTCATAGATGTTTGTTTATTAGTGCAAGGTAGCGTCCACCACCATTATTGAAGCTTTGGATTGTTGTTTTATATATAAGATTTTGTTATCTTATAGTTCATCAATGATTTTCATAGCTTAGTATATTGGATTTTATTTTATGGTTTTTAATTCATGGGTCGATACATATTTTGTTTTTAAAGTTATATTTAAAAAAATATAACGGTTTTAAAATCGAGAAAACCAAAAACAATTAACCAAGAAAAATCGAACCATTAAAAAATACCAATTAGATTTTTTTTAAAAAAAATAGTTTGGTTCGGGTTCATTTTTTTGAAGCTAAAACTGGTAAACTAAACTGAATCAAACTGATTCAAATTAAAAAATTATCTTCTTTTGAGGGAAGTTTGTTTTTTACATAAAAATATGAAATCGAAACCATCTGATTTAAACCGTTTCAGGTTTTTTTTGTAATTTTGATTTGATTATTTTTATAGATAAAAAACAAACTGAATCGAAAATGATCACTCCCACCTCTAATTTTACGAGCCCTAAATATAACGACCAGTTAAAACATCAAATAGTTCTAACTGATATAGAAATCAAACCGGTGATCTTTGGGGAGCAAAACCCAGACCTGACCCGTGAGCCAAATCCCTCATGTTCAAGTATTATATATATATTGCATAGAGGATAGGGTTTGGTTCCATCGAGTACTACTTCCAAAAAGTGGAGGCGCCACCTTGACGGACCACACTACCAGAAATCACAGCTGATCCATTCAATATGGCACATTATTCCCGTTGCACTTCAACCCTTTTTATGGAATTTGGTCCTTTCATTCATTCATGCATATCTATCATCCCTAACTTTATACAGGTTTGGATCCTTCTCTAGGCCAGACAAATGCGTGGAAGGGCCATCCTTTGTTTGTTTTCATGATTAATTACAATTATTTGTTTGTGAATTTCACTATCTCAAGTTAAATTGTGATAAAAACTTAAAGTGATGATTCTTTTCAAATTTATTTATTTTAAATAAAAAACTATGAAGCTACAATGACGCATAAATACAATAAGTGACTATTTGTAAATGTGTTTGAAATTCTTTTTGAAAGTATTTTTCACTCAAAAATAAATTAAAATAATATTTTTTATTATTTTTTAAAAAATATTTTTGATATAAAACATCAAAATAATTTAAAAATATAAAAAAATTTAATTTAAAATAAAAAAAATATTTTTAAATCACAGTACAAAGAACTCTAATAATTGAAATAATTACAAGATCAAAACTGGTACATCAAAGGCAGGAATCATGAACTATAAGTTGCAAGTACAGGGACACCCACTGAAACTATTCCATCCATCCTACTTTCGGTCATGGAAGGACAGAACTGGGGAGAATCTTAAATAAGTGAGGTACCACCGGTCCAAAAATCGATGCTTGATGCTTGCTTTTTGTTTTTTTAATTGAAAAACACCTTTAAAATATTTTCTTCACCACCATAACAAACACACACAAAAAAAAAAAACTAAAATTATACACCTTTAAAATACAGTCTTTACCATACCAAACACCTGAAAAGTCGTCCCTTTAAAATAAAATACACTCCTCTTTACCCTCATACCGAATACACGAAAAGTCAAAATTATACACCTTCAGAAACTATTGCACGAAACAAAATTGAAAAAAATCATGGTAAGCTTAGTGTTTATTCACAGTGACTGCTAGCCCAAAAACCTGAAATAGAAAATACCAATGAAGAGAATTTACAGAGAGATGATTGAGAATGACACATGCGGGAGCTGCTTCGAGAACCAAAGTGCTGGAAACAGATGTAGAATTTACATATGTTTGAATTTGAGAGTGGTTCGTAACTGAATTCATCAGGCTGTGTGCGTCAGATTGACAGCCCTGTTCAGTCTCTCGAGGATGCCATTAGCTTTCCTCTTGGCCCTCGAGGTGCCATTCCGAGCCAGTTTTGAAATCGTTCCATAAGCGCTCTCCTCGTCCCTCATCGCTTTCCTCTTGGTTCGGTCGTTCAGACAGATGGTATGGAGAATGGCAATGCAGTTTTCCTTGCTTCGGTCACAGGTGCTCTCCCTGATAATGCGAAGCAGGCAAGGAACAGCTCCGAGGTCTCCCAGTTCCTCGACCACCTTCTGATGACTAGCAAGTACAGCGAGGATAGCCAATAATTCATCAACATGTGTGCCGTTCATAATCTTCGTCATGATCACCTTCACTGCGCCATCCCTCACAGCTCTCCCCTTGTTTTCATGGATAATGCACAGGTTAAAAATCGCAGAAGCCACATCTTTCATGGCTAGAGGATGTCCCTCCTCTAAGAGGTCAATAAGTGGTTTCAGGGCACCTGATTTGCCAATCAGTGTCTTGTTGGAATCCAGAGCAGATAGTGTGAAAAGGGCAGCCGCCGCATTAGTCCTCGTTTCAATAGCTCCGGCCATTAATGCTTCCATCAGAAGAGGAATAACCATGGGGGTTTCAGCAACAAGCTTCTTGTTACTGTCGTGGATTGAAAGGTTCAACAGGGTGGTGATGATATCTTCTTGAAGATCAGGGTAAATCGAACTTCGGGACTTAACCTCGGAGAGTGGTCTGACCAATTGAGGAATGGCCTCGAGTGACTCGCCGAATAACGCCCGGAATGAGGGCATCTTCTTCGTCAACAGCCTCAGCTCCCTTGCTGCATCTTTTTGTTCAGGAAGTGTTAGAGACAATTTCTCAAGCAAAGACAGAAAATGGTCGTGATCTGCTTCTGTTATTCCTTCCTCGTTAACATGTTGAGCGAGATCTGGCAATTCTAACCCCCGACTCTCACACCACTGCGATATCATTTCCCTTATCAACAGATTAGGAGTGAGAATTGTGTGCGACAGAACTTGTTGCGTTAGAGGGCACGTCCGGTTGCCTGATTTCAGCCACTTCTGGATGAAGGGTCTATCATAAGTCTGAACAGTGCAAGCATGGAAAGTAAAACAAATTAACATCCCATAAGAAGCTGATATGAAGGACTAGCAGAAAATGAACTCATCTCATCCACAGCACTTTGATCCAACCCAACCCAACCCAGATTACGAAGTCCGGTAATGAATATTTTACGAAAAAATATATTCACTGTAAACCACCTAGACACTGTATGTTACTCGCATACACCAGAACAATATACCCGTGTTTGGTTTCTGAGAAAATAAGAGTGGGGGAGGGAGGGAGAGAGGGAGAAAAAAAAGAAACTCCTGCCAATTACGTTACCTCCTTTCTTTCTGACCCCTATGTACAGTCAAAGAGCTGCCTAAACTGATCAAGAATTGAAGGTAGTGTGCTATTAGGGCCAAGTGACAAGAACCAAAATTTTCTACCCAAATTCACAGAGGGGAATCCAGAAAAGTAATCATTATAAGCAATCCGTCATTAAAAAGACAAAGAAGTGATTCGAGATTTTGAAACCTGATTGTTTATTTTAAAAGGCTAAAATCCCATCACCATTTACTCAAATTAATGTAGAAAAAATACAAGTAATTACAACGTTTCCCAGCTCGCCAAGAGTTGAAAAACCAACACACGCACGCAAAAATCTGTTTCTTTTTTGGATTTTCCTGGGAACCAAACAGAGTAACACTCGAAATTCCCTTAAAAGAAACACTAACCTGGCCTGTAGCCAAAACCACAGGATCTCTCATCAATTCCTTGGATAAAGGGCACTTAAACTCTTCAGGGCACAACACTGTTTCACGTAGCTTCAACGACAATGATCTCCTCTTCATCTTCAGTTCCTTCAACGCAAAAAGGGTCTCTCTTGCTTGATCAATTGTTTCCGTCCGGTAATCCTCATCATCCACAATGTTCCTCACCAGCCTCTGCAGTTCTTTCTTTAATTCCGTCGCCTTCGTCATCACCATGGGATCGGATTCAAAGACTCCTGTTTTCGCCATGGGACGGAGAATATCAAACGAGGGCCGACGTTAGTTCCCTTGAGTGGTCAAACAGGCCGCTCTGTTTCATTCCTTCCATCCTTTATTTCCTCTCTTGGCTTCGAGGGTTCTTGTTAACAATTCAGAGTAATTGTACTGAGTTAGAGAAGAAAGCTCTCTCTCTCTCTCTCTCTCTCTCTCTCTCTCCCTCTCCCTCTCCAAGAACAGTCTTTTCTCTGATTTGGCTTGCTCTGATTTCTATCTATTGCAACTTTCACACGCTTTAAATGAGAGAGCACCCAGCCGCTTCTCCTCTCTGGTCCACCGGCTCATCCGTTTCATTTTTCTCGGTATATCTTGTGTGTTATTTTTCTTTACTAAAATAAATAAATAAAACTATAATCACAAGAGGTTTAGTTTATGTCACGATCCACTAAGAATTTGAATTCAATAGATGGACAGAACAAAAAAAATATTGGTTTTAAAACAAAAGATTTTTTTGCGAGCATAGTATTTTTCATTTTTTAAAAAGAAAATGACATATTCTGAGAGTATATTCTAATATCCTGGAATTTAAAAGGAAATTCTTATTTGAGGAATGAAATTTATTTATTTATTTATTTTCCATGCCACAAATGGCAGCAATAAAGTGTCTAGTGGTGATTTTTTTTCAATTTTATTGATAATAAATAAATTATAAAATAATCATTATTTTCATACCACATCCCAGAAAATATATAATTTATTGTTTGTAAAGCATAACTGATAATATTGTTAATATAATATGATGTTGCAAACAACAACTATATTTTTAATAATTTAAATAATAAAGGATATTTTTTAAAATTAGTTTATTTATATAGAATTGAGTTACATCTTTGCATACATACAAATAAAAATTAAGGAGAGGACGGGTTGTGCTACCGGACTTCATTAATTAAAGATTTAATATTATTGATAATTATTTTTAATCTCATTTATTAAATTTAAAACATCTAAGATATTTTATTAAAAATATAAAAACAAATAACACAAATAAATATTTTTTTAATAAAATCCTCGCTTTTTTACATTATAATATCCTTTAACTACTCTAGCATCACTCATCAACTTTTTTTCTAGATTCTCATCCACTAATTAAAAAAATTATTAAGATGAAATAAGAGATAAATCAATAAATTTCTCAGTATATTATTTTTGTAAATAAAAAGATAATACTCATATTGCGATTTTCTTGAGGAAAAAAAAGAATAATAATAATAATGAGCGGCGGGCGGGGAGTATGGGACCCACGAGGTCTCGGTATAATACGTGGTCACGGAGAATCCATGGGCAGAAAGCTGGCATGACGCGTGGATTTAAAATTAATGTTGGTTGTAGTTGGACACCAGCAGTCCTCTACTTCTTTCGATAAACTACATATTAATCTCAGTAATTTTGGGTGATCTCATCTAATTGCGTGATGCCCAACAAAACTATCATGAAAACAAAAAAAAACACTAATATGGTTATATAAAAATGGCCCGGCCCATGACTCGACTTAAAGCTTGGATAAAAAGTAGTCATTTAAGTTGCATTGACTTATATCAATTCAAATTAATATTATTTTATAGGGTTTTTTTAGAATAAATAAAATGATGTTGTTTTGACAAAAATAGAATTAAATTTGACTTTGTCAATTATGTCAATTATATTTAACTATGACGTGGTCGATTAGGCTGAGTATATTTGACTATGACATAATTATGCTATAGTCAAATATATTTTACTATATCAACCTTCATGTATTTTAATTTGAGACTAGTTTTAGATAGGGCTAAATCGGGAAAGCCCTCCCCTTTTAATTTGAAATTAGTTGGACATCTTGATAGTTTTTATTTCTTTTAAATTGATTTTTGCCCCAAAAAACATCAAAATAATATTTTTTATGGTTTATGTGTTGAAAAACAAATAAATATAAAGTTATATAAAAATATATTATTTTAATATATATTAATTAAAATATAATTTTCAAGATTGCTGTGAACCATGTTAACAACCACGGTCGATAGCTGATTAGGATTCATGTCAACAACCACGGTCGATAGCTGATTAGGATTCATGTTAACAACCACGGTTGATCATGGAAGGGGAGAGTTATGATTGTCACGTGTCACATGCAAGTTACAAGTTTTACACCTCATCAATTCGCTTTGTTTACATGTGCCACGGATAGTATATCATGTGTCAATTGCTAAATATAGATAAAAGTTTTGAATCAATCTACCTTCATGGACTCTGACATGCATGAGTTAAAGAATGAAAAATAAACATCACAGGATAGACTATGATTACATTAGAAATCAGTTGAAATTATTTTTTTTTCATTTGAAATTAGATTAGTATTTGAAATCGATTATTTATTGTAGTTGAATTCAATTCTAGGCCCCGTTTGTTTCCCGGAATTCACTTTCCGGGAAACCACTTTCTAAACTTTCCTGTGTTTGTTTGCCTTCCGGAAAGTTGGTCAACGGAAAACACTTTCCAGTCAAAGAAAAATTTGGCTTGGTTTTCAGGAAAGTGTTTTTCAGAAAATTTGGACGGAAAACACTTTTTGGAAGTTGTGAAAAATTTAGAAATGTCATTATTTGTTGATTATATCAAATTTGATCCTCAAACTTTTGATTGCTATATATAATTTGTTTTGAATATTTAATTTTCAATTCCATCTCTTAAAATTTAATTTTTATATTAATTTTGGTCCTTATTTTTATAATTGCTATTTGATTTTTTCTTATTATTTTTTTATTGAAATTTTTTATCTATCAAATTTGGTCCTTATTTTTTTTATTGTTACTTATTTTATTTGAAATAATTTATGAAATGTTAATTATTATTATTTTAATTTATTCACCTTTCATTTTTTTTTAAATTTTTAGATTTGATCTCTATTATGTTGATTATTATTTATTTTATTTGAGATAATTTATGAAATTATATTTTTTTTCAATTTCATTCTCATTCAAGTTTTTAATTTGTAAGATTTGTTCCTCATTATTTTAATAAACTTGAAAAAAATAATTTATTAATAAATTATTTTCCAGTTCATTTTCCATAACACAAACAAACACTGAAAAGTGTTTTCCAGTTCATTTTCCATAACACTGCCAAACATCGGAATTCACTTTTCAGGAATTCACTTTCCTGGAATTTATTTTCTCCAGAATTCACTTTCCAAAAGGAAATCACTTTCCAGCAAACAAACAGGGCCCTAATGTCTGGTTTGAATTTTTTTTAATTGGTAAATAAGTTAAATTCACGGGTTTTAATGTGATGAAATAATATCAATCTTTCTTTCTACATTACCCTTATTATCCCCGTTACTCTCGTCTTATTTATTTAAAATTTCATACAAAAAAGATATATAAATATTTTAAAATAAATTGTTTTAACATTGTTTTTTTAATATTTGAAATTATAAACTCGAGAACTTGATATTTGATTTACTATAATAGTATTTTTAAAAATAAATTTCATTCAAATCAATTCTTAACAAGGATCCAAACATGAGAATATATGAAAACTTTCAACTCAATTGAGATGATTTCAAACATGGTATTAAAGTGTTGTATATTTACACGGGTAAACTTCTTTAAAGTCTGATATGGGTTTTTTAACGACAAAAACTCGTTTATTATTAAAATTTGTTTTCTAATGGTCGTGTTGGATGATCGTTGAGTTGAGGTCGTGGAAAGAAAACTCATTTATAATATATAGTTCGAGGGTCAAGTCCTGTCACTTCCAAAACACATCCTGAATTTGATAATGGATGTGATTGGAATCTCTGTGGGCGTGAAAAGCATAATAGTTGTGAGATCATATATATAAATATCCATTTACAGATAAAATCCTCTTAATAATGGTGACTCCAAGCTTGTTTAGCCTCTTACTTTTCTACTTTTTATTGTTTTCTATTAAATTAAAGTGATTAAAAGTATCAAACAAGTGTTTGATAAATATTTTAATATTTTATTGCTTAATATCTAGAAATGGAAGGTGATTCTAGTTATAATTATATTGGATTTCACATTAAGCTAAACTATTGATTAAGATAAAGATATAATTATTTTTTTCAATATATGCAACATTAATTTAATTATGATAGTCACAAAAAAATTAATAAAAACATATTATATTTGAACAAGAAAAATAATTATTTATCTTATTAAAAATCTCAATTTTTAATAATATTCCATGTACATATCTAAAAGATAGTATTTTTTAAAAAATCTTGGCCGACAGTAAATAAAAGTTAGTTGATCCGATTAAAATCTATTTATTAACCCATTTCTTTTTTCTTTTTTTTTATCAAAGTAGTATTATTTTGATTTTAAGAAAATAAATAAATTTTCCTAGGAATGATCTGTTGATCTATAAACCGGGTCTGATTTGGACCGACCCGATTCAGGTCTAAAACTATGACAAGGAGACATGGCAAGTGGTAATCCAGAGCAAAAGAAGACTTTTGCCGACATCCCATTTTCCCTCCTCAAGTTTTAGACTTTTGGGAGTTTCGGCGGTCTATGCTTATTATGTCTTTACATTGTTTTAAAATTAATTTTTATTATTTATTTATTAATGTTTTTAGATTATTTCTATAATTTAATGTTAAAAATAATTTATAATAAATAAAAATATATTATTTTAATATGTTTTAAAATAAAAACAATTTCAAAAACAATTATCAATCATGCTTCCAAACATCCAAACAGATATATCACTCTCCCTGTGGCCTGTGAGGTGGACATGGACCCTTTACTTATACAAGCCAACTAGGATCATTGTCCATACGTGGTGCGAGTGGGACCGGATCACCCACGTGTCTGTCTTCTGTGTTTCGTAGCATGTCTAACTGTCAAGGACATCTTCGGTCGTCGTTTTCGGTGTTGCCGAGAAGGACCATCAATCATTGATAATTTCACTTCCCTAGTTCCAAATTTTCATGTGACAAAACAGGAAGATTGTTCGTTAATGGTGTCACTTCAACAGAAAAAATCTTGTATTCGAAGGGCTAACGTGTCAATTGCCTTGTGAATTTACAACTAGCGTTTAAAATGTTGATAACGTCCGTTTTTTTAAATATCTTTTATAAAAAAAATATTTTTACAATTTTACTTTGATACCAATATTAAATAATTTAAAATTATATTAAATAAACTTCAAGATTTTTTTATAAAGTTTTTTTACTGTAAAGCAAATATATTTTTAGTATAATAAATATTGTTTTTTAAAATATTTTTTTATTTAAAATTATATTAAAATAATATGGGTGTGTGTGTTAGCCTTGAACTAAATAATTTAGAAGAAAACATTATAAATATATTAATTTAAAGTTTTTTTTTAAATAATAATTTAGAAAATTGCGTTGCAACCATACTCCAAAATGACCATTTAACCTCTCTCTCTATATTATTAATTTTTTAGGAATGAACTTTTTTTAAAATGTTTTTATTGCTTTTGAATGTGTGTTTAGTATTATAATAATAATTCTTGCAGTTGTGGTTTTAAGATGTTAGTGTTTGAAAAAGCAGCAAGTTTTATTTTTTTGGTGTGTTTTAAAAATACATTTGATGATTTTTTCCCCAATATTTTTCAGTAATTTTGATGTACTAATGTAAAAAAATAATAATATATTTTTGATATATTTTTAAAATATTTTAAAAAAAAACAATGCACCACAATACTAAACACAAAAAGTCAAAAAAAAGTAGGATCTATAACAATGGTGTGTTAATTAACCAACATTTTCAAAATAATAATTATAGCAAAATACAGTTTCAACCACACATATATATTAGAATTTACTTTTTATATCAGTACATCAAAATAATTTAAAAATATTTTTTTTTAAAAATAAAAGTTTAAAAATCATAGCTAGACCATGCTCCCAAACATCTAAAATGAACTTCGTTAAATATTCTCGCATCAATCACCACATCCACAGAAATTAAGTTCATCACTGTCTAAATTAGGGACTCTTGATGAATGAAAATCGAATCTCTAATTTGATAAATCAAACATACATTTTCCAATTACCACTTCGCCTGTAACCTTACTTCGATAATTGTTATTTCTACTATTTAATATAAGAAATGAAGGGCTTAATTTGGAAGCAAAACCAAGATTATTATTATTATTATTATTATTACAACTACCAAATTGAGATTTCTAGCCAGAATCAATGGATCGGAACCTGCTTTAAAATCGAAGAAGGTCAAGAGATAAAATAACTGGTCCACGTGTGCTAGAAATGACTAGCTATATTGCCCGCGCGTTGCTACGGGCATAGCTGTGTATATAATATCATATAATTAAATCAATAACGATATACTTATGTTATATACTGAATAAAAAGTTAAACACCAAGACATAAAAGAGTTTGATGTGCAAACATAGGTTAAATCTTTTAGAATGTATGCAGTGTCAAAAAAAATGACAAAAAAGCGCAAATTATACAACTTGTGCATCATTGCAAAATAAAGGAATGTTGAGGTGCAGGACGAAGTGAAAACCCCTCTTCAAAATGAGTCAGCTCATTTTGTTGCTAATCTTCCTGTTAAAAATAAAACATTGCAAGGTAATAAATGAAACTATAAAAAATTCTTGTCATCTAATAGAAAAATGCAGCAAATATCTTGAAAAAACTGCATGAAAAACCAGCCATTAAGGTATATAATTAAGAACAAATGCTGGAAATGGGCAAAAAAAAACAATCAAGAACTAACACCATATGTTGCAAAAATTGTTGCAACCACTAAAAAAAGAAAAGAGGAAAAGAATGCTATAAATGGGAAAAATTTGGAGCCTTGGAAAACTCTTGGAAAACTATCATGCCAAATTATAGCAAGGAAACACATGGATATGTAGTTCCAAATGAAAAGCTAAACATTTTGAACAACATTAACCTTAACAATAATAGAAACAATCTAGGTAAAAATAGCAATAATAGAAGTAAAAATACCATCAGCGAGTAACTATAACCAAAGAGAATTTTTTTTCGCATCAAGGTTCTTTTCGTAAAGAATTTTTTTTTATAAACTATTTTCTCGCATGTAGATTCAAGTTGAATCCTTTTCCACCTGCAAGCAAGAAACTTCTGGGAAATCTATTTACATTGGTTTTGTTTAAGATTTGTAAGCAATGCTACCCTAGATATGAGGTCTTTCAGTCTGCTAGCTTCAGGACCTGGTTTAATATTGTCCAGGTTCCCAACCTCAGAACATTTGGGACAACCAGAGCACCATCAACCAGGAGTGAAGCTCCCATTCTTCCGGCAAAGTAAATCCTTGTCAATCTTATCCAAAATAGGATCGTCGTGTTTGAATTTTCTGGCAAAGGCAGCACCACTCGCAATCATCTCGTTCGTGTCATTGATGGTAAGGATGTGAGGATGCTGCTTGGGAGGATTGTCCCAGGCAATGTAGTGCAGGTCATGGCTGACTGTAGTTTGAGCAAACTCTGGCACATTGCATATTACTGTGTGGAAGTATCCTTCAGGTGAGGAAATGAAGTTTGTGTAATAAATCAGCAAGGTTCGCGGTAGATTATCCCAACCCCAAATTAAGCATTCAAAAAATGAGGGAGTGAGAACCATCCATGCTGAGGCTGCAGAAACAAATGGAAATCATTTAAGTTCAGCTGAATGCAGAATGGCGGGTCTTCATAGTTGCTAGCATTTTCAGTGTTTCGGCAGCAAAATATATGTTGGAAGCCATTGAAATCTAGCAATAACTAAAATTCATGGCTTCAGTTTTCAGAAAAGCAAAGGCTGCAATTGGACTCCTGTTAATAGTTGACTCAATTAAACACCACTGGTTTGTTAAATTGAAAAAAAAAACATAATGAAGCCAGCCTATGAAAGAGATACCTCCAGCAATTTTAATCAATACACAAAGCTTTTAACTCTTCATTTTTTATTAATCATATGAACTTGAGGAATATAGAAAAGGAAACTTGTCCACCATGAAACTACGTTAGTTACAGAATGCACTTTCATCTTCCATTTATTTCTAGAGGAAACCCAAAAGAAGACACAATTTTAGTTGCCAGTTGCAAGTTGCATTTGCCATTAGACAAACTTAAAACTCTATCAAAGAAGCAAAGGTTACTGATAAATTCATTTACAAACTGAGCAAAGCTTCAGCAGAATTGTTAAAATTTGCCGATTTAAACAATTCAAACCTAATATGTATCTATTTATCCTTTTCAGGAACTACACATCAATAATAAATCTTACCAGCAAGTGTTCGTGGAAAGAAAAGACATGTTGATTTTGAATACTAACCGGTGAATAATTTAAATGTTGTTGGCAAAGATCTCAGCGGCGTGGCCCCGTAGATATCTGCTTTAGTTGTCGAGTAAAGACCAGGGTACACGATCAAAGGCATTCCTCGTTTCTCCCTAAACACCGCATTAGATATAAGATCACTCACTGGAAACAGATTAAGATTGAGAGACAGAGAGTGCTTACGCTTTCCAGCCCAACTGACTTGTGTGCTCAATGAAGTTCAGATTTCGGTTCATAGTTGAAAATGTGTTAATAAAATCTGCATATTAAAAGCTAAATAATCAGAAAGTTGTTTCAACTACTCACAACAACTTCCTTTATGATTCATGAAGGGAGTTTTAGTTGTGGCATTTCTCCTTTGGACTGTTATATAGCTTCCTTTTCAAAACCTTTCTCGATTCTACACAGAGTTGCATTGATGGTTTTATAATGAGTTGAGTCATGTGGAAAGGCCATCTCTTTCAAGTTAGTAATGTGTATAATCAAATTATGACATGAATATAGATGGTATCAATCAAAATTCATTTTTTCAGTGAAGTGTTTGATTGATAGTATTTCTTTCTAATTGTTTCTTAAAATTGTTTCCTAGCCAGAAGCATAAATCCTGTTCTAGAGCCTATATTGACTTTAAAAGGCCTGACGATGTTATTGACTTATTCCACTATCATTACGTGTGCTAAAAAATGCAGTAGGTTTGATAAGGCTGTGCAGTGGTTTGAAAGAATGTATAAAACAGGATTAATGCTTGATGAGGTCACATATTCAGCTATTTTAGATATTTATGCTAAATTAGGCAAGGTTGAAGACTTTTTAAGTTTGTATAAGAGAGGGGTAGCCAGCGGGTGGAAACCTGACCCTATAACATTTTATGTATTGGCAAAGATGCTTTGAACAGTTGCAACCAAGATATATATATGATTATAGTTTTCTTTATTTAAGTTATACTATATGAATTTACTATATTCCATCATATGAAAAAATACTCAAACTTGTCATGCCATAGATAACAAAATAGTTATTGTAAGAAAAGACACACATGCAAACTTATCAAACAACAAAATGAAACATCTCCACAAACATCTGACTTGTTCAAGTTAAGGTGCTATCTGAGCATATCAACCATAACTTAACAGAAAGTGCAATTTCTGCATGGTTTTTCCTAAGGCTGGCTCTTTGAAGAGCTCAAACAATCCCCACCATTTATAGGCACCATAAGCATGAAAGTTTGGTTAACTTTGATGAAAATATACATGGAGTTTTTAATGCTAGTTAATTTCTGATATATCAAAGTGTGATGCACATCAAAGTTCTTTATTTGGCAATATCAACTGCCATCAACCGAAAGCTAGACAGCAATGGCAATTTCCATGAATGATTATGAGAGGTCAATACTAAAAATCAATTAACAAACCAACAAACAATTACTGAAGACCATAAACAACTAACCTCAAAAGTTGCACGAACAACACAAAGGATCAAACGTAGTCTTGGCAGCAAAAGGTAATAAAGAGCAGGCAACAGCTTCATAAAACAAAACCGAAGGAATCAAAACTCAATGAAAATGAAAAAATAAATCTTAGCTGAAAAACTCAATGGTCCCATGCCAAACAAACGCCAGCACACCAAAGCCAAACAACCAGTCATTCGCAGCAGAAAATGCAGCATAAAGATACAAAGAGAAGCATAAAAAGCATGAAAGAAAGTGTCTAATCAACAGGTTAAAAAAGCAGCAAAGAAATCAGGAAAAACATTGCCACAAAACCCAAACAAAACAGCAATTTCCAAGTGCCAGCCTGGCTGGAATGGCACGAAACAACAAAAACATACTAAGAGAACATGCCGAAAAGCCAAGGACCGAAAGGATAAACGCAAGAAAAGGAGAGCCAAGATGTAAAACCTCCGGGCGAAAAATTATAAATTGACTAGTTTTATGTAAAACAAACAAATTCGTAACTCTTGATTGGGTTATCAAAAAATTCTGAAATTTTGCGTGAAGCCTTCTAATATGAAACCTTAGCTTGGGTTAAAATTTCAGAATTTTTAGAGAAATTCGAAAATTTGACGAAAATCACAATTCGACTAGTTTTAGGTTATTGAATGTAATTTTCAATCCGACCATCGGATTGAGCTGAAAATTTTTGAGGAACCTTAACTTGCATATATTGAGTATGAATGTTGAGTTATTGTTTGATGAGATTGTGATCCAGGATGATTGGATCAAGATGGAAGTTGTAATGACATATAATAGAAGTGTTGGCAATAACTTGGTATCAACAAAAATAGAGGAAACTCTGCCGAAATTTCAAAAAAAAAAAAAATCCCATAATTTAGACATATTATCCAACACTTGACATCGGTAATGAAATGTTGGGAGAATTTATGATATTATAATTTGAGGGCGTTACATTTTGGTATCAGAGCCTGGTCTAAAGTTCAGGAGATCATTATTAATGAAAAAGAATATTGTTTCAGGATGGTGCGTACACGGCAAGAAGCCACAGCTGACTCGTCACCCGTGAGGCACGAGCGTCTAGTTGAGACTGGAGATAGAGGACTAGAGAGAGATCCTCTGGTAGATACAGCATCTTTTGTGCCAGCCGGGTCGGTGCAATCTGGACAAGGAGAGTCATCAGGACTCCGAGATGAGCGAAGGATATTTAGTGGAGATGGGCAGGGGACTCAGTCCCCACCAACAGTAGCGCCTGCAGCAGCACCCCCTGGGGTAGCACCTCCACTATATCCAGATCCTACGTATTTTGCACAGTTGGTTCGTGCAGTGATGACAGAGATGGCGGGACCATTGAGTACGACCCTCAGGGATAATGTGGTCACCTTAGTCCGATGGGTAAAAAGTCTGAGAGAATTAGGTTGTGAGGCATTTATGGGAGAGGGGGATGCTGAGATAGCTGGGCGATGGTTACGAAAAATAGAGAATTGTGCTACTCAGCTATTATCGGATAGAGCCCAGACATGGTGGGATATTGTTAAAGAGAGGCGAGTTGCTGAGACGCTTAGATGGAGGGATTTCAGGACAGAGTTTGAGAACCAGTATTATTCCCGACAGCATCGAAAGATCAAAGAACAGGAGTTCTTGGCTCTTACACAGGGAGATATGACAGTATTGGAATACGAGAGGCGGTTTCAAGACCTCTCTATGTTTGCTTCTGTTTATTTACCGACTGAGCAGCATCGGATAGAGAGACTCCGAGATGGACTCCGACATGAGCTGAGGATGGGATTGGCTGCCTTGCAGTTTTCGACAGTGAGAGATTTTATAGTGGCCGCTCAATCTCTAGAGGCCGTGGCAGCCGCAGGGCAGCGGGAAGGTGATGGGCAGGGTACTATGGGAACAGAAAAGCGTAAAGAGCCTACATCATTTACAGGGAGACCTCCATTTCCAAAAAAGGGAAAAGGAGGACATTTTGGTCAGTTCAGAAAGAAGGAAGGAAGTTAAGTTTGAATGGTCAAAGGAGTGTGAAACAAGTTTTCAAGAGTTAAAATCCAGGTTAACTTCAGCCCCGGTATTGGCTTTACCAAAAGAACAAGAGGGATTTGTCGTGTATAGCGATGCTTCCAGTAAGGGTTTGGGTTGTGTACTTATGCAGCATGGAAGGGTAATCGCTTATGCATCCAGACAGTTAAAACCACATGAGGTGAACTATCCAGTACATGATTTGGAGCTAGCAGCTGTGGTGTTTGCTTTGCGGATATGGAGGCATTATCTGTACGGAGTACAAGTACAGATTTTTACAGATCATAAAAGTTTAAAATACTTGTTGTCACAAAAAGAATTGAATATGCGACAAAGGAGATGGATGGAGCTGATCAAAGATTATGATTGTATTATTGACTATCACCCGGGGAAAGCAAATGTGGTGGCAGATGCTCTGAGTCGAAAGAATAAAGCTTTTATTGGTGGCTTACTAGTGCGAGGTAATAAAGAACTCTTAGAACTTGGTGGGCTAAATGTGCATTTGGATATGACTCCAGGAGGAATGTTATTGGCAACGTTAGTGCTACAATCTGATATGAGAGAAAAGATACGAAAGGCTCAAGGGGAAGATCCCGAAGTAAAGAAAGAAATGAATAATGTAAAAGTCGGCCAAGACTCTTTATTTCGAGTGTCGAATGATGGGCTCGTAGTGATGGGAAAAAGAATATATTTACCTGACGACAAGGATTTAAAAGGAGAAGTTTTAAAAGAAGCTCATGAGTCTAAATTGGCGATCCATCCAGGGAGCACGAAAATGTATAGAGATTTAAAGGAAAGTTACTGGTGGCCAAACATGAAAAAGGAGATAGCAGAATATGTGGCCAAGTGTGCCATATGTCAGCAGGTGAAAGCAGAGCATCAACGACCGGCTGGAGAATTACAGCCTCTTCCGATTCCAGAATGGAAATGGGAGAATATCACTATGGATTTTGTATCTGGATTACCAAGAAGCAGGAAAGGATACGATGCTATATGGGTGATCGTGGATAGACTGACGAAGTCTTCTTTGTTTTTGCCTATGAAGATGGGGGATTCGGTTGAAAAATTAGCTCAATTATATATTAAGGAGGTGGTGAGATTGCATGGTGTACCAGTTTCTATAGTATCCGATAGGGATCCTCGGTTTACATCAAGGTTATGGTCGTGTATACAACGGGCTTTGGGTACCAGATTGAATCTAAGTACAGCTTTTCATCCACAGACTGATGGGCAATCTGAAAGGACAATACAGATTTTAGAAGATTTGTTGCGGTCTTGTATTCTAGAGTTTGGAGGTCAATGGGAGGATCATTTGCCATTAGTAGAATTTACTTATAACAATAGCTATCAATCTACTATTGGAATGGCACCATATGAAGCATTGTATGGAAGGAGATGTCGAACTGCAGTATGTTGGGATGAAGTTGGGGAAAGAAAATTATTGGGACCTGAACTGGTGCAGATCACGGTTGATAAGGTGAAGGTGATAAAGGAAAGGATGAAAGAAGCTCAAGACAGGCAAAAGAGCTATGCAGATAATCGACGGAGACCTCTAGAGTTTCAAATTGGAGATATGGTATTTTTAAAGGTTGCTCCATGGAAGCATGTGATTCGATTTGGAATGAAAGGAAAATTAGCACCCAGGTATATCGGGCCATATAAAATTATAGAAAGAATTGGGACGGTTGCCTATCGTGTACTGCTGCCACCACAATTAGATAGGATACATAATGTGTTTCATGTCTCGATGCTGCGGAAAGCAAATTTGGATCCTACACGAATTTTGCCACAAATTTCGATGGAGGTGCGGGAAGATTTAACTATGGAAGTACAGCCTGTGCGAATTATGGACCGAAGTATAAAGGAATTACGGAATAAAAGGGTGCCGTTAGTAAAAGTGTTGTGGCGAAACTCTCAAATAGAAGAAGAAACCTGGGAGAGAGAGTCAGAAATGATGAAGAAGTATCCTGGATTATTTTCTTATATAGGTATGAATTTAAATTTCGAGGACGAAATTTTTTTTTTTGGAGGGGAGAATGTAAAACCTCCGGGCGAAAAATTATAAATTGACTAGTTTTATGTAAAACAAACAAATTCGTAACTCTTGATTGGGTTATCAAAAAATTCTGAAATTTTGCGTGAAGCCTTCTAATATGAAACCTTAGCTTGGGTTAAAATTTCAGAATTTTTAGAGAAATTCGAAAATTTGACGAAAATCACAATTCGACTAGTTTTAGGTTATTGAATGTAATTTTCAATCCGACCATCGGATTGAGCTGAAAATTTTTGAGGAACCTTAAAATATATTAGATAAAATCTGGTTAAAATTTTAAGCTGAATGGAGCTCGGTAGTGCTAGCAAAAAAATAAAATAAATAAATAAATAAATAAATAAATAAAATCATTAAGGGTAAAATTGAAATTAGCCATTGAAAACACACATATAAGCTCTCCTTCTTTTCTAAGCACTGCCGAATGGGCAGAAACAAAAGAAAAGAGTGAAGAGAAACAGGGCAAACGTGAGAGACGTGAGAGAAAGAGAGAAAAGTTAGGGAAAAACACAAGAAATTGAGAAAATACCTTTATAAGCTTGCAAGTTCACCCTATAAAGCACTAAAGCAAGTGAAGGAAGGAGGATTTGAGAAGGGAAATTCAGCTAACCTTGGAAGAGAAGAGAAATTGGAAGAAAAACAATAGGTAAGCATGAGAAGTTTAGATTTCATGTTTGATTTAGATGTGTTCTTAAGCTTATTTGATTAAGTTGGGAAGTAATTTCATGGAGTTTACCTTAGTTTTCCTTAAACCCTAGATTTTTGAACTTAGGGTTCTTATGTGAATTTGGGGGAAATAGGAGGGGAAGGAAAAATGATGAAATTGAAGTGGAATAGAATGAAAATAAGTTGAAATAACAAGTAAATGAAGAAAAATTTGGAGGAGGAAAAAGAAACACCACATTTGGCCAAATGAAGGAAAAAGTGGGAGAATGAATTTTGATGTTAATGTTTAGAAACAAACCATGTTTAATCATGATAATTGAAAATGTAAGAAAGACTAAATGAAGAGATAGCATTTAAATTGAGAAAATAATAATAATAATAATAATAAGTAAATTCAAATTAAAAGAGAAATAAACTAGTTAAAAGAAAATATGAAGACAAGATGTCTAGATTTTGTTTGAATGTATTTAGATAAAATGAATAATATGATGTGAGGGTATAAAGAATAGAAGAATTATTTGATGGAGGAATTATGAACATAGAGTAAGCAAAGAAGTAACTTGAGTTAAATATGAGGTTGTATGTAAAATAATGATGTTATATTTGAGAATGAATTTTATTAGAACAAATTACAAATAAAAATATTATGTGCTTTGTGTTTCGGCACGTAAGAAAAATATTGATGGACTAATGATATAATGACACTTGATTGATTCAGGAGTTGTGTCTGGAGCAGGTTATCAGACAGGAGGAGCTGGGTCATCTCGAGCAGAAGGTAGGTGATTCATCACCTTATTTTATAATTTTTAGTTTCTCTAATAATCTATGTTGCTCATTTAATTGATATTACACGAATGGAGCAAATGAATAAATTGAGTTATGATTTTGTGGATTACCGGTAAATTTTGTGAAATTACCGGTTTTTTGTTGGTTAACAAAGAGGTTAACCGGATATGGGGTAATTCAAAATGGAATTACCGGATTGATTGGCTAATAAAAGAGGTTAGCCGGATGCTGGGTAATTCAAATGGAATTACCGGATTGATTGGCTAATAAAAGAGGTTAGCCGGATGCTGGGTAATTCAAAAGGAATTACCGGATTGATTGGCTAATAAAAGGGGTTAGCCGGATGCTGGGTAATTCGAATGGAATTACCGGATTGATTGGCTAATAAAAGGGATTAGCCGGATGCTGGGTAATTCAAATGGAATTACCGGATTGATTGACTAACAAAAGAGGTTAGCCGGATGATGGGTAATTCGAATGGAAGTACTGGATCTATTGGTGACTGAGGAAGGAAACCAAATTTCTGAGTAATTATATGAAAGTGCTAGATTTATTTGGTAATTAAGATGAGTTAGCTGGATTGGTAAATTTTGAAAAGATCATGTAAATTAAGGGATTAAGTTAGACTGAAGTAAAATTATTAAATTTCAAAGGTTAAGGGTAATCAATTAATATTAGAATAATATAGTGAATAAGTGACTTAATATTGTTATTGTTGAAACAGGTACATCGCGAGGTGATGCAGATCGTTAGATATAGGAATACTCATGTTTTTGGAATTACTATTTTGGAATGTAATAGTCATGTCGTTATTTTGAGTGTAAATCCTTTTGTGTTGTAAAAAAATTAAGTAGAAGGTGTAATATGTAGTGGAGGTATTATGTATATGTATAGTTGTTAGTATGACCAAATCATCTTCAAAATGATAAGATAAGATTTATTATAAATATATTATGACTCTTAATCTTAAAGTTGCATTTATGTGGTTTAAAGGCTTATATGTAGTTAATTAGCATTTATTACGTATAATGATGAATTTGTTTATCTTTTGAGTTGTTTTGGTAGTACATTTATGTTAATTTACTAATTGATATTATGAGACTTGCATATATTGAGTATGAATGTTGAGTTATTGTTTGATGAGATTGTGATCCAGGATGATTGGATCAAGATGGAAGTTGTAATGACATATAATAGAAGTGTTGGCAATAACTTGGTATCAACAAAAATAGAGGAAACTCTGCCGAAATTTCAAAAAAAAAAAAAATCCCATAATTTAGACATATTATCCAACACTTGACATCGGTAATGAAATGTTGGGAGAATTTATGATATTATAATTTGAGGGCGTTACACAAGAAGCATAAAAAGCAGCAAGGGCAATGATAGAAATAACTCAGAACTGAGACCGAAAAAACATGAAAATAGCAACAAAACAGCCAAACCCACAAAGCAAGAAAACAAACAATGAACGATATATCTTAAAAAGAAACTGAATCAACTATTATAAAACCTCAACAACAGCAACAGTAAATGGAAAACAATAACAGCGACATAAAGAAAGCAAAGAAACCACCAAGCAACTATAAAATAAAACGTAACTTACCTTAAAAGCAGCAGCAGGAGCACCCAAAACCCACCCAAATACTGGCAGCAGCAGTGCAAAACCAACAGACAATAATCTGAACAGTCAAAACCGAAAAATGAGCACAAACACTAAAACAAAGCAACTAATATGATGCCAAAAAAGGACAGAAATGAAACAAAAAAAGAGAGGAAGCAGCAGACTAACCTGAGAGGGAGAGAAAGCAATACAGGACTTGGACACCCAAAAAACACAGGAGAAGACACTATAAATAAGCGTGTCCAGTCCCCCCCAGCTCAAATCACCCCCACCAAGCACAGAAATAAAAGAAGTCAAAACACAGCATGGTCACCTGCAAAAAACACAGGAAATCAGCATGCGAAATGACAGGCCAAAATCTCACTAATTAAATAAAATGGACAACAAACCAAATTAACAGAAAAAATGACAGCACACCATATTAACAGAAAAGACAGTACAATCAACCGGGTAAACTCAACGAACTCCGTAAAATTCCCAACAAAATCACTAACTCCCTACATCAAATGTGCGAATTTTCTAATCTACGACTGGCTAAGATAGTCATCTTGAGACAAATGAAATTGGTTATTTCTCTTTCAGTACCTGTAATGCAATGGCAATGCATGGTTGTGGCGGATTGTCCCCCCCTTCCCGGTCTTTAGATAATCTGCATCCAGCAATGCTTGTGAACCTAGATTTAGAAATGCAATAATTAGATTAAACTGAATCAAATAAAACTATAAAAAACAGAGAGCACTGTAAAAAAACAGAGAGCACTTAAAATAAAATAATAAATAAAAGATCAAATCTATAGGTCAAAAATCTCAATTTAAAAATTAATAAGAGAAAAACAAATAATATAAAAATATTTTTGACATTCATACATGAAAATAATATTAAAAAAAATTAAAAATATTTTTGAATTCTTTTCAAAACAGTAACTTCAAAGGCAACACCGAAAAATGATGTCTCGTTGATAGATACGGCCACACGCATCTTCCAAGGCCACAAATACCTTCTGCAAGCTAGCACAACTACACTGCATGCGTCGGCTACTATTTTTTTTTAAATAATGTTTTATATTTATCCTCTAAATCTACCCAATAATTAAAAAAACAATAGGAAATAAATAAAAAACCCTTTAAACTAACCCAATAAAAAAAACTTTCTTGAAAACTAAACTAAATTTCTGTTTTGACTTAAGAATATACAAACAAACGCAGAAGATAATTGGGAAAAAAGAGAAGCTGAATTGAAAAAAGAAGAAGAAAACTTCGTTGTTCATCCACTATGTCTCCCAGATCTTTTAGAATAGCAGGGTAATGAAATTCTACACATGCTAATTACATACCCAGCAAGCTGTTTGGTTTTTGGCCGGAAAGTGACCCATGTTTCTCACCGTGGAACAGATCTCCAACTCCCTCTTCCTTCTCTGAACCTCAGGGAAGAAAAAACCATCACTGAAAGGGTTCCCGGAACAACCAAAGCTTTTTCTTCCTATCTTACAATTATAATTTTACCATGTCCTTACGGTTACAAAACACTTTTAAAACATATGGGAGAAGGGCATCACCAAACACATCAATCTCTAATCCTACTTTGAATCTTACTTACCGAGCTTGAAGACGAACAAATCTCGTAGTCATCGCCCCCCCAGGAGCTTCTCCTCTTCTCTCTCATTCTCACACACATATATAAATAAAAAGTTTTATCACAAAACCTTACACTTTCCATTCAATTATTATTCACCACCGCCACCAATAAGGTTTTTTTTCCTGTTTTTTCACATCTTCATACCCAAAAAAAATCAACCCCGTACCGATAAATCCTAAAAAGATCCAATCTTTCACCCTAAAAAATCACCCTTAAATAAACCCTAATTCTCCCTCAAAACCCCACTAAAATTCTTTCTCAAAATCAAAAATTGAACCAGACCCATTTCAATTCTCCCATCAAGAACCGTAAAAACAACAAAATCAAGGAAAAAATTACATACCTATTCTTTTTGTATAGTTGATGGGCACAGTCAAGTTTTCTAGGCAATATTGATGAAGAAATTTGTAAGTCATGGAACACAAATTAACTAACCTCAATGAATTCCCACAGAAACCAAGACGGCATTCTAGGCGGTCATTTATAAAAGGACCACCTCACCAGCTCCCTAGCTTTCTCTGGTGTTTGCGGCAGCAAAATACTAACAACCTCCTCCACCGTCGTTACCTTTAGCACCTCCATGCTCCCCGCGTCCTTCTCTTCCAAACAAACCCCAGCACATCCTAGACCCACGCGCAGAAAATCGGGCGCAGAAAAACCAAAACAGAAGCAGAGAATGAAGAGGAAAAACCGAAAATAAAAGATGAAAAGGGTGCAGAGAGAATGAAGAGAAAAAAAGGGCGCAGAGAGAATGAAGAGAAAAAACCGAAGTAGCCCCTACAAACAAAACCACACAGGCGAGCTCATTAAGGGTAGAAGCGTCCGGGCACTGCCACAATCCACAGTAAATACAGTCTGTGTCTACAGTGCAACAGCCACACCTTTTATTTGTTTTGTAATGTTGTTTAGACTTAGTCTATGTTTACCGGACGAATACTATTCTTCAATAGATTTTTCCACATTTTCGTGTTCGATTAAAACAGAGAAAATCTAACTTGTGGAAAATGACAATAAGGTAAGCAAGGTATGAATCAAGAAAAACAAAACCCCGCGCAACCCCTAAAAGCACCATTGCTCTTTTTTCTACACGTGCATGGTGGATGAATTTAATAAAAAAATAATGGAAAATACATATGAAAAAAAATTAAGTGATCATAAATATCATTTAATAAAAAACATTTTTAATTAGATATAATGTTTTTCGGAAAGAAAGAAAACCCAGACTGGAAAAGCATTATCAGAATATTTATTGTTATGAGATCGAGGAGAAGACGATTCAAAATAGCTTGGCGTGCGCAATGTCAATAGCTTATAAAATAAGGTCTATCTCCCCTTTATTATTATTATTATTATTATTCAAGTTTGATTAGCGGTTGATTAGGCATTTAATGTTTTCCCGGGGTGTCTCATTTCTTTCTATGCTTTATCTTTCACCCTTCATTTTTTTTAAAGGCTGATGGTGTCGTGAATTACACTCAAACGAGTGGAAAGAATCTTAAGTAGCCAGGCCTATTGGATCATGTGGAAGAGATAATCTTAATTATTTATGGAAATATTATAGAAGAGATCTGCCTGCAAAAACGAAATCCCTACCGGTGGCATCACCCTACGTTGCTTGTTGAAATACTAAGCAAGACATGGCCTGTCAAGGGATATTATTATTACTATAAATTCCACGGGGACTCTATGGTGGTTGGCCAGATTCCAAATCTATGGATGTAATGCTACCTCCAGATAGCATTATGCAAATGGCACGAGGAAGCTTCGAAATTAAGGAGGAGATTTGGATATCTAAATTTCTGACGAGGGACTCCATGCTTATTGTAACTTGTGATATTGACTCGAATCTCTACGTATATAGTTTGAGATCAAGCCTAATCTTTCCTATATCCATGAAGAATTAATCAAGGTCTTTGATAGATAATAGAGAGTTTGTGATTTGTACAATAAATTTCAAGTTCGAGCTAGGACGTGTATTTTTTATAAAAATTTAGAACAATCAAGATTATACTCGCTAACCTGAGTCTATAAAATATTCTTTTAAAAGGTGAGGTTTCCTCGTATAAAAAAAAAAAAAAAAAAACAACTTATTAATTTTTCAGCAGCAATGCAAAATGCTATAAAAGATTAGTGCCTCTTAAATAGTGAGAAAAACAAAAAAGATTAGTGAAAGAAATATAGAATAGCTTTAGTTAAAGCATGCCTGTCTTAAGTGGTACCAGAATATTTAACTTTGTTAATTTTATGGGAAAAAAATCTTTTGTATAAACGATTGATACCATATCCACATATATAACCTTTCACTTTTAAGACTTATCACAGATTAAAGAAGATGAAGATGGTTGGATGGAAGGTCTTAATCCCAGCATGTTTGGCTTTTAGCTTTTGTAATTAAGGCGAGGGCATGGAAGAACCCTATGTTTCTAGACCCTCTTGGATAGAATACTTGATGGACCAGAAACCCTAGGTGACCCGACCCACCTTTGTAATACTGTCACCAATCATCATAATTGTCAGATGGATCTGTTCATGAACTTGACCCGATTCAGCTGGGTCCCCATTATATCTTGGTCTGTGTTTTCTAGGCCCGGTCCAGTCCTTCAAGCCAGCTCCTGGGAGCAGGACCGGCCCATCCTATGACGGGTCTTAGGATTCTGGGTTTATCTCAAGAAATATTATCATAGAATGACCAGAAAAAACACAAATACTTATTAAACATGGCAGGGCATGAATTGATATGTTAAACTTATGATTTATATTGGCTTTTATCACTACATTGGCTAAACTTAGAAGGTTGATCTACACAATGAAATTGAATTTAAATTAGCAAGGGAGGAAGAGCTTGGAACAGCAGATCCTGATGTGGATGACGAGAAACAACGGTTAGTGGAGTTACTGAAAGAAGCAGGCATTGTGATGGGCAAAAAGGTGTGGCATTGTGTGGTGGCTTGAGGGTTTTCTTGTGGTGGCGCGGCGACAGTGCTGGCCGATTGTGTGGAGGAGGTGTCTGGTTCTTTTCGTGTGACTGGGTTGGAGAAAGATCCGGCAGAGGTTGATGTGAGTGTTGATAGGAGATGGGGGATAAGCTGGCAAAATCTCCGGTGTTTGTTGATGATTTAGTGGCTATGGCCCTGTTCTTGGGAGAGCTGTGGAGGCTGGAATTTTGAATGATCTGGAGATTGAATCGAAGATGATTTGGGCTGTGATTGAGGGATTCTGGAGCTTGAATCTTGGGGTTGAGAGGGCTGAAATCGGAAGATTGCTTAACTGGAATTCGGATTTGGAAAGTTAAGGAAATTGAATCATGAGTCAATTAGGGACTAAATCGAATCAATCTGATAAAAACACTGGGCTGATTGAATCAATTGGACTAAATTGGTATTTAATTGGACTAAATTGGTATTTAATTGGACTGAAATGATTGGAACGAAACAATGGGACTTGAACGAAATTAACTGAAGTCACTCAAAAAACATATTTCCATAGACTTTTTCTAAGACACAAAATGCAAAATATATCGCTTCGCTCAAGGTTTGTGTGTCATAAGTTATTTTACATGAATTGTGTTACGCTTCTATTGGCAGGATTATTAATTCCTTTGATTGAATTCTGCTGGAAGATTGTTTGCAAAGGTCGCTTGAAGTCTGATCAGTTGGAATAATTATTATTATTCGTACAGGTATTTTTATGTTGTGCTATTTCCATGCGGTATTTTCTTGTAGATACATGGGCCTAAGGCCCAAAACGTAACTTGTTCGCAAACCAGGTCAGGGCAGCCCTGTTAAAGTCACTGAGGCCTAATATTGCTATATTGTTGACCATTTATTATTTCAGCCAATTATGCAAATCACTTCCGGGTAATTTGACCCAGAATATTTTTTGAATTATCCTAATTTTATCTGAATTTTTTTACCCCAGATTATCTGAATATTACTCATGAATTTATTTATTTTATTTTTCATAATCCCTTAAAAAGTTTCCATATATTAAATAAAATTTTAATTAAAGTTTTGATTGTATAACATTATGTTAAAGAAAGAAATATAAGCCATTTAATTTTTTAACAATTTATAAACACAGAAAAAATTCTCGTAATTTGGATAGCTCAAATTATCTTTTATTTTACCTGAATTTACTCAATATCCATTATTTTTATTTTTTTAAAAAAATATTGCCCGAAATCCGGATCTATTCGGATAGTTTGGGTTTTTTTCTTAAATATTGTTGCCCGTAGTTGACCTCTTCACAAGCTGTCACTCGATTGGTTTGTGAGAAAGGTAATCCACAGCGTGAGTGACGCGAGAAAAATACATGTTTCGTGGTTTAGCCGCTGGTTTCATAGATTTCTGGTTTCCAACAACACACCGACCGTTTCATTTAAATATAATTTATTTTTTAATATAATAATATATTTCCCATATAAAATATAAACAGAATAAAGTAAAGAGATAAGGGTAATTTTTTAAATAATTTTTGAAAATTACGAAAGCACCCCACCAGCAGCACCCCACCAGCAGAATATAAACCTAGTTAAACTATAGAATTTTGTCGTAAACTGCAGCCATTTCCTCTGTAATTTCCTTTTTGTTTTTTAATTTTTAATTCCCCGTGTGTGTAAGCCAGCCAAGTACAAAGACAAGGAGGAGACAAGGGAAACTTGAAGGGAAGTTATTCATACGTAAACACTGTCTGCGTATGTGGACAAATTTTACGCGAGAACAGGATAAAGAAATATATATACATTTACTGTAAAAGATAAAAAAACAAATAAATTAAAAGAATAAAATAAAAACAAATTGTCAATGAACAAGTTGTCCATACGTGTTGGGGTTGGGGGTTGTGAAATAATCCCATCTTGAGATTCTTCTAATCTCATGCCTTACTGATAAGAAGCCAGTCGAAGTCCTATCATTCAACCGAATGATCTGTCAGAATCTTTTTCAAATGTCTTATAAAATTTCCTTCTACAATTAACACGTGTCATTTTTTTTTTTAAAAGAAAAAAAATTCATACGTACCATTTATTTGTATTATTTAACTATGCCCCATGAGAGGTGATTCGATTGCTATAATATTTCTATTTGTGAATAAATTTTTTTTATAAAACAATAATTTCTGAAACAATTTTTTCAAAAATATTATTCTAATTAATATTTTTGTACATCAAGTTTGGCAAATGAGTTGTATGTTTTTGATTTTTTTTCTAAATCTCGTACCTCTTGTTTGTATTATTTAACAATGCCCCATGGCAAGGTGATTCATTTCAATAATATTTTTATTTGTGAATAAGTAAATGTTTTAATAAATAATATTTTATACAATGAATTAGTTTTTATAAAAAATAATTTATATTTTTTTTTATATAATCAATATTTAGCTAAGTTGATAGAAACACGCCGGTCATCTATACAATATTGGATCTAAGTTGCTCTAGGCGTGCTATTTCATTTAAAATAAATATTGATGATGTATTATCTTTTTTTTATATATAGAGAAAAGGAGGTGAAAAAAAAGGGCTATACACGATGTCTTCTTTTAGGCCCACCTTCCTAGCCTACTTAGCTAGGCCTATACCTGCGTTTTTTAGCCATTTTAATAATATTTTGGGGAGTTTTAGAAAAACAATTCTTCAAGTCCATACAAGGATTTTTATTTAATTTTATTATTTAATATTATATTGATAATAAATCATGTGCTTTATTTTTGATAATATAATAAAACAAAAAAAATTAAATTGACCAGGTAGAATTTATAATTTGAGTGACGGATTTAACAGACTAAATATTAATTAAAAAATCGTGTCGAGTTTATAATTTTTTATCTTTTGTTTTTCTCTCTCTTTCAATTCCATCATTTAGTATTAGGTTTTTATTAAATTTCATTTCATTTTATTTATACTGAATTAACCTTGATATTTTATGTTATATAATAAATAAATAAATCAATTCAATTATGTGGAACTCATAACCGGGCCACAGGGTTGGTAGACTATCTAAAATTCTAAATGTCATTCAAAGAGTTAGGTGAGAGTTTTTTCAAATTTAAACTGTGAATATCATATATAAAAATAATGCTAAAAAAACAATATAAATAAATATATATATATATATATATATATATTTACAATTTATATCCAACAGACAGCGAAATCACAGCCGGATAAACTGATATCATTCTCATTAATATATTTATATTGTTTTTGTTGTTTTTACAGGGAAATGACATCGATGACTTCCCAGTCAAAAACTCTACTGCACAGGTTGGCATCTCCATCCAGCTGGTCTTACCAAATGGAAAGCGAACGCATTGCTAACTACTTTGATTTTCTTGATATATAGTTGCCATTCTATTTTCCTTTTCATTAATTTTAGTCCCATGTTTTTCTTCTTCTTCATTGTTTTTAGTCTTTCGACACGTTTATTTCATTGCTTTGGCATTATTTTATATTTCTTACAAATTATGACCAGCATGGAAGTCTGACCCAGACGTGGTTTTTATTTCTGAGTGCTTTTTATAGTTATTATTTTTAATATTTTGTACTTTAGTGTTTTTTTGATAATTTTAATGTATCGATAGAGATTGAGTTTCATTTCAAATTGGATTTTTTTTTTTTATATATAAAAAATTTAAACAACATCAATTTATTTATTTTTATATAAAAAAACTAAAACAGAAGGCTATCTGGCTCACCAACTCTTAAATTGACACTACAACTCATAGCATAGAGCTTGAGTTAGATGAGAACCCATGCATGTCTAATAACTGTGTGTAGGAGTTGAATGCTATAGAAGTAATGAGTAAGTGCTGGATATCGGTAGTAGATGGAAGTGGGAATGCCTGCATTGTTGACTGGAATTTAATTCCATGCAAAATCGTTGACTGCGTGTTCCAGATATGGCTACAACCTAAGCCTTCTAATCTTTCGTCACGATATGGAAAATCTTACACGCCTAATAAATGATCAAAATTACCCACCGTCTTCCTTTTCTTTTCTTCTTCCGCGATCCACCGTCTATTTTAATTTGCCATGTGATAAAATAATATAAAAGATTTCTATCTTGAACACCAACTCTAGTAAATATTAGAAATAATATAAATTATATTCTAGAATTATAAAAAATAAGTTCAAAATTTACCCTTCTTAAGCTTTACATAATCACTTAAAAATTTTCTAAGTATGGATTTCACCCATCTTGGGTTTTCACTTGCCACTTGTTTGGGTTTTTCTAACCTAATGAGTTTCTCCAATAGGTTTCAATAGCCATTTAATTTTCTTTTCTAAATATAAGTTAAGGCTTTATGGTTCTCATTTACATATTTTATTTATAAAAAAAAAATATAATGCACACCCTTGCATACAGACTCTATAATATATTACCCGGGGTTTCCACTTTTTTCCTGTTTAAAGAGAATATGATAAAATCATCATACCAAGCAATTTTATATTTTTTTACATATGAATATCATAGACTTAAAGAGACTACTGATAAATCTAAATTTAACAAATCTAAAAATCTTTAAGGACCTGTTCTCTTTTAAGCTTAGCCAGAGGATTTATAACCCCGCTCTTTTAGGCACAACCTATATTCTTGGGCATGACCAATAAAATGCAAGGGAACAAGCCTTCTTCCTTAGGCTTCCAAGGAAGTGACCCTCGTTTAATAGGATCATCCAAGAAAATGACCCTTATCAACTAGGCTTGACTAATGAAATGACCCTTCTTCTTTATACTCGACTAAGAAAATTATCTTTCTCTTTTAGGACAAGAAAAGGAAGTGATCATACTCTATTATAAACAGTTAAGGGAGTGACCCTTCTTCATTAAGATCAGTTAAGAAGATAACCTAACTCTCTTGGACATGGTCAAATGAAAGACTTCCCTCCTTTAGGCTTGATAGAGAGAAGTACCTAGTACACCTAGATTCAATTGTGTGTTGAGCTTAAAACAACATGAGTTTGATAAGTTTTGATACTTAATAAAGTTAGGGTTAGCCAAAGGATGAACCTAACTCTCTTAGGCATGATCAAGAGATAAGCCAAATATTTTTTGGGCACAACCAAAAAATAAACTCAACTCTTTTAAGCATGACCAAGGTAAACACTCACCTCCCTTAAGCTCATGTAAAGAAGATATCTGATTACCTTGGGCTCATCTAATGAAAGGACTCTCATTTCTTGAACTGAACTAAAAAATGACTCATTTTATTGGGTTTAACTAAGAGAAAAACCTTTTGGGTTCAACCTATTGGAAATTTTTACCTTTTATGGGCTTAATTACCTTTTGTATCCTATTTTTCCTACATCTTGAAGTGTATAAAAATCTTCTAATAACCTATCATATTTATCCCATATTAAATGTTTTCAGGGCAATATCACACTTCAACCTTTCCTCTCCATAAAATAGCAAGACTCCTGAGCTATAAATACCTATTGAATCATTTAAGCTCGAGATTCTTAATCTTCATTCTTTATTGCATATGTATTTTTAAAATTTATCTCTTTAGAATATCATTGTATTTTCTTTTACTAAAAAGATATTTTTTAAAACATTTTAGTTTCCTTAAATCTTAAAAAATGATCTTGCATGGGTGTCAATCATGTTGTCACCTTTGATAGAAAGAACTAATCGGGTTGCTATAACTAAATGATTAATTGATTAAACAACATAAGAGATTTGTTTTAAATGTAATTGGAATTTTTAAAACATCATCGACTATGATATCATAAAAGAGTAATTGTCTTAATGAGAAATCAATATCAATATAATATTAACATAATACATATCAAAGTGTTAATTATTGCATGCATTGCTTTTTATAATATAAAATTGATATACCTCTAACCATATTATGTAAGACAAAGTATGATTGGTTAATTATAAAATAATTAATATTTGATTGATTCACGCATTTACTTATATCTAAATATTATAATACATGAAACATCATTAGATAATTCATTTTCCACAAGATTCACTTTTGACAGACAAAAGTAACAATAATTAAAGCTCTAATTGCAACCGTAATGAAGAAAATAATTAATCAAATCCACATGATTAATGGGTCTTCGAATTTTCTCAACTTAACAATCCACCTCATCAACACATTCTCTCTTTTCACCCTTTTTTAGACATCTTATCAATTAATCGAATCATGCTTTTTGCCTAATTTCTAATCATAAGGGATTATAATATAATATACCACTTGAAATTTATTTCTTGTTTTGGCCAATAATTTTTCCATCAACAACATTCTTGGGCTGCTACAAGAAAAAAAAACGATTTTTCATCGTGAAGTTCGCAATTTGCCTGACCCAATCGGAGGTCAATAAATCTCTAAGAGAGCTTCCATGCATCGAGTATAATAATTTCCTATAGTTAATTTCTAATTAATTTAGAAAATAATTATAGGAAATTAATTAGAAATTGAGTATAGGAAATACTTAGAAATTAATTATAAAATAATTTTTTTTACAGGATTTTAACTGATACGCTGATGGCACGACTCCTCCAATCTCTCTTATAGTCTTATTTCTTAGAATGCTAGTTGAGTAATACAGACCTGTCGGTCTGCAATATGAACCCGACCAAACCCGGGTTAGCCGATGGGGGGCTTTTAATGCAATGAGTGACCATGCATATACATATACATATACATATTAGATTGATGTAATGAATTTTGATCTGGATTGTGTGTTTTTTCTTCTTATTTCATTTTGTAGTAACCGAGAAAAAAATTTATTTACAGGAACCTATGTGATTTAACTTTGACTTCTTACCTGCAAATTCCTCGTGCTAACTTCAATCAGTTCCCAATGGATAGAGGGGAAGGGGCTGCTCATAATAATAATAATAAATAAATAAATCTTAGTCCAAAGTCTTGGGGATTTTCTCGATTTCTCCCTTATACTAAAAGAATATTGATAAAATAGATTTCATGTCACGAATTATCAGGATACTGGTGTGTGATTTCAGCAACTTTAATGTCATTTTTTATTTTTTTAATCTATATTTTCCCTTTCCAATTAATTACCCCCCTCGGGTGTTAATTCTGTTGTTTATTTTATTATATATCTATCAGTGAACTTAAATAAAAATTTAAATATAAAAATATTTCTCGAACTCAATCCCTCTTACAATCTGCTTTCGCATTTTGCAAAATTAGTATCATCAAATAAAAACTTTAATAATCTCCAGCATATTTTCTTTACAATTGAATATCATAATATTTGACATATTATAAAACAAGCACAACTATTAAGCAAATACTGTAAATAAAATAAAATAAAAAATTGTTAGAATAATTAAATGGCATTATGTTCTTGCTCATCGGGCAAGCCCATGCTATGAGATGAGGATTCCCATCTGGAGTTACGGTCCGGATTCGAACTTGCTCCTGGTACGTGCACCTGTTTTTGTCTGAAATGATAAAAGGCAAAATTATATTTTATTAAACTCGTTTTTTAAAAATAGCGATGTATAAAAAAAGTTCATCAGGTTGGAATTTAAATTAATTAGAAAAAATATTGACTTGATTAATTTTTTAGTGGTATGATTGACATGACTAAATTCGATTCTTATTTATTTTTAAAATAAGTAAAACACCTGTATTTTAATAAAAATAATAGCGTTTAAAAAATATATTTGTTTTTAAATTTGAAATTGCGTTTTAAAAATATATTTGGCTTGGAATGATATAAAATTAATATTTTTTGTTTTCTCTTTTCAATTATTATAACATGTTGATATAAAAAGTAAAAAAAGAAAAAAAACACCGTAAAATAAAAAACGCTAAGAACCAAGAGTGAAACCATGAGTTGTTGACTTTTGTTATATAAATATATATATTTGCCCTGAAGGAGACAAGAATAGTTGTTAGTAACTTGCAACCAACCCAGGTAGAAAAGCTTCCCTTTTCCGTGAAATGTGCCTATGCAAGATGAAGAATAAAAGATTAGTTTATCGCTAATAATAAATTAAAACCCTATTATAATAAACTTAAATAATGGAAGCCCTACAGTTCAAATCTTCCTGTGATCCTATAGTGTTATACAATTGTTTTTTCCGAATTCGAAGAGGGGTGCCTGTATCCTCCTCTCTTTTTTTCCGAGCTCTTTGTAGAGTCGCAAGCAGAATTTTACAGCATAAATTTATAAATGAGAATGTCCTTTTTCGTAAAGATAAATTAACGAAGGTGGTTGAGGTTGTTTTTTAAAATATTTTGTATTTAAAAATATATTAAAATGATATTTTTTTTATTTTAAAAAAATTATTTTTGATATTAGCACATGAAAATGATCTAAAAAAACTAAAATATTTTAATTTAAAAAAAAATTCAATTTGTTTTCAAAAATATTTTCCAAACATATTCACACCCCGAAATATTGTGACCAATAATTATATATATATATATTTTTTTTTTTTTTTTAAAAAAAAAATCAATCTTAGTCAACATATGAATCAATCTAGTTTAAAGTGGTTTGTTATTATCAGAAAACACTACCAAATCAATAATAAGTAAAGTTACTTGCACCATGGATGCAGAGGTACGGCTTAAAAATAATTTTTTTGAAGATTAATCTTAATTAACGTATAAATTAAATTAATTTAAATTGGTTTGAAGTTAATTTTATTATCCAAAATAATACCAAATGAATAATAAATAAAGTTTATTTCTCCGGTGAAAAATGTATAGTAAGAAGAAGATTGTAGTGTTTCAAGAGAGGGATGGATGACGTCCAAGGCCCGGCAACCACCGTCTCCTCCACCTTTTACGGAGAAAGAAATAGAAAGGACAAGTTGTGTTACAAAACTTAAGGTCAAACCAACTATTAACCTTCTTTTCTCTCTCTACTTTCTCTCTCTTCTTTCCTCTATATAACTCCATCACAGCCCAACGATACCCTTCCCCCTTCCCCTCTCTCTTCCTCCTCTTAAGCTTTTTCTTATCTAACCACTGATCTGATCTCTTTTCTCTCACGTTGATCAACAATCGTGTCTGTTTGCTAATTTGCTTCAGCTTTTGTGTAATCATAGCTGCTGGTGCCTGTAACTTGAGTGAGAAAAGCTGCGAGGTTGTTGATGGAGAGTGAGTACTTTTTCAATGCAGGAGTCCCTCCACAAGCATTGCTCTTTGAGCAGACCTCGACTTCTTCATCGATGCCCATTTGGCAATCCCACTCTTCTCCCATGGAAATGCAAGATAACTGCTCAGCCCACCGCTTGTTCAATTCCAACTGGGAAAAGTCAACGGATCACAGCCCTCACTTGGAGTCTACCCTGAGCTCAATGGTGTCGTCTCCAGGAGTTTCGAACTGTAACGTGTCCAGTGAGAGCTTTATGATCAGAGAACTGATAGGAAAGCTAGGAAACATTGGCAGCAACAACCACCCTGGTGAGATCTCGCCGCATTCCCAGCCAATGTTGGCAGCTTCATATTTTACGGCTGCCAATAACAGTGCCAACACTTCATGCTACACTACTCCTCTGAGCTCACCACCCAAGCTGAATATGCCTGTCATGGATCAATTTTCGAAAGAGCATTTGAATATCCCCAGTTTGGGAAATCCAATGGGTTTGAATTCCAGTGTGGCAGAATTCACAGCCGATCCTGGATTTGCCGAGAGAGCTGCAAAGTTCTCTTGCTTTGGCAGCAGAAGTTTCAATGGAAGAATCAGCCAGTTGGGGCTAAACAATGCTGAAATGGCTAAGGGATGTAATCCATTGATGGGGAATGGCAAGTTGCCGCGTGTTGCGAGTAGTCCTTTACTCAAGGCAGCGGAATCTCAAAAGCGTGACAGGAGCTCTCCATTGCAGGATCGATCCGATTTGACAAATTCTCAGGAGTCCTCTGTATCTGAACAAATTCCAAGTGGGGAGGCAGGTTTGAAGGCCTCCAATGAGTTAAATTCCAGGAAAAGAAAAGCACTTCCCAAGGGGAAGACAAAAGAATCAGCATCAAACCCACCAGTCAATGCTACAAAGGTACATGATTATATAGATTACTAACAAGTCAAGTTTCTTTTCTCAACTCTTCTCTTTTTATCTGTCAATTGGGGATACGATTTTGATCAAACGGGAGAATTCTCTCGTTCAGGATGCAGAAACTGATGATAATTCAAACGCGAAAAGAATCAAGCCAAACGAAGGAGAAGAGAATGAAATCGACCCTGTTAAAGCAGAGGAGGAGCCAAAGGGAAGCGGAGATGATAGCCAAAACAAGGCTAATTCAAAGCCTCCTGAACCTCCAAAGGACTACATTCATGTCCGAGCAAGGAGGGGTCAAGCAACTGATAGTCATAGCCTTGCTGAAAGAGTGAGAATTACAATTCAACTGTTTACCGTACAATTTTATTCGAGTAATTTCCAGTTTAGCACTAACACTGGTTAATTAACATGTTGTCAGGTTCGAAGAGAGAAAATCAGTGAACGAATGAAGCTTCTCCAAGATCTTGTGCCTGGTTGCAATAAGGTTTGTTGAAACTTTCAGAATTCGAATGCGTTAGCTTCAAGAACATAAATTTTTCAGTGCTAAAATAAGGCTTGTGTGTCCATGTTAGGTCACAGGAAAAGCCCTTATGCTTGATGAAATCATAAATTATGTGCAGTCATTGCAACGGCAAGTTGAGGTAAATTAATATATATTTGTGGAGATCAACAACCCTCATCTTGGTTGAAAATTGAAGCCCCATGCCTAATGGTTGTCCCTTTACTATTTCTGTGGGCAGTTTCTCTCTATGAAGCTGGCTTCTGTGAATACCAGGATGGATTTTAACATGGACACTCTGATTTCAAAAGATGTGAGCCTTTTGTCAATGCCCTCAGCCTTTTTTTTCATGAATTTCAGCTCTTCTAAATCTGAATTTTCTAAATTTTCTGCTGCATTTTTTTTTTTGTTTAGATGTTCCAATCAAGCCAGCCATTGCCCCATCCAATGTTTCCATCAGATTCCTCGGCATCAGCAGCAATATTTGGCCGCCAGCAGCAGCAAAACCCACCGCTGCATAGCAATATTTCTAACGGGGCAGTGACCCACTGCTCTATGGACCCTTTAGATACTGCCGGACTATGCCGAAACCTCAACAGTCAGCTACCCCCACTTGATGGATTTACCCAAAATGCTCATCAGGTATTATTATACATTTGAGTTTTTAACCATGAAATCCATGGCGTGATTGCAGAGATTTTTTTTCCTGTTCTTTTTGTGGTAATTTCGCTAGCACATTTCTGAATCTGCTTCTCTGATTATGTCCAGTATCCAACATTCTGTGAAGATGACCTGCAAACCATTGTTCAGATGGGTTTTGGCCAGAATCCAAGCCTGGAAACATTTCCGCCACAAAATTTTCAGGGTAAGGAAAGAGAGACAGAAATAAAGCTCCGAACCATTCCCCAAACCTATGAAAGTTCTTGTTCATAACAAGTGTTCATTCAATGCAGGTTCAAATCAAGTATCCCACATGAAAATTGAGCTCTAATTACCACTCTCCAGTCCAGAAGGAGAGAAAGGGTGCTGTATATACAAGAAATTTTATATGGACCAGCCCAAGAATCACCAAGCATTTTTATCATTAGGTTGATGAGGAAGAATTTTTTTTCTCCCCATAATTCCACATATTCCTAATATTTTTTCCCCTGTAGAATCCTTTTTTCTCAAGTTTCTTGGAAGTATCCACTGTAAAATCCTAGCCTAGCACTTATGTATCTTGGTGCCGAGTCTTGTAGCACCAGATTTGATGTAAGATACGATTCTAATTAGTAAATGAAGAATTTCACTACCTGTCTTTTTCTATCTGTCTGTACATTCATGTACAAATATAGACCATGGAAATAGAAGGATCATAAGAATTAAGCAACGCTAGATTGTGTAATCTTTCTGATTTGATCTTTTCTTATGTTGTAACCAGCTGTCTATGCTGAGGACTTCCTGTAAAAGTCTGATTTGAGTGATTAAGACATTGGTTTATCCTGAGCTGGGGTCAGCAATTGCATGATTTCTGGCACACACTACCGGGCTCCTGTAATTTTCATTGATTAACCAGAAACAGAAGCTTCTGCTCCCTTTTTTTAATCTGCAGAGTACTCATCAATCAGCCAGAAAAAGTTAGAACTCGGTAGATTTTATAGTTGGGGTTGAAAAGATTGATGAAAAAATTACCATGATTTGAGATTAAAACACGATCAGATAGCTTTTTATATTGTTATTACGCGGGGAAAAAAACATTTCAACGGCACGCCATGGCATAAAAAGAAAAGAAAATTATTTATTTTATAAAGAAATACACAAACCAGCATGAAAAGAATCCCATGTTGGAAGTGGTGAGATTCTGACTAGACACAATGAATCAGAGGGCTTTATGATCCCCCTCTGCTTTTAAAAGTATTAGTGAATAGGAAAAAGGGTTAGGTGTGGTGGAATTCATGTATGGAAAGATACCCTTTGGAGATAGACTAATCTTTTCCTCTAGAGGTTGGTAGTAAAAATCCATTTTCTGGGCTTTAACAAAAGATTTCTGCCTTGCAGCCAAGCTGTTTCTATTTTTTTAAAAGGGTCTATAATTGCTCTGCAAATTTGTATTATTTATTTATTTATTTATTCATCAGAAAGATGCCGTGAATGTGCTGGTGCGTCTAGGGATTATAAAATTTGTACAGGACAGTTGCAGAAAAAGCTTATTCTATAGTATTATAATATCACTGATGATTAGAAAATGTTTATGTGACAACTCTTGTCCCCGCAAAGTTTCAAAGGCTCTAATCATAATGCAATGTGTATAGGGATTAGTATTCTATATCTTTCCAACTGTTAATTTCTTTGTCTTCTTTCGTGACTATTTAATAATGTATTTGAGATTGTTTTTTTATTTGAAATACATTAAAGTTATATTTTATTATTTTAAAAAAAATTATTTTAATATTATCACGTGAAAATAATCTAAAAATATCAATAAAAATTAGTTTAAAATATAAAAAAACAATTTTTTTTCTTTCTTAAAGGTGTCTTATACCGCTGTATTAAGGACAAGCAAGAGTATGGTTTTCTTCCGCTATTAAAAAATTGTGCTGGAAGAACTGGTGGTAACTTGCTGGAAATACATAGCCATGACAACTATTTGCCGATACTAAAAGTCGTTGAGAAATTCCATTTGACCTTTGACGATCTGGCAAAATTCTCCGAGGGAAAAAGGAGCCTTATGCAATTATGCAAAGGAAAGCCTTCTTTATTATTGTTGTTGTGGTTGGTTGCAATCTCACTTGGTTAATTTTATTGGTATTTAGATCTAGTTTGACAATTTATTTTTAAAAAAAATATCATTTTTTCATACCGATATCAAAAATATTTTTTAAAAAATAAAAAATATCATTTTGATGTGTTTTTTGAACGAAAATCATGTTAAAAAACAATCTCGACCACACTCCCAAACATATACTTGATGTTGTGCAAAGTCACTTTATAGAAACCTATTTAATTAAAAAAAAGAAGAAGATAGAAACGTAAAATAAGTACATTTAAGATAATTCTATACTTTTAAAGTAATTTTTTTATTATTTTAGAATAAAAGATATATGGAGACATGTCTTGATGATCTCCACTAATTTTAACTCTTTTATTTTTAAATGATGATCAAACGCTACCTGATGAGCCATCTTTCTATTTCATATATAGTAAATGTATTGTACATGATTAAATACTACACAAATTCTATAAATATCCATTATAAATATTTTTTATTTTGATAAAAAAAAACTCTCAATAATGGTTTAAAAATCTAGATCTAAGAAACTAAAGAGAAAATGTTTTTTTTAATCATTAGTCCAACACCTCACAGTGAAAATATGTGTTTTCCTTTTCATCTACGGAATTTCTCTTATAAGAAATATACAACAGGTCTCACCTGAAAATTCAGTCCAGCTAGCCCACCAGTGTGTAATGGAATTTTGTAGGTCAATTGTCTTAATCAAAATCCTGAAATCCATGTCCCTGATGGAAGGAAAAGCTTCGAGCTTCCGCGAATTAGTGTCAGAATTATCTCAACAAGACGAGGCCCTACCCTACCAATGGGCAAATAATTATATATATTGTTGTTTTGTAGGGCATTATAGTGATCATTAGGGTAGGTGACCTGTTACTTATAAGAGGATGTTGCTGTTTTTTCACCCCCTTTCCAATTGGACCCTCGTAATATCTCTCATTTTTCACCCCCATAAACCCTTTTCAACACGGTGTTGGATATTATATTTCAAAAATATATTTTAAAAAATTTTAAAATTGATATTTTTATATTATTTTCATGTGTCAATATCAAAAATAATTTTTAAAAAATAAAAAAAAATATTATTTTAATGTATATCTGAACAAAAAATACTTTTAAAAATAATCGCAATCATACTCTCAAGCGAAAACTAAATCTCTTTAATGGTGTTTTCTTTGCAGGGGGGAAAAGAAAGCACAGGCTGTGAACGAACGAACGAAAGCCATCATCATTTGCTTCACCAACCATTGCATTATTTCATGCTCTCCAACTGTAAGCAAATTTTGTTTTTCTGCGTATCAAATCCCAATTTCTTTTCAATGCAAGAGATGTGTGATTTGCAAGGAAATTATAATTTCTGGTGTCACGATCCCACCCTTCTGGTCACCTGAGATGGACAAGTTTACTCTGCTTTCAATTTGCAATGTACCTTTCGAGTGCGAGCTTTTTTCAACACGTGAAGAAGCTTTATGCTTCTCCACCTAACAATTATTCAATTAGCACCGTTGATTTGATTCAATCTTCTCGAGTGCATTGCTCTTCTCGATGATGGAGGACGGCTAGGGCTCCACGCTTTAACATTCACCGTCGATGGTGCAAATCTGCAAAGCAGTATTATTAAATCCGGTTTTAGTTGCTATCAATTTTGTGATTCGTTGTTAATCATGTTATTTCTAGCCAGCTCGGATCAAGTTAAAGTTGATCGGTATGATAACGTTGACTTGATGGGTCAATCTACAACCTAGTTGACCTTGTTTAGCTTGGAGAATTAAAATAACATTGCTTGTTTTTTAAAAATATTCAAACAATATTGTTTTAGATTGATTCAAATCAGTTTTGAGTTGGGTCATGTTTAATAACTTCACAAAAAATAAAAGGCTTATAAAACAAAAATCTTTTAGAGGGCATGCAATTCTCGAATAAAGATAGTGTTGGTGTCAAAAGGAGTTTTGGGCAAATCTGGTTTCATTGGGCAAATTTACTTATTTCTTGTTCTTTTTCAACGCCAACAAATCAACCATGCTTACGCGAAGAAAAAAGACCTTAAAAAAAAGGAGGATTGTTCATTATGAATGCAATTAATTTTTTCAAAGTGATGTATTAATATTATTATTGTTTTTTTATGTTTGCTTGATAGTTTTTAATTAGAAGGGTTAAATTGCAAGATAATAACTCATCATATCTAGGCTTGGCAAAACACCAATTATATGCGGGCATAACGAGATGTCAAGCTCAATCTTCTTGAATTCAACTACATACTAAGCTTATTTGCATGTAGTTTTGACAAAGTTTCAAACTTATATCTCGTTGGGTTCAGCTATACACTATCAAATGTATAAGAGTCTATAAAGATGTCATACTCAACATCATCAGGTTTAATCATGTGTTAAACTCAAGTACTTGCTGGTTGAAAAATATGACAAACTGAAATATCATTGGTTTTATATACATGCACTTAATCCAAGTGTATACGGGTTCGACAAAGTGTTAGACTCGTCGCTCTTAAATCTTGAATCATTTCAAATTATATATATATATATATATATATTTGATAATTTTCTTATATCCCTTGTTAGATCACATGGACTTGTTTATTTATTCTCATGTCTTTTAACATAAAATATTAAAAATCAACAATGTCCATCTCCCTGTATCTCTATATGCATAGAAGTTTTCAAAATGATTGCCATATTTTCATTAATATTAATATATCCCTTGTTAATATTATGTAGGGGATTATATCTCGCAATGACGCTACATGGAGAAAATAATGTTTTGACCTCTTATCCAATAAACATGACAAGGTTTTAATGTTATATATACCATTTAAACTATCCAAGTAAATGATTCATATTTTTCTATTATCTAAATTATCATGCACAACTAAGAACGAACATTTTTATTCTTAAAAAATTAAAGTTTATTCTCTTATTTGTTACAATCCCTTATAAAAATTCATTAAGTCTCTAAATCCCATAAAAAAAATATTGTTTTGCAGATGATGAGTTTTCTATCACCAATCATCAACTTCCTGAACTCTCAAATAAGAGAACATTAATGTGAATGTATGATCATCCTATATCAAAACACTAAAACACCTCTCATTCATAAACATGTTGAATTTTAAAATATCATTAATAGCTAACAATTCCAGAGGTTTTTTATGCAGCAAATAAATGGTCATTAAATTTAAGAAAGTTAGGGGTCAAATACTTCAAGTGTTCATTACAAGCTAATTATGTTTAGTCCTTGTAGTTTATTAAAATAAATGAACTAATCATTTTAGTATGAAAAAATTATTAAACAACCTCTATTACCGTTCATCATACTTAATTAGATAAATTGTTTTGGAAGAATAATTAAACAGCCCCTGTACTTCAAGTTTTCTAAAGTTAATTGTCAGCCAATTGTACTATCTATATTTATTATTTATTTAAAAAATAATAATAATTTAATTTTAGCCTAACGAGAGTTGAATCACTAAACCAAACCTAACCAATTAAATATTTTATAATTTTTTTAAAAAAATAGATCCTGGTATAAACTAAACCGCCAAGTCAGCCCACGTTTTAAAACAATGGGCATATCAACAAATATTTGCGTAGCCAGCATATTTCAAAACTCAGGCTCCGTACTTCTATATTTTTAAACTTCACATTTTGTTTTAAAAATATTTTTTAAAAAAATATTTTTTTTTATTTTAAAATATTTTTTTATATATTTTTAAATTATTTTGATGTGTTAATATAAAAAATAATTTTTAAAAAATAATAAAAATATTATTTTAATAATTTTCTAAATAAAAAATACTTTTAAAAACAATCTCTAACCTCCTTCAAAATAATCAAAATGTAATCTAGGGTAACCCTAAGCCTACACATAAGCATGCGCTACTTCCACTCCCACTTTACATTCCACTTGAGATGAAAATAGCTAGGTTGACCTTAGAGCCCAAGAATCAAATAAAGCATGCGATCTCATGTGCGGGCAACTCAAATTAACGTTTGATGATATTTTGTAGCTACAAGGAATGTTCAAAAATCTCCGTCTACGAGCCGGTGCTAGCAGCTAAAATGTTTCCCATCCTCTAGATGTACATCTATGAGACGGTGCTACGCGTACGAAAATGCTTCTTTTTTTTTTTACTATTACTGAAAATAAAATATTTAAGTGTCTTGCCTTTTTTTAATTTTATATATCTTCTCCGGTAATTATTATTTTATTTACCAGTCTAGTTATTTCAAATCATAGACAGCATCTATAGTTTTCTCACCATCCAAACAAATTTTCTCACCATCCAAACAAGATAAAGAGAAGAAAATGAGCTGGTTTGAAATAAAAATACGGGTTTTCTGATTCAAACATGGTTTCACCTTCTCCTCTTCGACCAACTTTCTACTGACTTAAATAATTCTTGGGTCGTTTTCTTTTCTATTCTCTCTCCTTTTTTATATTTTTTCTTCTTCCACAATCTTTTTCCAAGCTTAAATCGCTGTCATGTATATTGAAATTACCATGCTGGATGCTGAACACCGACACAAGGTATTAAATCAAGGGTCAAATTATATCTATATATATATATAACTCAAAGAAGTAAAATTAAAAACAATGAGCTCAAATAGAAATTAAAGATCACACGCCAGTATTATTCTTACTTGTTTTGAAATAAAAACAAGACAACTGGTAGCATGATACGAAATACTGTCAAATAAGGGGGGAAAGAAAGTCAAGCAAAAGCAAAAACACCACTGGTTTATTTCGGCGGCTTCTTCTTGGAGGCCCGTATGAATTGGAAATAGAGATGATGGGCCCCCAAAACGATGTTGCAATAAGTCAAGGCCCATTTCTTAGAGTAAGAATAGAGACGAAAAGGACTGGAGTCGGAGCCTTATAGTAAGGCCCTGTCTACCTGCTTTGCCATTCGTCTTTTTCCCTTTTAAGTGCAGAGCTGCAATGATAGCTTTTAGTTCCGGCCCAAAAGGTAGCATATATTTCAGGCCCAAACTTAATATTTAGTGCTGTAATGGGGCTTTTCTCACAGCCACATTTAAAAAAAAAAACCCTAAAAGGAATCATCTTTTTTCCTTAACATGTGAGGAAAAGTAGTCGGTGTATTGATCGTTTTAATTGCCTTGGCTGCGGGGTAGAGTTGTCTTTATCAAGAGATTCAAATGTCATTTGTCAATCGATTGGGATAGTTTAATAAATTATTTATATATATAATATAAAATTACTTTGTCAAATCTAAGAAAATAGACGCTTTTCCAAGAATTTTCGTGTATTTTCAGAAAACAAATATACTTAAATGACAATGATATTCTTTAAAGCTAAGAAGTCTTGGCCTTATAAAGAGGGTTTTTTTGTCTTTTTTTAAAAGCATTTTCATGGTAAAATGATGTGTTAAAGGATGGTGATACCTTAAAAACTCAAAAAAATAGCCTTGCGGATAGAGGCTTTTTGTCTTTATATTTCTTATAGTAATATGGCATGTCTAGCCCTAGACTTTAAAAATTCTAAGCGTGGCAAGGGAGGGCATTTTCATCCTTGTCGCGAGTTTTTTTTGTAATATTAGGATGCTTTTACGGGCTTTCTAGTGATTTGAGTTGCTGAAATACTAGAAAATCAACATAAAAGGTTGGTGCATGTCACACGTGTGTCAACGGATCATCACCCACCCTCTCGTCAAATGAAAGGTGCAGTAAGCATATTATGCCGATTCGATCTTTATTTTTTTAATTGTTATTTTTTGTATTCATTATTTTATTTCATCCATTATAATTTAATTTATCTCTCTTTTGTTTCTGAATTTGATCCCCACTTTTTATTGCTCTTCTTTTATATTTTCCTTCCTTCATTTATTTTTCAATTTAAATCCTAATTATTTTCTTTCAGTTAAGTTTTCTATAGTGATTTAGTCCTCGTTGTTTTTTGATTTCGCACATCCCCCCCCAGCTCATTGTTTTTCCAATTTTGTTCAATTTAGCTTTTTTACGAGGATTTTTGCTTTTGAATTAAATACAAGCATCGATGTTTTTGTTTTATGCTCTAGTTACTTTTAAGACCCCAGTCAACCTCATACCCAGGATTTATGGGTCACGAGCAAGCCTATCAGGTCGAATATTTTGAGCAGCATCATATAATGTTTCCTAGTATTATGGACTTAGGAAACAAGTTATCTAGAGAGATTTTTTCGGGTTTTGATCATTTTCTTTTTTACGAGGATTTTTGCTTTTGAGTTAAATACAACCATCAATGTTATTCGTGTTGTATTCTATTTATTTTTGAAACCTAAGCCAACCTAATCCCCGAGTATTTTGGGTTACAAGTCAACCCATGAGGTTGAGCATTTTGAGCATCATATGGTGTGTTTTGATTATTATTTTTTTAAAATCCTTTTGAGAACCTGGTAAATACTCACTTAATTATCATTTTTGTTTGGGATTGTTTAGTCGTGGGTCTGAGAATTTTCAATTTGGCCTTTCAATTCAATATTTGATGTTATTTTAGATTTTGACCCCAATATTTTAGTTTAATTTTTTTTATTCCTAGCAATTTTATCTAGTTTTTTATTTTACCATTGAATTTATAATTTTAATTTCATTACCCGAATTTGCTAGCATTTTTGTGTGTGTGCGTGTGTGTTTGTTGATTTTTCATATATATATTCACGGTGCTTAAATATTATTTCTGTACACTTTAGGAATTTCAAACGGCAAATGACAAAGCATGGGCAAGCTATCCAGTAAAAAACTGTAATCATTGGCTTTGCCACTTAGCTACTGTCAAAACTCAAAAATATAGAACCGAGAAGCCTATGGTAATCATCACTTGCCACTTGTTGTTGCCAAACTAATCACCTATGTATGATGAAATGCATCATTACGTAATTATTGTGTAATATATATATATATATATATTATTTTTGTTTATTTATTTTCAAGAGCAATGCAACGGAGTACATCACAAAGTCTCTTTAGTTATTGAAGTTTTTTAAAAATTACGCAGTCGCTAAATTTTATTTCATTCACGAGCTGGTCCTTCCTTGGATTTTTTTTAATCCTTGTATATTATAAAAATACAATTTAGTCTTTATAATAGCAACACTCGCAATTAGATCCTTGCATGATTGCATAGTTTTTTTTTTTTTTTTTTTTTTAATGTAGTGCTTGTAATGTAACTGGTCTTTAAATTATATTTATAATTTTAAAAAATAAGCAGCCAAATATACAATCGATAATTGCATTGCATGATCCATTGTATCCAATCATGTGTGACGTGCATATTTAATACATATTTGAGAGTGTGATTGAGATTTTTTTTTTAAAATCATTTATAAATGAATCAAAATTATTTTTTTAAAAAATAATTTGTTTTTTACAGATATTTTAAAGGAAATATAAGTTTTTTTGTGTTATTGATATAACTCACTTAAAAATAATTGTTTTGTGTTTGGAATAAATATTTTTTTTAAAAAATATACTAGAACTAATTAATGGCTATGATCCATGATTTAATGATAAAAAAAACTCACCCCACTATCATCTCAACAAAACAAAATAAAAAAATTCACAAGAATGCAATTAAATAACAAAAATACACATTACTAATTTATTTATTTCTAAAAGTTATAAACCCACCACCATAAATTTACAAGCAACGAACCCATCACAACTCACTAGTTCAAATATTGAATGTCTTGTCAATAAATAAGTCATTAATTTAAAACTCAGAGAGAAATTGTTTTCTCTCTTTTCCGGATGTATTTTCCTTTCCTCTCAGATTTTTCACTCACATGATAATTTCTCTTATTTTTGGTATTTTATATCTCTATCAATTTTATTTTTTTATCACTCTTATAATTCAAAGCATTTCAAGTCATTGTCTTAAAAACCACATCCACCCAGTTGGTTGAGCTGGAAATTTACTGTCCCGACATTGAACCTACTTAACTCATATCCTTGTTCAAGACTTGCGTTGATGTGGGTTAGTTTAAAGTAATGTTATTTCAAAAAAATAAAGATACAATTATCTATTTTTTAATAAATAAATAAATAAATAATCAAACTAATTTTTTATTAGGTTGATCGAGTCATGGGTTAATTTATCATATCAACCAAATTAACTTTTACCTAATGTAATTTCAAACTTGACCCGACAATGATTTTAACTTGACCAAGTTAAAACGAGCCTCGTACATTAATTTATTAAATCAACTAAATTATATCAAATTAATTTAATTTAAAATTTGAGATGAAAAATTATTTCACCTGTACCAATACCAGAACATGTTTTTGTACTGTATTATTTTCCAGTAATTAAAAACGTATTGTTTTTTAAAATATTTTGTAATTGATAATATATTTTTTAAAATCAACCAATTAAAATAGTTTTAAGAAAAATGAGAACGTAAGGTCAGCCGCGTGTCCAAACAAGCTCCAAACACTGGCTGAAGGCCCACATATGCTAAAACTAGAAATACCTCTCCAATTCGAGCTCCTCAATGGCTCAATCAGACACACACAGAAGACGACATGAAGACAAGAGAAGCTAACTAAACAGACGCCGTTATCTTCCCACCATCGCGATCATTCATAATCATCATCATGTTATAACGAATCTCGTCACGCGCCACATGAAGAAGCAAGTGGCAAGATCCAAAATTTGACTAGTTTAATTAAATGCTTTTCCTATATTTTTAATTTAATTAATTAGTTCTTACATTCACTGAATTAACTCTCATACCCTCTGAATATATTCAGTTAAATTAATAATTAATTTCAATAAATTGATTAAATTCTTAATGCTCATTATGCAGGTTGATTATATAGGAGACTAAGATCACCGAATTTAAATTTATTTTTATAGAATAAAAGTAAAATATATTATTCAAAAACAATTTCTTCTACTAATATAAGACTTTACAAATATAAAATATCGCATCACATCATGATTTTTTTTTTAATAATATTGTATTTGTTTGCATGATAATATATAATGACCAGTAAAAAGAATTAATAAGAAAAAACAATTTAAATACTTGAAAATCTTATAGTGTTTTTATTATAATTATGGTTTATATAATTATTTGAAAACACTTTACTTATTTTTTTTAAATTCAATAATCATATAGCCATAGCCAGCAACTTAATCTTTTTTGGTCTAAAACACTAGTTGAGCCCGCCCCAGTGCTTCTCCGTGATTAGTGCGTGCGGATCAAAATCCGGGTAGGAAACTACACGGATACATCAACATCACATGGTCTGTCTTCTACTCTGCCTTCCTCTTTCCCTCTTCCCTTCCCGTAGATTCTATATAATAGGAGCAGCCCGTAGAGTCATTTACGTTGCCTTGTTCTTTTACCTTTTTATCCATGAGTCAAGCTCAAAACCACGAGTTTCAAGAATGGTGGAACAAGCAACGCGGCTTTCTCGACAAACCGGACAACACCGCCTTCTTAACCGTCGAGATCAGCAACCCTACTACCTCGGATCCAACCGTCGATAAAGGACACACTCGTAGTGCTCGCCAGCTGTCTTGGCTTTGGCTCCTCAAATTCCAACAACTCGCAACCTCCCTCGCGTGGCTAACCAATGGCTCAGTTTACCTCCTCCGAACTGCCAATCGCAGGATCGCTGCGAGCAGAACAGACTCGCCATCGGACTCCTCAGCCTCGTCACGGCGGCTTTACAGGATCATAAAACTGTTTTTATTGCTGGTGATTTTGTTGTTGTGTTTCGAGTTAGCTGCTTATTTCAAGGGATGGCATTTCAGTCCCCCGTCGATGGAGTCGGCGGAGGCTGCCGTGGAGAGAGCCTATGCCAAGTGGCTGGAAATAAGAGCTGGTTACTTGGCGCCGCCGCTGCAGAGCTTGACCAATGTGTGTATTGTCTTGTTTTTGATACAGTCGGTGGATCGTGTTGTGTTGATCTTAGGGTGTTTTTGGATCAAGTTTAGGAAACTGCGGCCGGTGGCGGAAGTGGAGTACGATGGTAGCGAGAACGTGGAGGATTATCCGATGGTTTTGGTGCAGATTCCAATGTGCAATGAAAGGGAGGTAAGCAAGCAGATGTGGGTTTCTTATCCTCCATGTAAAAATAAAATAAAAAAACTACTTTAGACTTGTTTAGTGTAGTGACTTTGTTGTTTATAGTATGTGTTCTTTTGAGTGTGTATTTAAAAATCTATTTCCCAAATTAAAAATGTATTTAAATGAAAAACTGTTTAAAAATCATTCTGAAGAAGGATTGAATCACATTATAAAGCACCATATTCTGTATTCAATATTGTAGTAGTTTTTGATAAAATATTTTATAAAAACTATGAATTATAGTCTAGGACTCGTAAAAAAATATAATGTGTTGATTAACCAATGCCAAATAAACCTTAGTGGATTAGTTAGTCATGTGATTATCAGTAGAATTTATGTTAGTGGATTAATTTCTAATAATCATCGGCTGGCATCCAGGTTTACCAGCAATCTATTTCAGCATGCTGTGTCCAGGACTGGCCAAAGGAGAGAATGCTCATACAGGTTTTGGATGATTCTGATGAATTAGACGCTCAACTCCTCATCAAGGCAGAAGTACAGAAATGGCAACAAAGGGGTGTGCATATTTTGTATAGGCATCGTCTCATACGCACAGGCTACAAGGCAGGAAACCTGAAATCTGCAATGAACTGCGATTATGTAAAAGATTACGAGTTTGTGGCGATATTTGATGCAGATTTTCAGCCAGGACCTGATTTCTTGAAGAAAACTATTCCGTACTTCAAGGTAAATCTATGATCACTTTGCTGGAACCTGTGTAACAGTTGAAGTTCTCTTGCACCGTTGATCTGGTATATCTGCTTGCATGATTAGTTTCGGTGTTGGCGCACACAGGAGATTCCAACTGGTTGAATGTGGTAGCCTTGTGAAGCTGATGCCTTTCTAGATTTGACAACCGTGTTTTTTGCTAGAGAATAATCTGCGTTGTATCAATGATTTTTTAGTGATCTGTTTCTGAATTTGCAGGGGAAGGATGACTTAGCGCTGGTCCAAACAAGGTGGGCGTTTGTAAACAAGGATGAGAACCTGCTTACAAGACTGCAGAACATAAACTTATCGTTCCACTTTGAGGTTGAGCAACAGGTTAATGGTGTTTTCATCAACTTCTTCGGTTTTAATGGAACTGCTGGTGTTTGGAGGATTAAAGCCCTTGAAGAATGTGGTGGTTGGTTGGAACGGACAACGGTTGAAGACATGGATATTGCTGTCCGTGCTCATCTTTGTGGATGGAAGTTCATATATTTGAATGATGTTAAGGTTTGTCATTAACCTATTTTAGAGTGTGGATTCAGTTGTTTTTTAAAGTGTTTTTTGTTAATAAATTAAAATGATGTTTTTTTATTATTTTAAAAATCATTTTTGATAAACACCCTATACTCGTTGTATCACCCCGTACATTTTGAGTTGGATAAACAATCGTGATTATATTATTCTATCTTTCTGCAGTGCCTTTGTGAACTTCCAGAGTCCTATGAGGCTTACAAGAAACAGCAACATCGCTGGCATTCAGGTCCAATGCAGCTGTTCCGCTTGTGCTTTGCTGACACACTTCGTGCAAAGGTACTGAAAGCATAATTTATCTGTCAAAGATGTGTTTCCATTGCAGTGAATCTTTTTTCAACTATATTTTGTGTTAACAGCCCGATTCAAATTACAGGTGTCTTTTGGCAAGAAAGCGAATCTGATATTTCTTTTCTTCCTGCTAAGGAAGCTTATCCTACCTTTTTACTCATTCACTCTCTTCTGTATCATTCTCCCACTTTCCATGTTCCTACCAGAAGCAGAGCTTCCAGCCTGGGTTGTTTGTTACATCCCAGGATTGATGTCTATCTTGAATATTCTCCCGGCACCGCGGTCATTCCCATTCATAGTCCCATACCTTCTGTTTGAGAACACCATGTCCGTGACCAAGTTCAATGCCATGATATCTGGATTGTTTCGACTAGGAAGTTCTTATGAGTGGGTAGTCACAAAGAAACTAGGAAGATCGTCAGAGGCGGACTTGGTCGCATTTGGTGAAAAGGAATCTGACCCTTTGGTGGAAACTACAAATCTCCACAGGTCTTCCTCGGAATCAGGGCTGGATGCGCTGAACAAGATAGAAACGACCAAGAAATCTGGGGAAAAGAAAAGAAATCGTTTGTATAGGAAGGAACTTGCTCTGGCAATGATACTGTTAACTGCCGCATTGAGAAGCTTGCTATCTGCCCAAGGAATTCACTTCTACTTCCTCTTATTTCAAGGGATCAGTTTTCTGGTTGTTGGGCTTGACCTGATTGGAGAACAGGTGAGTTAACCTTTATATCAATTTAGATTCTATTCGTCTGATCAGAACCATAGACAAATGTTGTTTCACAGTTGATTGAAGGGACCTGGTCGTCGGATCCCGGAAAAGATTTGTGTTCTGTTCTTTTATTTAGTAAAGGACCATTGTATCATCGTGGCTGTCATCTCAACGCCGGGGGTCATTGAAAGTAATCCCAGAGTGGTGGAGGTCACGGCGACGCTCTAAAATTAGTGCAGGGCATCGATTCACAGCTCCATTGCTTCTTCGTTTTAGTGGCTTTCAAGTGTCGTAGTGTGACGGAAGAGCATGCCCAGTTGGATGAAGCGGGCGTCATTGGATTGTCTCATCATTTATCATTCTCATTCTTTTTTATGATTGCTATTTCATAGATTGTTTACCCATAACGAGTAAACTCAAAAGGTATTATCATATTTAGTGAAATTTAATTTACGTTAAAGCTTCTGGAATAGAATAACTGCTTTGAGAGGGCCGCTTGATTGAATGCACGATGTCATCTGAGTGGTGCATTTTCAATTAGCCAGAGCAGCTTCTCCACCGTGCTGTACTTTCTTGGTTGAATGCCGCAGAAAACGCCTTGGGATGGGAAGGGATTTAGATCGAGGTTTTGATTTTGATCTCCTCTTCCTGTCTAGAATATCTAAGTCATCAGATTTGATTTTTCTTCGTTTGCCGGGTGCTCATAGGGTTGGTCAGATCTAGTTTTTTTTTTTTTTAAAAAAAATCATGTTTTAAAAAATAGAATATATGATTAAAAGAGAAATTACATTTCCATTCATAAATTATAAATTCTATGAACTTCAATTCATTCATGAAAACTATAATTCCTTTTAAAATTATAATTCCTTGACATTTAAAATAGATGGGGGTTGAGTGGTGTGTGCACCTTTATAGTGCTCATAAATAAATACCCACCATGTATCACTTTTGATGAGATGTCCATGCGGGCGCGGGTGCGCGTATTAAAAATACAGACTCATCACGAGTAAATTTTTCCCGAGTGATGGATGATGCATCCAAACAGACCCTGACCCAACTTCAATATTCGACAGCACAAATCTAAAAGATCCCTTGTCTCCATATCTGGATCTGCTAAATCTATAGATCTATTTTATCATTTTTTTTCCAATCAAATCGAAAACTACAATAAAAGCATGTGAAATTGCCTAACCCTACATTCGTTTTTCTGCAGACACAGTAACCCCCCAACCAGATACCAAGCAAGATTTCAAGGAACATTTCATCCTGTTCAAAAGAGTTGAAACTTGAAAGTACCATTTTGCCCTCCTATAAAACACGTCGACCAGTTTCAAACGCCGCAGCTAAAACTAGAATAAAAGCATGTCATCGAAAGAGATTTAAACCGTTAGATGGCATGCAAGCAACGGAAAAGTGCACCGCATTACCTCTGGATAGTTAAGTATAGCACCACCACCAGGCAGGTGCACGGCCAATAATTTTATGTTACATCACATTTAGATTTAGCCTCCTGTATTTTTCGTGAACTTTTTATCCATCTCCCTCTCTTGCTCGTTTCTTATAAAACCTACTCTTAAATGCTTATATAACTGAAACGTGACTGACATGTCAAACCCAGAAAACTTTCAAGCAAACGAGAAGAGGTCGTCAACATGAGTAACCCATCAGCAGAGAAGGAAACGGAGCAAAAGTGCTTACAATGATAGTTAATGAATTCTTCTTATACTGGTAGCAGATATAAATCCATTACCATAAATGGAAAAGCACCAGAGAAAGCTGTCTTAAGTGCTAAGGCAAAACCTTGATTTGTTAATTAAAAGAAAATGATTAGAATTTTACTCTGCCTTCTTGTAACAGTCCAGTGCCAACTTGCTACTCTCTGCTCATGCTTCGCTGCTGTCTACACTCATGGGCTCTGCTTCCTTTGCTTCTGCTTTCTGCATGCACAGAGTAAACAGTGAATCAATAATTGAAAGGGGAAGAAAACCGCAACTGACCATTAAATTTTTTGAAGGATTAAGGTGGACTTACAGTAGATTCAAGAGATCCCAACTTAGACATCTTGGCAAACATGTTGCCATAAAACTTGGCTTCCTTCTTGTTGAATTCCTTCATCTTTTCTTTCAAAGTTTTGTACTCCAGCTTGACATCCCTGGATTTAAATGATAAATATAATGTATAAGATTAAGTAACACGAAAGGGATTCCAAAGAAACAAATCAAAAACCACAGCTGTTCGACCAGATAGTACAAAACCTACCTGTTTTCAGGATCAATCTCAAGAGCTTTCTTAATATCAAACTCAGCCAGATCCAAATCTGCCAGCTGAATATAAGCCTGAGCTCTTCTGTAGAGAGCCTTCACATTTCTACTCTCCAACTCTAATACCTGAACAGTTATCATATCAGAACTGCATCCACATAACCGATGCAAGACTTGCTCAAGCTACAGGACTAGGAAATAATTTCATGTCTCTTACCTTGGTGCACAACTTCTCTGCCTGTTTGTAATCCTTTAATTTCAGTTTACAGGCAGCATCGTTTAGGTTGCAAGCAACCTTCAGTGCCTTTGCCTGCTTTTTCTCCTCCTCGCTAAAAGAAGAATCATATTCTATATACTTCACAGCCTGAAACAAAGCCCAACAAATATTCAAATACGCACTACACAAGAGGAGCATTTCACAAATCCAATTATTCAGTAAATGCCAAGCAATTTTTAGCAAAAGATACCTTCTCATATCTTTTGGATGCCTTTGCATATTTTCCAGCCTTGAACAACACATTGCCCTCTTCCTTCTTTTTGCCAGCAGCTTCAATCTTCTCATCCGTACTCATGTCCCATGATTCCTTCTCCTTGTCGAAGGAAACCAGCTCTATCTCATAGCACACAGTAGAGTTTGGAGGAACAACAGCCAACTCCTGCTGCGACTCAGATGAGCCAAATGCATATTCCGGTGCAATGGTCAATAGGGCCACCTCACCTTTCTTCATTGTCACCACAGCTCTATCAAGTCCATCAATTACTTGATCTGTCAAAAACATCAATTGTCACAAAGAGATTTTCCAAAGCATATGATGAGGAAAGAGGGGAAAGAACCTCAATGAAACTTACCTTCATCTGTCTTGAACTCAAACAACTCCTTGTCATCATGTCCCTTCTTAAGAAATACAGTGCCATCTTGCAACTTCCCAATCAATTTCACTGCAAGCAGCAAAATCACACAGCCATTATATGGTCTGAACACTATAATTTATGGCAGCTAAGAATTTTCTTTCCCATTGTTCAAGACCAACCTTTTACAACAGCCCCCTCATTTGGACGTTCATATCCATCGCCTTCCTTCAAGATTTTCTTTATAACCTTCTTGTCATCAGTTACCTCTGTTACAGTCTTCCAGGAAACCAACTCCAGAGTAATCTGAGTATTAGCATTAGGTGGAACAGCACCTTCATTGCCAGATGCTGGCTTACCCTTCTCCCCAAATCCATCTAAATTAAAAATTTAACAACAAGGGTAAGACACTTTTGCAAACCAAGATATTTGTTAAAATCCAGCCAGGTCTTCAAGAAGACAGCTTACATTGTGGCTTCACTGATAAGAGAACTTTCTCCCCCTTCTTCATTGTCTTCACAGCTCTTGCCAGTGCAGGACAGAAATGACCTGGCATATAATACATTCATACATTAACACCACCACTGAGATAGACGGCAGTGGATAACATCACCAAGGATTTACAATACTGACCATCCTTAACAGTGAACTCTACTCCATCAGACTTGGCAACGACTGAACCATCCTCAAGTTGAGCTTCATACCGAACTGTATAAATAAGACGTCAGGACATCAGTCAATGCACTAAAGTCATTGCAATAACAGAAACAAAATAATCCATCAGTACTGAATGATTAAAATACCTAACACTTCATCAAGTTCCTTAGGATTCTCCCATTTCTCTCCTTCAACAAGTATCTTCTTAAATATCCCACCATCCTTACAGATGTCCTTGATGCTGCTCCAGGACAGCAATTCAACATCAAACTGGAGTGTCGCATTGGGAGGAATAGTTGGAGGTGAGCCAGAAGATCCATAAGCCAACTCAGCAGGAATTGTGAAAAGGGCATTTTCACCTTTCTTCATTGTCTTGATACCTAGGTCCCATCCTTTAATCACTTGACCTGTAGAAAAACAAGAAGAAACACATAGAATAAGTCATCCTTGATCCTCATCCAAAAAAAAGCCACACATCACTCTCCATTTAGAACCGAAGGTAAAAAAAAATAAAAAATGTGCCTGCATCAACAATAAGACATGTATATGAAACGGAAAACACAGTCAAAACTTAATGCTTACAAAACCCAGAAGATCCAAGACAGCACAACAAAATTTACCAATTGCAGGTCTGTATTAATATAGTATATAAATGTTCTAGCAAAGGCCATTGGGAAAATAAAAACCCATGACTAAATAATTATCAACAGGTGAATTTTCCAAGAGAAAAGCTTCCAGAGCATCACATGCTACTGATCACTGTAGCTTCTTTCTGATCATAATTCATTACACTTTCATGTTAATGTGGGTACTCATGCAAGCCTTACAGATTGATTTTGATTTTTCCATGACTTTCAGCTCCAAATATTATTCCTCTAGATTTCCTCATCAAAGATTAACTTTGTTAAGGCTATTTCTTAGATCTGAAGTTAATTTTGTAACTAGTGCGTGTATATAAACATCTTGGAAATCTTTCATACTGTGAAACAGAGCCACTATTGTTCTATTGATAGGTTTGTTGATCTCTAAGGTAATCATCCTCGCTAGCCTCACCCAACTACTCGTCCTATAGATAAGATGCCCTTTTCTACAGCGCAATGCTTTAGGATTTCATGACTTGTCACTTTTTCACGGCAGCTTATGTTAAAACTTCATTTCCAATGTAATTGGTCTTTCATAACCATCGAATCAAATCTACTCATACATCAACCACTCTTTTCATCCATCTTCCCGATTTTCTCTTCGGGAGTAACTCCTTCCTAATTATTGGCCCATTTTTTCTTCTGAGCACTTAATCTCTCAGTTACCATTTACTTAACGTTCTTCTACATTTCAGTTTCCATTCATTATGCCTCGTTAATCACTTCTGTTATAAAATATTCACAGAAACAATTGCGAATCTCTAAAAAAATCGTTCATAGCATGATAATAATTAGGAAGTCACATTTGAAAGTTAAATAGTTAATAAACAGCATTAACAATAGATGAGGAATTATTTCAAACATCATCTCTCGTAAAAAGAAAAGGAAGAAACCCTAACCTTGACCAAGAGTGAACTTGAACGGCGTCCCTCTATCCCTACTCGAATCGAACTGAGTTCCGTCCAAAAGTGTCCCCGTGTAGTGAACTGCGAAAAATAAATTTATAAATCAGAGAAAAGAAAGAAATATCAAATGATAATCTCTTTCGATTTATACCTTCGACTTCGTCGCCGTTATCAGGAGTGTCCCAGCCTTCACCTTCCTTGAGAAGCTTCTTTTTCAAGCCTTGGTTGCCGATCTCCTTCTCTTCACCTACCTTCGTTGGACCGTCGTCTGGGAGATCAAGCTGGTTATCGTTGTTCATCATCATCTCGTCTCCGGTTGGAAGCTCGAAGTCTTCTTCCATTGCCGCGGGAAATCGTGAAACGACGTTGTTCTGATCTCAGTTAGCAGAGAGAAAGAGAGCTAAGAATTTGCTGGTGATTGGAGTGAGTGAGGAGCGTGAAGGCGAAGGCCTCTCTTTTGTATACGAGGGATATAAATGGGTTCTAGAGACTTCTACGAGGGTTTAGATAGCTTGGTAGCGAAGGTCGAATGATTCCAAAAAAATAAAATAAATCAAAGTTTACTTTTATCAGCTCACGAGTCCTTCTACGTTTATACTGTTATCAATATGGTCCTTCATCAATTAGTTTTTGTAATATGGTACTGCTATTTTTTCTTTTTTGTTCATAGTATTATGTTTTTGTCTGGTATGGATTCAGTTAATTGATATGAGTTTTTTTAACTTTTCACTCCTATATAAATTAGAATATATTTTATTACAAATAATATTTGACTTTAAAATTTATTATAAAGTTCTGATTTTATCTAAATTTAAGATTCTCATACTTAACTTGTGGATTCTACGGCTAATATTGTATCTCTTCTTTAAAAATAAATTATCTTGATCTACAAAATATAATTATAATTTAAAGTCATCAAAACTCGTTTTATGTTATAATTTATTTAAGAAAAAAAACTCTTGACTCGAGAATAAATATTTATTTTTCACAAGCGTATCGTTAAATCTACAATGTCAATGTTTAATATATTTTTGTAGCTGAAATGTGGTTTAGATAAGTAATCTAAACCAATATAAATTTTGATAAAAAAAAAAGAGCGATGAACCTCAAAACTTGTTTTATAGTGTGGTGGATTTTGTTTTGGATGTTTTTAAAAAGTATATCTTACTTGGAAAAAAAAATGATTTTCTTAAGTGTTTTTTTAATTATTTTGATGTGGTGATGTAAAAAATAACTCTAATATAGTGTATTTTTAAGTGATAAATAATTTTGAAAGAGCACAATATGCCAAATTATGAGGCTAGCTCAATATATTTAATATATTGAGTGTCTAGAATTCGATGAAAATACTTATATTAAGATAATTGATTGATGAGTGGTCATATTGAGATAAATATGCAAGTAGAAGGACTTCTCCAAGCTTTTAACACATGAATTCATCAAACAAAAAAAGTTACAAGTGTTGTTCTTTTGACTATACCACGTGGTGGTTACCGATTGGTTTAGCTGACGGCTGTGATTGTACTAGGAGGGTCTTGCTGCATTGAATATCGGGAATGATGGAGAAAGATCAAGAAAACAACGGTGATCCCCAGAGGTAATTGGATTTTTATATTTATTTATTTCTCTTGGTTTGAAGTTGAGGGTTATTTGTATATTATTTGGCATTACCGTTGATATTAGTTTTTATAATACTTTTCAATTAAAAATAAAATAAATAATAATTTTTATATTTTAAATATTATTACATTAAAATAATCTAAAAAAATAAAAAAACAAATTAACTAATTAAAATTGTTTTAGTGAATATACTGCCAGATAAACCATAGCTTCAGAGGTCTGGGTTATGAATTAAAATAGTAAGGCTCTAGGGTTTTTTTAAAAAAAATTTATCTTCAATACACTATTACCAAAAAATAAATCACATGTAATGTCCCGTTAATTATTTAATTGTATTATTAAACCTAGCCGAACATCTCAAAACTAAACCTCTCAATTAGATTTTTTTATCTTCATCGACCTTTAAATTAAATTGCACGAAGTTATCATGGTATGACATGGCAAACTTAACGGGTTAACCAACTTGGAATATTATAGTAAATATGGTTTGATTTTAAAAGTATTTTAAGAATATCATATTTAAAAAAAATATTAAAACAACAACATATTACATCAATATAAGTCGATCTAGGTCAACTTGTTAAATTCATAATTTAAACCAAAAACTTCATCGAGTTTAATAATTTTATTTTTAATATATATATATATAATAATATGGTAAATAAAATAGATGCTTTTAAAACCGACTATAAACTTGATATCAAGATGTTTTTTCAATACCATCATAACATCATAAAAAATAAATTGAAATAAATCATCAATCTTAATTCCTGGTAATTATGTTTTTATATAATAATTTTTTATTTAATGACATAATAAAAAAAATATTAATCCAATAATGGTATTTTTTTTAAGATCATGGTATCTTCGTAAAATATAAATTGAATAAATGATAAAACACAATTAATAATTATTATGTTTTTTTAACCATTTCTTGTTTAATAACATTATAGAGTTTTTTATTAAATATTATGATAAAAAATAAACAATTGTAAGACTAAAACTTTGTGTATATATACAAAAAATAAAATAGACAGCAAAACTTAATTCCCTATAAATCCATTTAAAAAAAATAATTAAAAAAATCACATTCCAATTTCACCTCCCCTTTTAAATTATGTTAAGAATAATTCCCTGGTTTGATTGTCTTGATTTGAATGTGCGAATCTCTCTTCAGGACCTTACTCCCTTGGCTTAATTTTCCGGAGTGATTGTACATGGATGAATCGTGTAATGAGCACCTGTACATCTCACGCCTCGAGGCGGAGTTGTTGTTTTTTATTATTATTATTATTGGTCATATATGGGCCACATGACATCACACTTCGATTTTCTTTCACATGAAAATTATCTGTTCATGTTATACCCTAATTTGAACTTACTTCCCAAACAAAGTGTCCTGAACAAATATTAAAATATGGGCCGACTTTTAAAAATTACGACAAATAAAGAGACGTCATGGTAGGCTGATAAAATAAGCAAATAAAACCACATTTATTAAATGTAGCCACCAAATTATCTCAATGTTTTCCAGTTTGACTAATATCCATTCAGATGTTTTTCTTCTTTTTTTACCTTTTTGGCTTGCCGCAAGAGCTGCCAAAAACTGTGACAAGTAACCATGGCAAAAGCCATTGCACAGAATACTGACTAAAGCTCACTATCACTAACTCCCCCTCCACTTGATGTCTTCCCATTCACTTCGACAAGCTCAGTGTCAAATATCAGTGTTGCTCCACCTGAAATTTTCATATAACCACCACATATTACTGTATGCCGATCATGATTCCAAGTAACGAGACAGAAAAGTTAAATCAATATATATATATATCATGATAGTTTTATCGAATAGAACCAAACAAAAGATTCTCGGCAATATCATAAATTATCCTAGTCTTGAAAAGTAAGCTAAACACCAACTTGGAAAAGATACCTCGGCATCTCACCAATGAAAACAGTATGAAGGGTTTCAATAAGAGAGTGAGAAATAATATATTACCTGGAATGGTAGGAGGGGATCCTTGCTCCCCATAACCAAGTTTTGCAGGTATTTTCAATTTTCGTTTCTCACCTACACATGCTCCCAGCAGTCCTTGGTCCCATCCTGCAGTGAATGGATTTTACATCAGCCTAAATAATTTCCATGCAAACCATCATGTATACGAGGAAAGAAACCAAAAGATTGATCAGAGCAATGACTGCTAGCTTAGACCTTTGATAACTTGACCACTGCCAAGCTCAAACCCAATAGGATCACCCCTTTCAAAGCTGGAGTCGAAAACTGTTCCATCGGTGAGTTTTCCCTGTGAAGAAAAAAAACCTATGATATCAACAAAAGAACTGATAGGTGGAATTAAGAAAATGAACTCAATGAAATAAATAAATAAATAAACAGAACTAACAATCATCTATCTTATGCATTTAGGTTTGTTCAATATTTTAGGGGACCATAAGTCACAGGCGCCCTTAGACTTCGTGCCTGTTAAAAATATGGTAGAGATGGCGTTTCACAAAAAAATGCATCAAAATAATCTTTTTTATTTTTTAAAATTTAATTTTGACATCATCTTATCAAAACAATCCAAAAACATTAAATAAGTAATTTTAAACAAAAAAAATAATCAAATTTTAGGCAAACTGTGTTTTGGACGCAATGCCAAACACGCCCTTCTTTTTCCATGCCGGCGTTTCTCCAAGGTGGCGTCCATCATCCTCTAAAAGATGGGGCTATGCTTGTCTACATGTCCAGTCATCCAACTCTAACACAGGGTCCCTCCTTGTGTTATATACTTAGAGTTGGATGACATACAAATGAAATGGGGTAAAAATACCAGGAAAAACTGCATTTAAAAGGGCATACCAAGCACACAACCCTTATGAGATATGTAATGAGGCCTGAGCTCCAAAAATACATAAACAGCCATGGACAAAGCCAGTTATACATTATCGATAGAAGACACAACAAAGGTATACACGACTAATCACCAAATTTATAATTTCTAAAATTAGCAGACCCTTCACAGGTGCGTCATCATAGTGCGGGTGCCTATACGACATTCCTGAGATCCAAATTACTAATCTACACTCTGCAAGATGCATTTCGCCAAATCCTCCCGAAAATAAAATTAAACCTAGATTAAGCTAAAACGAATTCCAATTAAACAGATATCACAATGCAAGGCAGACTATTCTTATTGTTAACATCTTACAACTTCATTACTGCACGCAATAATGCAAGGTCTAATGAATAAATAGGTTAAATATCAAACAAAAACTGCGATCTGACTTACTCGATAGTGTACTTTGATGTTATCTCCCTTGTGAGCCTGAACTCCACAAGTTTCAGGCTTGTACTGAAATAATTAAATAAAAAGAAAAAGAAATTCAAAATATAAGAAAATATGTCAAGAAAAAAACTCAAACAATACCATTGAAATGTTATATTAGTGGGACCACTGTAAATCTCGTGGTTTTTCTTCTTATATTTAAAACCCTGGGAAAAAAAAGGAAGCAGCAAATTATTCAGAGACGTATGGCTAGTTACCTTCACGCCGATCTGCAATTCCGTGACATCGCCTGACTTCTTTGCGGAAACTGCGAGAGACGAGAGTGAGAATTTATAGATCAGAAAGCGGAAAGCTGATAATGATTGGATCTAAATAAATATCACAGGTAATTACCCATCGTTGACACTGCTAACAAAAGGAAAATGGCGGTCGCCTTGGATGCGCAGCTGAAGCCCATCTCTGCAAATTGCGGTCTCTCTCTGTGAAATGTGTTTTCTGTTTGACGCCCAGGGGGAGACGGAGACTCCTTATATAACTCGGATAAGGTACATGAACCATATTTATCAGACCCGGACCCGGACCCGGCCTGGTATTGAACGGTCCTGGCCCTATATTATGGGTGTTTTAATCGACTTAGATTGGTGGCCTTGTTGCGGGCCAGACTAAAAAATTAGAAGAAAATCAAGAGCTAAAAAAATTATCAATAACCAAATTAAATATTGATTAATTTAATAATACAGTAAATAAAATATGAAAACAAGAAAAAAATTTTTGTCTCGAAACTAGGCTAACACATGAAATCCTCGGGACATGACGGTGTTGTTTTGATTATTAGGTTGTGTTTAATGAGTTTGTTTATTTTAAAATCAATTTGTAACAAACATCAACACATAAAAAAATTATTGATTGGAATAAAAGGATAAACACAAAATGAGATGGTGCACGTGCTAAAAATATTACAAAAAAAAATAATCATTTTTAGTTTTTAAAGATACATTTAATTGATATAAAAATCTCCTTAAAAATTAAATACCCGATACAATTAAAAACAATATTGTTTAAAAAATGTTAAATAAGCCAATTTTTTTACAAAAAATGGATAATGATTGAAAAATAAACTTTTAAATTATGCTGGAAAAAGACATGTAAAAAGGTATTGATTGGGAGAGAAAAAATGAGATCACATGTTGTTGGGCTTGGTAAACTAGGGCCACATATTTGACCCATGAAAAAATAGTTTACACGCGCCAATATTTTTATTTTCAAGTTAATGGAGTAAACGACATGTCATATATCACAATTGTTTGGATTTCTAGATTCTAACCACCATAGTGAATAAAAAAACAAGGTTCATGTTTTTCAACCAAAAAAACATCGCTAAACAATCTTCGATCAAAATGCCTGAAAAAATCTAGAAAACCTTGGAAAAAAAAGACCAATTACCGAGGAGTCATAAAACACAAGGCATGGAAATGAACTTTTAAGATAATTTTCAAAGACGCCATTTATTTGACTTGTTTTGTCCACTCTTGTCCCCTATCTTTTTATTCAATCATCCCTCCATAAAAACAAAATAATTAAGTGCTAATTTAAGCTCAAAATGACTAAAATGTGCAAAATAAAAGTTCAACAATCAAATTAATTTTTTATTTGTCTTTACTATTCTAATATCTTTTATCCCGAGACAATAACAAAATACAATATCGTATCATTAAAAAAAGGAAAGAAAAAAACCCTTAGATTTATTCAAATATAATCTTGATTGTTGATGTCGAAACTAAAAATTTAGTTCGTAAACCCGTATCATTATTTTTAGTAATTTTCGTATACTTGGATTTATTGAACTCTATAGTCTATAGGCTTGCTTTTTAAATATTTTCAATTTTTTTTAAAATATTTTTAATATTAATACATTATAATAATAATAAAAAAACACTACAAATAATTGACTTTTTCAAAAAATATTTTTAATATCAATGCATCATTCTAATAACAAAACACTACAAATAATTGATTTAAAATAAATAAATAAAAAGTTTTTAAAAACACGATTTTTTTAGACCTGGAGCTTATTTGAAGTTATTTTTCAAAATACATCAAAATAATATATGTTTTTATTTTTTAAAAATATTTTTTTGATATTAATACATTAAAATAATCTGAAAATAACTTAAAATAAAAATATTTTTTTCCAAAAGGCTTTTGAACATCCGTGAAGACAGACACTACATTTGAACCATCTGGCTGCTTTACAAAAGGACACTTTGGGCAATGACATGCCGCTGCTGAAGAAGATTTCAGATGCTACAGGACTAGAGAATTGGCCTAACGTGAACTGCTCTACCAAATTAAGTTACAACTTCATCCAAATACATTAATCCAAGCATAAAAAGGGAGACGAGTAGGAATGATAGCGAATATGCAATGTCAGTTTTGTTCAATCTTAAACCATCAGTCCGATGGTACTGATACAACAGAGAAAAAACAAAGGATGCGCGTTGAATGTGTTCAGCAAATTCTATAATTTAAAGCAAAATTTTGAGTTTCACTTGCAATACCTCCCATTACTGAAGTAAAGAAGTTCATGTCCATAATAGATGATTTCCACAGAAGACCAAGCCAGCTCTGACATGTCCAAAATTCGAGTTTCACTTGCAATACCTCCCATTACTTTTATTTTAATGGTTTCTCAATCCTCAGACAGTCTACATTCATCATGGGAAAGATAGTATTATCCCATTCCTAAAAGACAGAAGCAACAACTACTTCTCCTGCAGCACTATAACCATGCACATCCAATAACTTTGAACAAGATCCTCAGAATACAGTATCCAATCTGCTTCAAGCAATCATATTGTGCGTAAGGATGACTGCGGCTCATAATTCCATCTTCAAGCAGACAATGGCGTCTGATTTGAAGAGGAATTCACATCCAACAAAGTTGTGAACACAAACGATTGGATCAAATCCTAAAAGCGAGTTCGGAATCTACTGCCGACTTACGAAATGCAATCCACTAAACAAACTCTGATAATTCTTCTCACCCATCAATCCATCCTTCTTCCTCCACTCCTCTAACAACTCAAAAGCCTTATCAACCATTCCCTCCCTACACAACCCTTCCAACACTGTCCTATAAGTCAACAGATCAGGCGACATTGAATTCCTCAACATGTCAATCACGACCTCAATGGCGTCCTCGAACCTCCACTCCATCCCAAGACTACAGATCAAAATCATACAAGTACTCCCACTGGGCATCAACCCCTTACCCTTCATTTCTTTGTAAAACCCTAAACCCTGCCCACTTCTCTCCTTTCCACACAGCCCCTTCACTAAATAACCATAACTATAAGCATTAGCCTCACAACCATACAACCCCATTTCACGAAATACCCTCACAGCCTCATCTACTTCCAAACACTTAGCATATGCTTTGATAATCATGTTGAGAACAAAAGTATCCGGTATCACTCCTGACGCCTTCATTTGCTTCGTCAACGATTTCACCGCGTGCAAATACACATAACAAACATTCAACTTATTGAATCTCCTAAGCAACGAATGAAACAACATCGTGTAAGTTTCTAATGTGGGCCTACAATCCTCTGATTTCAACATTTTCTTATAGATATCAAAAGCGCGATTAAACAACAACTTACGGCCACAGCAGAAGCGAATCATTGAATTATAGAGAGGAACACTCATCTCGCAAGCACCAGCAATCACCTCTTCGATTAGAGTCTCTGCCTGGCGGTATCTCCTGCCGCTGATCAGGGTTTTGATCACGGTCAGGTAGGTGAGGTGGCTGTGCTTGTAATTACGCTGTTGCGCCGTCCAACGGAAGATGTCGAGTGCGAGATCCGGGTCGGACTGGGCCCGGATGGCTGTATCGACATCGGTCGGGGTGAAACCTGGTTTGAGGTTTTGGGTCCATGTTTCGAATTCGGTTTCTAGCGGGGTTCGAGTTGGGGTTTTGAGGAATGGGATTTCGGGCGGTTGGGATTGGTGGTTTTCGGAGAATGGGCGGTGCTGGTGGTAGAGTGAATGGTCGATGTTTTGAAGAGTGGTTAGAGGTGGGAGTGGAGAGAAGACAAGTCCGGGTTTCTTGAGAGCGGAGGAGAGGAGGCGATTTAAGCTCACAGGAGGCATTTCCCAATGAAGGTGAGACGGGGAGAGAAGTGAGAAGAGAAAAACAAACCAACCTGCGTCGAGGACAGTAGCGTTTGATTTTATGTTTAAAACTGTTTTTTTTAAAAACAATTAATTATTTTTATATATTTTTATATAAAATTACTCTGAAAATCGATTGCTATTATAATATCAAATAAACTTTTAATAGTAGTGCTAAAGTTTTTTTTTTAAAAAAAATTGTAATTTAAAAACTTAAAATTATTGTTTAATGATTTCTTTACCTGAAGAATAAATGAAATTTTTCGTAATGAAAATAAAGTATTTTATCTCTTATAAAATTAAGATTTTAAATATAGTTATTCTTGAGATTTAATATAATAAAACAGAAATTATTTAAGAGGATAAATAATCTGTTCTCATTAGTCGGAAAAAAAAAACATAAATTATCATCATAACATAACTTTTTAAGGGTATTTGACATTGTATTTCAAAAATATTTTTGAAAATTTTGAATTTAAATTTTTATTTTTTTATTTTAAATTAAAAATAAATAAATGTAAAGTATATTTTTAAATAGTACCTCAAAATTAACATTCAAACAGCTATATTAATTGTATAAATAGACTAAGTGCATGTTTGGCACAGCTGTTGAACTGCTGTTTGGCCAAATTTTGAATTTGTTTTCATTTTAAATGAATTTTTTTTGGTGTTTTTAAATTATTTTGATGTGTTAATGTCAAAAATAATTTTTAAAAAATAAAAAAAATATTATTTTGATATATTTTTAAATAAAAAACATTTTTAAAAACAACCGCAACCACACTCCGCACTAAATTACATAGTTGGATTAAAAATCTTGAAAAATGAATAACTTTATAAATAAAAAAATCGACCGAGCTCGTTAACAATCGGGCTTACCTTGGACGTGTTTAAGGCCTATATGTATACGGGCTTGCTCTAAAATCACCACCAGCTCAGGCCAGGCTCTAGAGCACCCGACACAGCCCAGGAATGATCCCATTGAAAAGCATCATGGAATTCTATGAAGTAGGTGATTAAAATCCAAGCGTCAGTTCGCTTTACACCACTGTAGACCGGACGGAGGTAATGCTCCTCGGCTTCTACGCTGCTACAATCGCATTCTGCTTGTCTCAGGTTTTACCCAGCCCAACACCCTTTCTTTCTCTTTCTGTCTTGAAAGGTTGCATGCCCCCCCCCGCTTGTCTTGCAAAGTTTGGTCGGTGATTTTTTTATTTATCTATATATATAATTTTTCTTTTGTAAAAAAGGGATTTTTTATAATGTGGGTTTCTCATAATTTTTTATCTTTTTGCTTCCCCATGCTGTATTCTCTTGAATCATGAACATAGATGCAACTATTGCTTGACCCTTCTTGGTTATAGCAGTTTTCTTGCTTACATTATGAAATATTGCATCTTTGCCGGTGACTCACTTTTATCATTATCTTTCATTCTTTTTCCGTGTGGAATTATGTCATGGCCTAAGCTTTTGTTGATCCTTTTCTTGATTTATTGATATTTCTTCTAACTTAGGATTCTGAAAGAATATTCAACCTTGTGAATGCTTGTTAGGCAAGTTAGTTCTATTAATGACTGCTTAATGGCGTGATTCTTGCAGTTTTATTTGACTGAACTGCATTTGTTTGATTATTCGACTGGCATCGGTTGCCTGGCTTAAATTTAGATAATGAATAGTGTAATATGCTTGCCGCTGTTGCCATTTCGTTGTGAATACTGTGTTACTTCGTCATTAATCAAATGCTCAATGCTTTATCCATTTTTTTGCTTAGCTGTCTATATCAGCTCCATTTTATTTCCTTATTTTTGTTCTTCAATTTTAGAGTTTTTTATGTGGTAAACATCATTTCTTGTATGTCATTCGTTGTGGTTATATGGCTTATGGTTGTTAAAATTAACTACATCATAAATGGTTTGCCCTTTTTGAATAAGAATAAAGATTGTGGTCATTCAATGTTTGGAGCCATTAACTGCACCTTCATGCCTTTTTATAGGAGGAGTGGATGTGGAGATGGTGAGCATACGTAGACGCAAACTTATAGGATGTCCTACTGGTATACTCAACCATAACCTCTATGCACTTCCAAATGGGAATTTTCTCTTTTAAGTTGAATGGAAAATGATGGTTTTGTGCTCATGAAGTAAATATCTACTGGTTTTTTGTATTTCATGTTTTTTATTTGTGTATGTTGATTTCTTGATGAGGATATCAGATGATTTATTTGATATGATACAATTGTTGCTCCCACCATTATTGTCATTGTGATTTCTAAATTTCCACCACTTAGCAAGTACTTGATTAAATATAACAGGGTTTGTAGGAAGAGGTTCATCTTCAGCTACACTTCCTAGTATTCCTGATGGCCAAGCTCCTAAATATCCAGAGCGTGGTGGCAAACCTGTTAATGCGCGTCACGTACCCTCAGTTACTCTCAGCCAACCCGTCGAAGTAAGTTGGATGTTTTAGAGTTTCCTTCTCATGAATATTCTATTTTGTGATAGTTACTTCTTCTGCACTATCTTTGTGAGCTTAATGATATTATTTGGTGGGATGCATTTACTTTTAGAGATTTTACCTTGAGAACATTCTTTTCCTATCTTAGGAAATAAATGCCCTGGCATATGATTGGTGAACCCCGACAATATTAAATTCATCTGTTGTGTTGCTGCTTCCTTGTGGATTGTATAACTCCAGGGAAAAATGAACAGAAAAGAAATGGAATCCTTAAAATTTGATATGTGTTGAAGCTGAAATCACTTAGGAGTGAAAATGCACTTGAACATTATGCCTTGATCATAACCTTTCATTAAACAAGAATTATTTAAAGCACTAGATAATCACATCTGGTATATTTCTTTCATTTTAAAAAACTTACCCACTCAAATTTGTGATATATTGTGAAGGCACTGGAAAAGCCAGCCATCTTAGATGGGCATGCTTTTATGGAGGTTGTATTAAACTGCTCTTCAACTATTTTAAAAACTGAAAATTGAATTAATTCTCTGAACTGGTAAATTGCTGTAGGGGCACGTCTTATACGGCAAAACTGATGGTAGAATTGCTATTTTCTCGACCGGATTTTGATGATAAAAATACCAGGCTAGATAATTCTACTTTGATAGGTCACTACTGACAATTGCTATTATTATTTAAAATAAAAAAAAAAAACTATGTTTTGGAGGTAAAGTGAACAGGTAGGTGAATGTGGCTATCTTATTTTTTAGATAATGCTAGAAAGAACCCCCCTTTTCATCAAACCAGTCATGTTTCCTGCATGCAGTGGTGTTCTGGTTGGTTTGTTCGTTTTATGCACTACAGTGTTCGGGGGGGATTATAGTATAAGATATAGGGTACACTGCCGAACCCTTGAACAAATTGTTCGGCACCACTAGTTCTCAACATAATTAGGAATATAGTTAGGTATTTATGTTAACTAAACCTAGATTTCCATCCAAATGATGTTAACTAAAAACATGTTAGATGCATGGGTGTATCAACCATCTTACCCCTGTCGCGGACCAGTGGACAAGCACTGATTGGAACAGTTTTGGTAAAATTTAATCAATGATAAGATATGGAAGGGTTTTTTTTTTGTCAAAATAATTATAATTAACATCTAGATTAAATAAATTTATTTGAGTTAATACCAATTGGATGAAATCTAGATTTCCTTGATAGGACTTTACCCACTACTAGCTTTTTATAATTTGCTTAGGGGCTATCTGTGTTTTGACCAATAGTTCGAGAGGAGTTTGTTACTTGTGACCATAAATATATAATTCATAAAAAAGAGAAATATCAGCTGCTGTTTTGACATCAATGTAAACACATTCAATTCTAACATGTTTTGGCGTGATATAATTAAAACTGTTATACCACTAGCTGAATATCTTGATTTCTTATCAAGAATAGGAAAAGATATGTTGAAACCTAAATCTAAAAGGACAGGTACACAAGAGAACTCACAATCCTGCTTCAGTATTGCTATCATACATAGATGAGCTAAGTTTGAAGTCTTGCTCGTGCTCATTTGAATTTTGTAATTGTGATGTAGGCAAAGGAAGGAAAGGACACTGTAACAAATCCACCATCAAAGAAACAGAAAGTACATGTCCAAATTGATCCAGAGAACCCCATGGAAGTACATGCGTACCTAGTGCAGCTGAAGGAAGATAACAAATTGGAACCTGGACCAATGCAAAGAAGTGAAAAAATGCCAGTGAAGGAGTTGATGGAGAAGTGTTACCCCCACATCTTTAGAGTGTTTCCTCAAGATCCGAAGGTGATTCTTGAATTTCCTAACAAATCAGAGCAAAATGAATTCTTATATTGTCAGTATTGGCTTTTCCTCTTTGAGGTAAGGGACATAGTTTCGATAGACAAAAGCGTCGCACCCGAACATGTGGAGTCATTAGTAAAGGTGATAAAAAATTTGGAGAAACAAGGTTTTGACTGTAGATTCTTAAGGTCAGAATTAGTAGTTGTAGGGTACAAGATGAAAAAACAGCTAGAAATTACGTTGGCAGAGAAGAGTGTGATCTCATCAAGGACAACAAGTCTGGAGAGAGAATTGCAAGCTGCAGCAAGAAGGAAGGACAGGGAAGCAGAATTGGATAAGAGAGGAAATCAGATAGAAGGAATGACCCCGGAAATAGAAACATTGTCGAAGCCAGAACTGGATCAAGATAACAGCCAGGGAGAGTTGAATAAGCATCCTTCTACTGCTTTAGAGCAGGAATTTGCTCAAGTAATTCTAGAACACCACAAGAAGATGCTCGAATGCAAGGAAGAAGAAGAGAGAAGACTCGATCGAGTTCTGGAGAAAATTAACCAACTTCTCCAGGACAAAGATTTTCCTTAGCAGTGAATCCTTCTAATGGTGTAGCATTTTGTATGCCCTTTTTCCTCTGGGGGTAAAAGCTACCCATTTTGTAGAGTTTCTTGTTTTTCCTGAAAGGGGCTCGTGTGTCACATGTGTATCAGATTTGTGCACCTTAAATATTTACTCCTGCCGACCAACGAGTAAACTGAATTGCTTAGTTGATAGTTGGCAAAAAGAATTCTCAACAGGCAATAGTTCTACTAAGAGATGGCAGATCATTAAAGTCAAAGCATCTCTATAGCACTTGTTTGTGTTCTTCATGCAGAAACATCAGTGAATTCTTTCGACAAACAAATGTTTCTTCGAAAGGAGGAACTGCAGTCTTGCAACCAACATGACAAGACCAAGTAGTATCCTCGTTGTTAACTTCATCTGGACCGGAGTGAATCTCTTATCGACCGACGAGGCTCAGTTTTTCAGCCTCTTAAGAAAGTTGATGGGCTCAATGATGTGCTGTTGAACCTGGGGTTGGGGTTGAGCCTTTGAATGTGGTTGTTGGGTTTGAACTTCTTTAATACTTTCAAAACATGAACATTCTTTCGGGAAATTTTGTTTTTCTACATAAAAAATTGAACTGAATCAAACCGAAATTGATCGGTTTTAGTTTTTTTTAATTTTAATTTGATTGTTTTTATAGATAAAAATCGAACAAAAAATATAACTCCTGCTATTTTCTCCCGAACCCATCACCGAATGACTGCCTTTTGCATTGTGTTTACAGATAAATATCATTGTCCAGGTCGATCACGTGCTAGATTAGATTACCATCATGATCAGAGATGGGTGTGAATTGTATGCAAGGATGGTTCTTCTACTGTGTTCTATGGGATAAAAGAGCGAGCAACGAGGATAGCTAGCTTCTATCTTTATATTATATCCATCTTAGATTAATCCATCCATTTGAAGGATGATTTTTGTCCGTGTGTGGATATTGTTCTTCGTTCAATTTGACCCCTGGAGGCTCGCTCTTATGTTATTCACTGAGCCAATCGAACTCGACGCTATACGATTGGACCGAGAGTTGGCTAGTTGAGTCAGGTGTCAGTTTGCAAGATTCTGAAAGTTGGGGACTGCTATGCTAATATGCATTCAGACTGATAGCTATCAATTTTTTTTACTAATGAGGGTGTCCAAATTAGATTTCGCTCACTTGACTAATCCTATGGATCCTAATGTTAACAACTGTGTAATTATTCAGTGGTCCTAGGACTTGTGAGACTCAATTTGGTGATCTTTATGAAGCAAACTTAGGGTATGAACAATAAAGATACACCATATGTGTGTGTGTGTTCAAATTTATGATTTGTTGACAAAATAAATCCACATTTCAGTCAAAATCAGTTTTAATATTATTCTTTCAATTATCAAATTAAAAATATGTTTATATAAAAATATAAAACTACCATTGTATCCTTATTTTAAAGGTAGCATGACATCAATGAAAGATAAAATTGGTATTTTATGAGGTTGTTCCTCCCACTTTCTCTTAGAATTGAAGAGAATGTTTTAGTTTAAGTGGGACATGAAAAAATATGTTCTCTGCAATTTTACTTTCCTTCTAGTTTCTCTTTTATGTTCCCGTGTTTGGAAAATGCCTTGCTTTGAAATAAAACAATTAAGAGTATATAAAAAAATATACTTTAAATAGAATCAATTGTTCGATTTTTAGAAGCGATTTAAAAAAAAAGATAAATATTAGTTTCATTAAAAAAACGAGAATTTATGTTTTTTTAAGATGAAACACTTAAATAATTTCACATGTTTAATTTCACAGTATAATACAATCTATTACAGCCCAACAGATATAACAATTGCCGAACATATTTTTTTTAAAAATGTTTAAATATAAAGTTCATAGAAAATAGAAAAAAAGGGGTTATTAGCTCGAGGAATGCGATCCCACAGGATGGTGTCTGGGTGCTACCCGGGGGGTACAGAGCGGTCCGTGCAATGATTTTATATCCACGCCTCCATCGCACGAGTTTATGTGATTATTCAAGCTCTATCCAAGAGGGTCTCGACACCTGTCTTTATGCATCGAGACTGTGTAATGGAATATTATTTACAAGTAATTATCCTAATTAAAATCTTACAAAATCCACATTTGAAGTTATGCTAATTACATACCACAAAAACTTAAACTTAATTACATACATCTCCAGGATATGTAAAATATATTATTAATTACATTGCCTCCTTAAAGAGCTATAAAAGTTATTACATTAAGTGATTAAAAATATAGTATATATTATTTTTAAAAATATTTTTTTATTTAAAAATATATTATAATGATATTTTTTTAATTTTTTTTTATATAGTGCATGAAAATGACTTTAAAACACCAAAAAATTTACATTGATGTTTGTTTTTGTCCATTTTAATTTAATATATTAATAATTAATAATTTTTATTTATTCCAATTTTTATTGTTTTAATTATGTACTATGATGTTTGTTTTTGTCCATTTTAATTTAATATATTTTTTCCTGTTTAGTATTATTAAGGTTTCATAGTTTTTTCTATACAAAAAACTACATCGACTTTTCTATGTTTAGTATTATCAAGGATATGAAAAAATAAAATTAAATACATTAATTATATATACACACACTATTCTGATCTTAAGATCCTTACTTATAACGAGTTTCTTGTCATTCATCTTTGCCGGTCTCATCAACCGACGAAGATCAATATGAGATTATCCAAATAATAATCATACTCGTCTGATTATGAAAATAATAATTATATATTCAAACTAGAAACCACTTATCGAGAGCTATTTTACTGTTCGTAAAAATGATTGAAATTATTTTTTGTTTAAAAATATTATTGATATCATGAAAATAATATAAAAATATATAAAAAAAATTAAATAAAAAATAAAAAGTTTCAAATTTTTTGAAAACCATTTTTTAAATGCAGTATTTATCAACTTTTCAGAGGAAAGAGTTCACTACGAAAAGCAAAAGAAAGGCACGCCAACAGGCAACAACGTCTAAAGTGCTTTCGACATCACCCACCTTCCAAGTTATCAGTTGCAGCCAAAATTAGCATAGAATAATAGCTTCTTTTTACAATATTTAGAATACTTTTTCTAAAAATATTTTTATTTTTATTCTTAACATATTAAAACTATAAAAAAATATAAAAGAACATAGAATTAATACTTTTCAATAAAAAATATTTTAAAAAAACAAATTAAACTATAAAAACACACACCCTAGTAACAAAAGTTGATACTGTTAAGGAACCATCTCACCTAAAAGCTCAAGCTTGTAGGTGAGGCCCCAGAATATGATTTATATCATTCTCTAACACACTCCCTCAAGTGAAAGCCTTTTGGGCTAGAAACTTGCACACAGGCCTATATTACCTTGTGCTTGATTTTTAGGGTGGTGAGATTCGAACTCATGACCGCTGGGTCAATAAGGCTCTGATACCATGTTAAAGAACCATCTCACCTAAAAGCTCAAGCTTGTAGGTGAGGCCCCAGAATATGATTTATATCATTCTCTAACAGATACCTCCATCGAATACAGCATCTCTTTAAAGTGTATGATTATAACTGGTTTTTTAAGTATTTTTTATTTAAAAATATATTAAAATATTTTTTTTTTATTTGTAAAAATAATTTTTAACATTAACATATTAAAATGATATAAAAATACTATAAAAAATCTTTTTAAAACAAAAAATATTTCTAATTTGCTTCCCAGACACCCCCGAATCATAGAACGTTGTAGCCACATTAACGTGCCGGCAATTCAACGGGGATGCATTTTTTCCTCACAAAATCTTTTCAAATCACATAAATAAACATTGCTCACGTTTCCTTTAACAGGTGATGTTCGTATTGCATTCCAGTTATATATTTAAAAAAAATAAATTATTTTTTATTTTCCTATATTTTTTGAATATGTAAATATTAAAATAATATCTCTGTTCCAACAAATACTATTTAGAAATCATCAAGCATTGCACGATGCTGATCTGTCTATTTTGTCTTTAGTGCATTTCGTCTATTCCGGCCCTTAATTTATTTCTCCAGGAAAGCCTTTAATTTTCCCAACGATAAAAGTGTTTTACTTTATTTATTGCAATAGCCACCAGGCCACGTGGCAAAAAGGACGAGGTAGATCAATGCCTCGTGATGGCAGTCCACCCACCATAACTCAGGAGCAGGAGGGCTGTGTAATTAAAACTGGACTGTAAAGAGCATTAAATTCTCAAGGATTGGGACGTGGAGCACAAGCATGAAAGAAACGAGGTTTCGTTTTTTGAAGCTAATCCAGTAAATTCTCTATTCAAAATTTAATTTCAAGTTGAATAGGAAAAAACGTCGGCTGATGGATGAATGTTTGTTTGACACGATTACGTGTTTTTTTTTTATAAATATATTAAAATAAACTTTTATATTTTGTAAAAATTAATTTTAATACCACCTCGTCAAAATTATCTAAAAATATATAAAATAATTAATTTGAAACAAAAATATATTTTCAAAAACGTTTTTCAAGTATTTTCCAAACAGCATCCAAATCTAACTTATAAATGATCTTGTTAAATTAAAATTTGGAAAATTTGAAATTTTTTATTTTAAATTAAAAAAATAGTATTTTTAGATAATTTTGATGCACTAATATAAAAATTAATTTTTAAAAAATAAAAAAAAATTATTTTAATATATTTTAAAATAAAAAATACTTTCAGAAAAATTTCAATCCATCATAATACTAAATCCTAAATAGATACTAAATCCAAACTCAAATAACTAAATCCATGTGAAGACGGATCATACAACAATCTTGAAAGCCAAGAAACCGTTATGCAACCAGTTGCTTCGCTGCTTCTTGCCTATCTTGTGATTGCAGTACAAAATGTAAAGGAGCCACCAGACAGCCACTGGGCCACAGCAACCATCAAACGGCTAATTTGTACCTTTTGACATGGCATTTCTTTTTTGAAGTCATCATGTTCCTTGTCTCATCAACCCAGCTTCCTAGAAACCAAGCAAAAGCCTGGCATCGCAAGAAAGCCCCATTCACTCTCTCACTTCTTTCTGCGTATCCCTCGATATCTTCTCCCGTTCTCTCTCCTTTCACAAAAGCTAGCCACAATTCCAATTAATCAAAAAGACGGGGCAAAAACAATAAAGGTAACAAATTCCTTGATATCACACCTGGCACATTATTCCCAACAGCAACACACGAAGCCGACATCACTCTCTCTAGCTTTGAACACTGCAAGTTATTGCATTGGTCAGTGCTCTTGTTGAGCTCCCATCTCTTGAATTTAACCCGCACGCCTGCCTAAAAGTCTAAAACCCCTTCTTCTCTCTTCAACTCTCCAGAACCATTCAGATCCTTCCTCTCCATAACCACTAAATTAGCTTGAATCGAAAGAGCAATGATGGGGTTAGGTTTTGTCCCCATCTTCAGCCTTGCTCTCTTGGTTTCCATTTCAAGTAAGTGTCTCTCTTTTGTTTCTTTAAGATTGACGAACTGGGTTTTGTGTTGTTTCAAGTCTTATTGTCTTGACAGTTGCAGGTGCAGAGATCTCTAACAAGGTGGGCATAAACTACGGTCAGCTTGGAAACAATCTCCCATCCCCTTCAGAGTCAGTGGAGCTAATCAAATCTCTCAAAGCAAAACGAGTCAAAATCTACGATGCCAATCCAGCCATCCTTGAATCCCTTAAAGACACCGACATCCAAGTTTCCATCATGGTCCCGAACGAACTCATAGAAAACATCTCCAAAAGCCAATCTCTCTCGGATCATTGGGTCAAAACCAATGTCGTCCCTTACTACCCCGATGTCAAAATCCGATATCTCCTCGTCGGAAACGAAATCCTCACAAATCCTGATTACGGCACATGGTTCAACCTTGTACCCGCCATGCGCCGAATCAAAGCTTCCTTAAAAACCCACAAGATCAGAAAAATCAAAGTCGGCACCCCGTCTGCATTAAATGTCCTCGAGTCTTCATTCCCGCCATCAAATGGCACGTTTCGGGCCGATATCTCCGGCCCGGTAATTAAACCGATGTTGCAATTCTTAGACCGCACCAAATCGTTCTTTTTCATTGATGTCTACCCTTATTTCGCCTGGGCCGATAACCAGCAAAACATCAATTTAGACTACGCTCTTTTCAAAGCCGGGAACATAACATACACCGACCCGGGTACAAACTTAACCTATACCAACCTCTTAGATCAGATGTTAGACGCTGTCGCCTTTGCGATGAAACGGCTCGGGTATCCGGACGTTCGCATTTTTATTGCAGAAACGGGTTGGCCTAACGATGGGGATATCGACCAAGTCGGAGCAAATATTTACAACTCAGCCACTTTCAATCGCAATGTGATAAAAAAGCTCACTACAAAACCCGCAATCGGAACCCCTGCCCGACCCGGTTGGGTCATACCCAGCATAATCTTTTCCCTGTATAACGAGAACCAGAAACCGGGTCCGGGTACGGAGCGACATTTCGGATTATTTTACCCAAATGGGACCAAAATCTACGAGGTGGATTTCAGTGGAGACACGCCGTTATCAGGGTATAAAAAGCACTTGCCGGCTCCGACCAACAACGAGCCATATAAAGGGAAGATATGGTGCATGGTGGCTAAGGAAGTCAACAAGACCGCAGTGGGAGATGCGTTATCGTATGCCTGCTCGCAGGGGAATAAAACTTGTGACGCGATCCAGCCCGGAAAGGAGTGCTATAAGCCGGATTCGTTGTTTTGGCACGCGAGCTATGCGTTTAGCTCGTATTGGGCCCAGTTTAAGAAAAGCGGTGGGACCTGCTCCTTCAACGGGTTAGCTACGATGACGCCTAAGGATCCAAGTAAGCAGTGTCCGTTGATTTCATATCCTTTAATCAAATTATATATATATATATTTATCGCTTTTTTATATTATTATATGCTTGTCTAGGTTCTTTAACCCGGCTTGAAAAATATAAAAAATATTTTTTTATTCAGGCTGAACACAATTTCCCACTAAATATCTATTATAAAATTTCTCAACCTTTTAATTTATTTCTCCCTGATAATTGCTACAGGTTTTGGACATTGCAAATTCCCAGCTGTAACTCTCTGAGTCCATCTGGGCGAGGATGCAGGAAAAGGAAGCCATGGACGACTGGCTCCCAAGCCAGCAAGCATTTCAGTGTTCTCACTAACTCATCGTGATTTTGGTGCCCCTTTTAATTATTGAAATAATATCATCAATCTTTTCGAGGCCTTTACTGTCCATATCGATAGATTAATTCGTGGGCACCTAAATCACCTTGTTGTTCTATGTATTTTCCCCCCCATTAAAGAGCTGATTAATTTGTGCAATTCAGGGCAAATTTTTTAAGATAGATTTCCGAATATATTGTCGGTCCAATTATTATTTTAGTTCGTTATCTGCTTATAGTCATTTTCTCTTTATTTTTTAACAATAATAATAAAAATAATAATAAAATCTCTTTAGGAGAGCAACGGCTCTTTTGAGAGGTGGTCTATTTTATTAGTTCGCATGTCAGCATCCCTTTTTGTCTTCTCATTTTCCTTTCGTGGTGGTGGTCCATAGCTCAGGCAGCCTCTTTCCCTGAGTAGATTCTTTTCATGTGTTCAAGACTCAAAGAAACCGTTCTTTAATGAGGTCAAGATGCCTCGATGGGAGATTTTCTCCTTTAGAGTACGAGCCTTAAAATATAGCAAGTATTTTAATTATTATAAAAATATTTAAAATTATATTTTTTATTTATTGGTGGGGTGGGTTTGAAGCTTAGGAGAGAGAAAATTCGTGTGTGATGGCAATGTATTATTCTATATTTTCTCTGTAATTTTTATTTGTTTAATTTCGTTTCCACCAGGTCAAATTAACTAAATGCAGTGGTTGAGAATGCCAATCAAATCAAGGGTCAAAGTTCCCGGCATGCAATGAATTGTCAAGATAAGCAATTCTATTCGAGGATTTGACTGCATAATTTCTTAACGTTGAAGTATCAGTTTGAAAATCGAAAATAAGGTAGAAAAGAAATTAATGGCTAAAAGATAATTAAAGAGTAAAAACCATGAATTCTAAAATCATAATTAATGTGTGTTTTTATATAATTTTTAATACTAGTACAAAAAAAATATTTTAAAAATACAAAAATAAACAAACTTATAAATTTAATTTTGATTTGACCTGAATGATTAATTTAATAACCTTCTAACCAAATTCCTTTTAAATTGGATTCTTTTACCACGACGAAGAAAGAAAAAGTGAAAAGATATTGTTTTATTAAAACAAAAAACAAAAAAAAAATCATCTTTATATATATATAAAAAAATGATTGATTCGTTGAGCTATGAATTGAATCGGTCAGCTCTCAACTCGGACCAGATTAGCACTCCACCCATGACGTCTTACAAACAGGTTACTCGACTGGTCAGCCTCTAAAGCCCTCGTTTCCATCCCCTCTAAAGCCCATTAGACTCCGAGTCTCCCTTTCTTCCTCTTCTCCATACCCACCAAAAGAGGTTTTCTCCTCGAGCAATCATGGGGCCAGGATCAGCTATTCACGTCTTCATCTTTGCTCTCTTGATTTCCATTTCCGGTAAGTTTGCAGGTGCAGAGATTTCCAGCGAAGTGGGCATAAACTACGGCCGGCTAGGAAACGATCTCCCATCCCCTTCAAAATCAGTGGAGCTCATCAAATCTCTCAAAGCCAAACGAGTCAAAATCTACGATGCCAATCCAGACATTCTCAAATCTCTCAAAAACACCGACATCCAAGTCTCCATTATGGTCCCTAACGCACTCATACCCAACATGTCCACGAGCCAATATTTCTCAGACCAGTGGGTTGAAACCAATGTTGTCCCTTACTACCCCGATGTCAAAATCCGATATCTCCTCGTCGGAAACGAAATCCTCACCAATCCTGACACAGGTACATGGTTCAACCTCGTGCCTGCCATGCGTCGAATCAAAATTTCATTAACAAGGCGCAACATCCGCAAAATCAAAGTGGGCACTCCATCAGCAATCAACGTTCTTGAATCTTCGTCTCCACCGTCAAACGGTACGTTCCGGTCCGACATTTCGGGTCCGGTCATTAAACCGATGCTGCAATTCTTGAACCGGACCAAGTCATTTTTTTTCATCGACTTCTACCCGTTTTTCGCTTGGTCCGAAAACGCACCTAACATCAGTTTAGACTACGCGCTTTCTAATGCCCAGAATGTAACCTATACGGACCCGGGTACAAACTTGACCTACACAAACCTCTTTGATCAAATGTTTGACGCCGTCGTTTTTGCAATGAAACGTCTCGGGTATCCAGGTATTCGGGTTTTTATAGCGGAAACGGGCTGGCCAAATGGTGGAGATTTTGAACAATTCGGAGCCAATACTTACAACTCTGCGACGTACAATCGCAACGTTGTAAAAAAGCTAACCACAATACCCGCAATTGGCACCCCGGCCCGGCCCGGTGTGGCCATACCCGCCTTCATCTTTTCGTTGTACAACGAGAACCAGAAACCAGGTCCGGGTACGGAGCGACATTTTGGGCTGTATTACCCGAACGGGACAGAAGTGTTCGAGATTGATTTGAGCGGGAAGACACCGCTTTCGGGGTATAAAAAGCCGTTGCCGTTGCCAACCAACAACGAGCCTTATAAAGGGAAGCTATGGTGTGTCGTGGCTAAGGAGGCCAATAGGAGCGCAGTGAAAGATGCCTTGGCATGGGCTTGCTCACAGGGAAACAAAACCTGTGACGAGATCCAGCCCGGGAAAGAGTGCTACAAACCGGTTTCCCTGTTTCGGCACGCGAGTTATGCGTTCAGTTCGTACTGGGCCGATTTTAAGAAGATTGGTGGGGTCTGTTCTTTCAACGGCCTTGCTACAACGACGTTTAAGGACCCAAGTAAGTTACCGAGCCGTCTGGTGCCTATTTTTGTCTGTTGCTTTTCTTTTGTCTTTATATGTGACACTGTGGATTCCTCGCTGCCACCGTCAGATTTGAGGCTTGTGGGGCCTCCTGTCCGTTTATTTATAGACCAATTATCTAAAAAGCCTCTGCCTCTTAATTTTTTAGATCGAAAGGCATCATTTTGCATGTTTTTCAATTCATAAAGCAAGGGCAAAAGCATATTCTTAATTATTATTATTATTAGAGGGTAAATGTTTATATACTTTTCGAACACAAAAAAAGGGGGCCAGGGCTCCACCATGTAAACATTTTATGTCCCGAAACAATTACCTGACGTTACTTAGATGATTTAAATATTATGCTGTTAATATCATTGTAATCATTTGAAAAGAATTGCATTCGTGTTATTTAAGTTCAAAATCATTTTAACAAAAATATATTTATATTAATTAATTAATTAATCATTCGCCTACTGGTGATATGTTTCTAATCCCATTTCAGGTTTTGGACAATGCAAGTTCCCAAGTGTAACTCTTTGAGCGTCTTCTGTAGAGGTAACGAGGATGATGCAGGAACTCACTCCCTGTCTGGCATTTCATTGCTCTACACCCCTTTTAATTGCTTTCACTATTGAAATATGATCATCAATTTTTTTAGTCCTTTCCTTTTTCCTGTTCTTATCTAGAGACAATTCGCAATTCAACCATGATTAAAGTGGGCACCTAGATCACTTTGCTTTATTGTATTTTGATGATGTTTTTTTTTTAAAATATATTTTGAAACAATGTTTTAAATTCTTTATTTTTTTCTGTTAGAGATAATGTTTGAAAAACAATGTTGTTTTGGGATAAATGTGGATTGACCCGGCAATCCTTGAATTAATCCAACTAACTATTGATTTATGCCTTCACCATGCAAATATTTTATTTTAGTTATTAATGAAAATGGTTGGTTGTTGTCTGATTAAATCTCAATGGGATTATTTTAATTAATAATTATCAGTTAACATATAGTTAGTTATATTGAATTTAAATTTATAAATTCAATGTGATACAAAGATAGTTATACTAAAATTATTTTTTTATCTTAAAAACAAATCCTTGATCCATGCTGCAGCGATTAGTCATTTAAAGTTCATAGATAGAATCCGACTGTGTACTTCAGTTAAAGTAATTTCACAAGTCCTGAAATTAATGACTATTTAAATCTTCCATGATTATCATATTAACAACACTAAGACTCGAACCGAGACCACATGAAGAACAAATAAAGTTATTCTGAGCTATTTTCATATCAACACCAACTGGGTTAATGCAAACTTAAATTAAGTTGCCAAGTCCATCATCAAATAAAGTTATTTTGAGCTATTTTCAACTAAATTATCGTGTGATTTACAAATCTTGGAGCCTATAAACTGTAAACACGCGTGCTGATTTTTAAATTTGCAAGTAAAAGAATTTATGTAAAACAAGAAATTATCGAATCTTTTTATTTGATTTATAAATACAAGTCAGAACAAAGATATAAGGATTCCCGGCGGTTTACGGATGAATTTGCCAGCAGATAATGAAGCAATCTGTATAAAAAATCATTGTCCTCTGATGAGATATTTTATTGATGTGGGCCAGATGACTCTATTTTATAATTATTAAAAAAAGATAATAAAGAATGGATTTTTCTATGTATTTCTTTATAAAATATTATTCTAAGTTTTTTTTCATTGATTGATATTTGATATTTGATATTTATTTTGATTTGATTTTTATAGATCTAATCCTATCATACTATCTAGATTTGAGTTTTAATAGGTTAACACGAGTTAGTTTAATTGTTCGTTTTTTATCTTGTTTTTAAATGTTTTTATTTTTCCAATCTCATACTTAAATACTTGATTGATTCATAATTGAATCTTAGAGTTTCTTTTAATTTGTTTTACATAAAGTTATTCCGATATCATAATTTAGATTATAGATTTAGTAAGTTAACTTGAGTTGATATATTATTTATTAATTCCTTTGATTTACGATGCGAGTTATGTCATGCTCAAATTGTTTTTTCCACTTCTAGCTGCTTGTACAGCTAGATTTTTAAATCAAAGTGTATTAAAATTGTTGTAATGAAGTGATATAGTTAACTCGACAAGTTTCAAGCAATTGATAAAAAATATATTTTTTTTAAATAAGATGATTTATTTTAATACCAAGACTACAATATATTAAATTGATCAAGGTTTTATGACTTACTTTGTCAATTATTTAATTACACAACAATAAAATAAATACTTGTAAAATCAAATATAAAACCACTAGAAACGAAGTATCATGACGATGTTTGCCGAAGTAATAAAAAATAAAAACTCAAAATAATCCATGAAAACAAATTCAAAATAAAAAGAAAGGTCCACAAGTTTTGTGGCATGGAAGGAGGTACTAATTAAAGGCAAGATCCTTGTCTGCCGAGATGAGATACCACCAGCTCTTCCTGTCTCCGTCGCTGATGCTCCTCAAGCTTCATTTAAAAAAAAAGATAAAGTTCTTGCTTGCAATTTACTCGAATAAACGATAATTAACCTAACTAATTATGAATTTATGAGAAAGAGATTTGTTTATTTGTGATATCAGGTTTGAAATTTGTGTTGTTAATATGATGAATAATATAGATTTATATAATTATTAATTTTAAATTAATCGAGATATATATAAATGGATTAAAAAAATCTATATTAATTAAAAAAATAAAAATAAACGATAAGTGAAGTGAAGTGAAGTGTTGACTACAAGATAAATAAAGAAGTCTCGTTACCTTATCCCCTCACCTAAAGCTTTGTTATTTAGTGTTCGGATCTTATCCTCTCTCCCCCCACTTGGCCATTATAAATTTGGCTGCCATTATCCCTCCCATGATTTTTCTGAGCCCAACAGTAGACCGCCACCCAATCCCAAGCCGACTCTCGACAGAGCCTTGACCCTTTATCTACTAACACTTATCAAAAACCTCAAGCTCCACTGCCTTATCATCTATTTACCCATCATCATTATTACTCTCTCTCTCTCTCTCTAGGGTTTTTTTACGCTCTGTGAATGGACTATAGCCTCTACGCCACCAGCAACAAGACCCTCTCTCTACGAGTTTTACCGCCAGCGGTAAAATCCCGTAAGTTACCCTCAATTTCGTTTCCCAGTTGGACTTTCAAGTCATCGGCTGCTTTCCTTAACCGGAAAGTAGAGCAGAATCCGAGAAGGGGTGTTTCGGTTATTGTGGTGGCAAGAGCGGGGTCGTCGAGCCACTGCGAGCCGAGCAGCAGCAGCAGCAGCTTGAACACCCCGCTGGAACTGAGGTCCTCGGCTGGGAAGTATCTGAGTGGCGTGTTTCAGAATCAGAGACAGCTTTTTCATGTTGCTGTGGCCGATGAGTTGAAGTTGTTAGCCGATGATAGAGATAGTGCGTCGAGTCGCATGGTTCGCAGCACTGGCTCCGATGAAGCTTCTCTTCACAGGTCAGCAATTCACTCTTGATTCTCTATCTTCCCTTATTTTAAAGAAAATAAATAGATAAATAGAACAGTGTTCAGTCTATCATATTCGATAACACGTCGTGTCTTCGATCAGCTTATACGTCAATCGAAGCCTTGATGTTTTTTTAAGGTTATACGGCATTTTTTTAAGGTCGTAATAATTGAAGTTTGTGCTCGGTAGTGACAACACAGTAATACCACAAACTTTCCTCATCATTAATCCCCAAGCTATTTACTCTCTGCATAGGACAGAGGCATCGCTTACAAAATAATTCCAATTTCTGTTGAAAATTGCAGAGATAGCAAGAACATCTCATTGTGTTTTAAACATTAGCCTGATTTGATGATTTCAGTTTTTTAATCTTACTTGGTAAATTTTATAAATAAGAAATTGGTGGGCTTTCCAATTCAATGAGCTGACAAGTAACGATTAGAATAAAATAAATAACATGGTGTAAGGAAAAAATAATTAATTTACTAATTAAATGGGTAGAGGATTGCTTGTTTGCTTGAAATTTAATGGGGTCAGGCTTTCAATGACTGGAGGTTTATGATGTGATGTTGTTAGTCTGGAAAACAGTACCTGTCTATGATTATATAGGATGTAAGGTGTAGATTTGTTGCCTTTGGGAAAGGCTTAATTTTTCCTCCTATAGCAAAAGATTTTTTCCCTTTCCTTTTCCTTCATGGATGCCAAGGTGGCTTTTATCCTAAAGTTATCGAAGGTTTCACATAACATGGAGAATCTGAATTGTGAATCATTATTTTTTACCCCCATTTTTTCAGCAGATTCATGGGTATTTCACCTGTATAAATCAAAAGAATTTCTTTTTACCATACGGTATCCACGCATTTAGGAAATCATTGCTGTAAAATTACAAACCAACTAGTCTAGTGGTATTTTTGCATCACTTAGCTACCTTAAAGATCACGAAACAGATGCATGGCTGTCGAAAGATCCAGTTGCCTGATAGTTCTGCATATGGACTTTTTGATCACCATAGTAATACATGTTCTATATTACCTGATTGAATCAAATGGAGTTACTCAGCTGCCTAATAATAGAGTTTCCTTACTTTTGAGTGCCAGGAGGATTGCTGAGCTGAAAGAGGACGAGTGCCGAGTTGCCGTTGAAGATGTCATGTATATGTTAGTTCTTTACAAATTTTCTGAGATCAGAGTCCCTTTAGTTCCAAAGCTCTCTAGGTGCATCTACAATGGCAGGCTAGAGATTCGACCTTCAAAGGACTGGGAGCTAGAGTCCATCCACAGCTTTGAGGTCTTAGAGATGGTCAGGGAACACGTCTCTACAGTTATTGGCTTGAAAGCAAATTCTAGTGTGGCAGACAGTTGGGCAACAACTGAGGTCCAAAAGTGCCGGATTGGTAGAGTATATGCAGCCTCGATTTTATACGGTTACTTCCTCAAGTCTGCCTCCTTAAGGCATCATTTGGATTGGTGTCTGGCTCTGCCCCACCAAGATATTCATCTTGGTCATAGGACCACCCTTCAGTTTCCAGAGTCACTGCCTTCTTATGGAATAACAAATCTTGTTTTTGGTCACATGAGCAACAAGCAATCGGAGTCGCAGGGAACACGGTTAAACAGGCCGAAAACGGAGCTTGAAAAACTGAAGTGCTACATGATGGGGTTTGATTCCGACACACTGCATAGATGTGCAAAACTGAAATCTGAGGAGGCTGTGAATTTGATCGAGAAGCACAGCTGTGCACTGTTTGGAGATGAGAAGACCGGTGTGCTTGAGAACGACGAGGTGATCTTGACCTCATTCTCGAGCTTGAAGAGATTGGTTTTGGAGGCGGTTGCTTTTGGTTGTTTTCTTTGGGACACAGAAGAATATGTCAACTCTGTATATAAGCTTAAAGACAACTAAAGGAAAGGGAGCAAGTTTCAAGAGAGGATTGGCTACTGGGCAAAACTCTTCTTGTACATAGGAGCTTGATTGCTGCATTTGACTCTTCTTCCCAAGTTCCTACAGTTTATTGTATAGACTACATGGAAATAGAGTATATTGTATAAAACTGTTTTAGCTACTCGTATACAGTTCTGCTAAGCTAGGTTGACTGATGTTTCAACTGGCGAGTCAAAGTTTTGAGTTCTCAGGTTCTGTAAATAGCAGTTGCAGAAATTTGGTGCTTGCAAATTTCTTTTCCTTCTTTGCTTTCTGGTACAGTGGATATGTATAACTCTTACTGCAAAATCTTTTTCTGAAATGGAATCGGTTGTAGGATGTCTGCTGGTTAAACATCTGATGATCTCTACAGTGCGAGTTCTTGGTTGTTACTCTGTTTTTGGGTGAGGTTAAAGCTTTGCTGGCAGTGTACTTGTTGCACATGGGAGTGGATTACAAAACTGTAAGCTGCGCTCAGACAGAATCCAGAATTCAACGAAGAATCCGGTACCTTGTCTGCTCCAAAAATTCTATGCTGCCAATGGTTGCAACCTCAAAACTCCATGCTCTGATGAAGGGTTTCATTTCGAAAGGTTTTGAAGATTAATCCAATCAAACCCGGCTAAACTATCTAAACCAGCTAGCCAAATCAACAAGAATTATTTTTAATTTTTGTTCAAAACAATGTCATTTCAATTTTAGATTTACTCGATAAATCTATGACTTGATGCTTGGATTGAATGTTGTTTCAGTTTGGGGTTGACTCGATAAATCACAACCCGGTCCGGTCCGGTCCTTGGTTGCAAAGATCCCAGGCCAGGTCTGTAACGATGAGTAAGAGTGTCAATTACTCAAAATCATCCATTGAGTTTCCAAGAAGTTATGAAGAGTAAGGGCAACAACTACCCCTTAAAATTAATAAAACCACACGTACAGCAAATTAACTACATGGGATTCAATGGTTTCAACTATATAAACTAACCCCATAGTCAACGTCACCTCAGTTTTGAAAAGTTCCACATTTTGATTCAATCAAGATTTTACACCATACTTATACTCCGCAACATAATGCACTTGATAGATGTGTCTTTGCCAAGTCTTCTCCCCTGTCTCTAAAAACTAAAAAAAATGTTTTTTTTTCTGGTCAGGTTCATTTTCTTGGCCATAACTGCATTATCAAGCCTCGTTTTTCGATTAATCTTCTCCGCTACTGCTTACCTTCTTGTGTTAATTATCCAAGGATGCAGATTACCGAGCCAGGCTGTCCAAGGAGGACTGCAACTGATTGCCGATGCGACCAGGGCTGTCTTCGAGCTTGTCTTGGAGTTTATTGTGGAAAAGATAAGTTCTTCAACCGCTGCTGCTTTTGATCTTCTGATAGAAGGAATTTCAGCTTCTGCTGCTCTCACAGGATCAGCTCTTGAAGGTCTGGTGGAAAAGACAAGAAATTCTCTTGGTGGGGTGTTAGAAAATTCATTATCTCAGCTTGCTGAGGATTTTGGAGAGATGATTTCAGCTATAATGACAGCTTTATGGAACAATTACAAGGATGCAGTGCAATATTTCACACAAAATGCTTAATTATTGGGTATATTTTCAAGTCTCTCGCGCTTGTACAATATTCCTATATATCATATGTAATCAATGATTTTCAATTAGATTATGTTCTTCACACTTAATTATTCGTTTATATAATTCTTTTTCTGCATATTATCCGCATGAAAATATTATTTTAAAAAAAAAAAAATCTACTTGCATGCATAGGGATCGCAATTGCTCCACCTTCTTCCAATCCAGGATATCTAAATTCATCATCCATCCTGCCACAGTATACATGATCCTATCCATTTTTGTCTTTTTTAAAATCTATTTAAAACTTGAGCTTTAAAATTACTTCGTGAACCATAAACCATAGAACTATCGAATGGAATTTGAATTTTAAATATACACAAAATTATAAAAACTTTCATGAATCATATAAAAAAAATCCACGAATCATATTGAAAAATAAAATAAAATTACTGCCTTGTAAATAATAGATAAAATTAAGTTTGAAACCGGGCAAGGAGGGGTCGGGTAAAGAGCCCTTATCCACCTTTACATTCTGCGACGATCAAATCGAATCGGCTAGCATCGGAGACCGAACGGATGGAATATTGCATCCCTACCTATGATCACCATCACAGGAACGGAGCTCGGATAATTCCGAATAGGTTACTACGTCTTTATCTAGAAGCAATACATTCATGTCATGGATACTCCACGTGCCGAAGGATCGCGCCTTGATCAAGGTTAATCCTCGAGGGGGCTCGTTAACTCCTGAAGCTCGGAAAAAGTCAGGTGTGAACAAAAGAATCGGAGCATAAAAAATACTTTTCATGGATGACTTCTTACGCGGACAACCGGGTTTTTCAATTTATAGTATTTTTTTATTCCTTTTCTGTTTCTTTCATTTCTTTTTTCAACGGTCAAGATTACCTTCTAGAGAAGGACTTTTTGGAGCTGCTGGACATGGTTTTAAAACCTAATCCGGCTTTCCAGGTCGATTCAATAACCTGTTGAGATGGTTCTTGAACTCAAGAAAATCCAGTTGATCAATCCATTATTTCTAAATTAGTATATAAAAATAATTTTAATATATACATATATCTAAAAACAATTAAATTTTGGGTAACCTCAGTACCGAACGGAGGCTTAACAGAGTAAAAAGAAAAACTTTTCTGGCAAAAGCGTCATAATTGTTGTCCTTTTTAGGAGAGCTACGGTAGAGTCACAACAGTTGCATGAAGTTTCCAAGAAATTGCAAAGAAGTCATTCAAGTATTCGTGGGGTATATTTTGTAGTGATATTTGTATCTATCTTGGGTGTATTAGGGTTTTGGATTGTGAGGTAATTTATTGAGAGGTTATTTTCTTGGAAGAGGTTATTAAAACATTAATATTATAACCGCATTAAAGTATATGTATTTTTTTTAGTTATATTATCTTGTATGTGAGCTGCACGATAAGTCGCCGCCAAGATTTGAACAAGATCGACTGTATATTTGTAGAAAATAATTGGAGATCATTATGATTTTTGAGATTTATAAATGTAACCGTCTCGTAGTTTATAGCAAGTGAAGATTCATGTTATACATATCCAACAAGGGTTGCAAAAAGGAGTGACCAATGGTTCAAAGAATTTGATATGGACAAAAAAATCCAACCAGTTAATTTTGTTTTCAAAATATGAACCGAACCGAATAACCAAACCACCGTTAATATGTTTTAAAACTGAATAAATCCAACTCAATCCATGAATATTTTAATTAGGTTACTTTTTAATGAGCTTTGGTTTCTATTTTATAATGAGCCTTTAATTTTTTGTGGGTTTTTTCAGTTTAGTTCAGTTCAGTTCAGTTCTACTTTATTTTGGTTTTAATAAACAAATAATCTAAATTATCCAGAATTCATGGGTGTTACTTTTATCGCGCATGGTTTTGCATCATTGGTACTTTCAAAGAAATCGTCCGAGGGCAGAAAATTAGGATTCAGAAGTGGGGATTTTTAATAATATATTTTTTTATTTTTACCATCAACATTTATTTATTTATTTATTTTTAAAAATTTATTTATTCTGTGACCAAACGCCAACTTAATCTCTCTATCACCCAAACCCCCCCCAAAAAAAAAAACTTTAATGCGCATGGTTCTGCAGCATTGGTACATTCAAAAGAAATCGTTTAGAGCAGAATTAGGATTTCAGAAGTGAGGATTTAAAAAAGAAAGAAAACCACCATCACCACGAAAATGAATAAAAAGACGAGGAATAAGATATTTTTGGAAGGGCCAAATACCTTAAATATTAAAAATTTCAATTGTCTGCCCCATGGTGTAAATGTACATTAAAGTGAACTTTGAGAGTCAATATTGGTCCGGGGAGATTTGATTTTCCCAGGGCCTGTATTTTCTACCAATGAAATGCTGCGCAGTTGCATCGCATCGAGCAAGAATGAAACCTATGCAGTGCTAAATAAACTTTACAAAATCAAATAAAATAAATTACCGGTTATTTGTCCGCCTTTCTTATTTGATCCAACCAGTCAAGTCAGTCAGAGGTAATGACTTTGTTGAATTGGAGAGGACATGGCCAGTAATGGACAATCTAGGAAGTTAGGCTGTAGCGATGTAATTGTGAACCCAGATGATTGTGGAACACCAGCCGATGGATGCTGAATCGAGCTGCCAGGAAATCACACCAAAACGAAAAAATAGATCAGATCAAATGTCCAGGAATGTGATGTGGATGATGAGGAAATGCCATCCAAATATAGCACCACAAAATTAAAGAGGGCCTATATTTTCCACCAAAAGAAAATATGGATCACAATATTACGTTATCATGCTTTGCATGGATATAATGAAGCAACAAAGGACAGTTGAGCAGATTAAACTAGATAATAATTATCGAAGCAATTCCAGACAGTTGAGAGTTGGATATCGTTAGATACTTCTCTTTTCAGTCACCAGACATGAACTCACCTAAATGATAATGATAGTGATGATTCAACTGGAGGGTGGATTCCATTTTGATCAGGAGATAGTAGCGACCAAAATACTGGAACAGATTCGTCGAAAAATTGGAAGATTAGAGTCAGCATCTCATATAATGCAGCAACATAAAAAAAACCTATGACTACAGTTCCTAAACATTTGATGGAACTTGCACTTGGTATTGTAACATCAAGGTGCTTGATGTAAGTTTACATCTTCTACCAGATAGTGTTCATTTACAGTTTCCTCAAAATTACAAAGAATGCTAAATGATACCTGCAAGGTCCAACCAAACTATTACCTGACTGTTCTTGGTGAGCCTTCAAATCAGAGCAAAACACAAAATCCTGCATCACATGCTATAAAAAATTTCAGCTGACAAAGCAACAAGTTTCATGTCATGTATATAATCATACATATGTTAAATAGCCATCTTAAGTTTGTTGTACTAACTCACCTCCCGCATGCCTTGAGAAACATTTTGGACTGCATCTGCATGAAATAAGTCTCCTGGTTAAGCACAAACATTAGTTTGCCCCCTATAAAGAAAAGAAATAACTAAACAATATAACGGTTCAGTCCTACGAGAGACCAGAGGTATAATGATTTTTACCCAAGTTTGAAACACTGGGTTTTACAGCGAGTGTCAATCCAAGAAAACAGTCATCAGGTTCAGCACCAAAATCCCATAGATTTAACTCAAGATTTGGCTTTGGTCCTGTTGAATTGCATTAAAGGAAAATGATACATGTCATCCTATAAACAACATAAACAAACTGGATCATTTAAATTTAAAATCCAGAGGTGAGAGAATATTAACCCTTGTTATTTAGTTTCAGTTCAAGAGGATCTCGAAGTGGATAAGGAACCCACATACCCACCTATCAAAGAGGGACCAGGACATGTTAGTAAAAATGATTATCATGCTAGAGAAGAAAGCAAACTTGAGAGAGTTCATATTACATGGAAAAATGGATGTTGCAGTGACTGTTCAGCAGTTGGCCTCTTTAATGGATCCCACGAACACAATTGCTAAAGAAAGTCAACATGAAGCATTCAAGTAATTAAAATGCAGCAAAACAAGAGTTTAGTTCAGGATGAACCAAAAATAATTGGTAATGAAATAATCATGATGTTATATCAAACATCAACACTCACCATAATCAAATCAATAGCTTCTAAGCTAGCATTGGGAACGATATCAGATAGGTTGGCAGGTAATATCTGTCCACAAACAATACTTAAAAATATGAACAACAATAACAATGATCGTAAGCACAAAATCAAATATAAAAGTCGGGGAAATGGAAAATATAAATAGCTTAGCTTACCTCTGCACAACTAAGGTTCATCAGTAGAGAGACATTTGAAGCTTTAGGGAATGCAGTCGGCTCTGGGGTACCAAGAACACAGCATATCTTGTACAACTGATCTATTTCACTGTGCATGGGAAATTCAATTAGTTTGTCAGGTTTCTCTTTAATTCAGAACAAATCAAATCAAATGATAATAAATGTTCATGTGAAATTGCTAAAGAATAGGAGTAAATTCTAGTCCTCCCTATCAGGACTCCACTTCAGCCAGACCATGACTAGATACTGGCCTCGTGTAAAAAAGTGTCCAAAACATAAGCCTGCATTCTACAATATATCACTACAATTATAGCCCATCATACCTTTTCTTATACTATAAATCCACTGTCTAAACAGAAGAGTAGTTAACCATGAGGAGAGAACAGGCAGATGATTATTAGTACTAATTCATCTTCAAGTTAATGAGTACCCTCACTCCAGTTTAATTGGGAAATCTAAGTTATTTTAGAGGTCTAACACGTGAAAAAATATCCATGAACCATAATGTTATCAAATGATAGCACTTGCTTAATCCAGCTTGAGTGGGTTCATTGAGTCAGGAGTGGCTGGTAGAACAATGAACAAAACCAGAAACAGAATTATATGAAACCACATCTTTCTTACTATAGGCATGACTAAAGAACATAGAATCACCTTTCACCAGGGAAAATAGGGGACAGAGTGAAAAGCTCAGCTAGTATTGCACCAACTGCCCACATATCTGTATATACTTTCAGGGGTTAGTTTTCAATGGATGAGAGAAAAATGCTACAATAAATCATTCTAAAAAACCAACATAAAATGGAATGGAGCATCATTAATTTATTCACAGGATTCGTGCATCAATTTATTCATGTCTAGTAGATAATGTTGAAAACATTCAATACATTGAACCGTTCCTGCTGGAGCTGACATTCAGGACCAGAAATGGTCATCCTAATTAGCCTTCCTCGGTGAAATTAGCCATAACATACACAATCTTGATAACATGATTGCAAATGATTAAACAGCTTCACTCGGCAATTGACAATTGGAAGTATTATTGATAGTTCTAGTTAAAATATTTCTGAAGACAATGTTGAAAACTTCTCTTAAACTGATTTCAATATATATATCATCTGTTGTTCTCTAGTTAAATTCAAATAGGCAAAAACAGAAGAAGGATCAGTTGACCGATATAATCCATCCCAGCCTTTTTTTCTGAGGGTAAAACAACTCAAACTTAAAAAATAAAGATGAAAAGAGTTTCAGATTGGATGAGGAGAGAGAAAAGACGTACCAATTGCAGGAGTATATGTTGACGACTGCAACAGAACCTCTGGAGCTCGGTACCTGGCACCCAGACCAAAAAGAAACAAGAAGTGTACTATTTTTTAGTGGAAAAAAAAAGTTCGCCAGAAATGTCATGGATATGCACACAGACACTAACATGTAATGGATAGGAAGAAATCCTTACCACCGTGTGGAAACATATTCAGTGTAAGGAGGCGCTGATGAAACTTCTCTAGCCAGTCCAAAGTCAGCAATTTTAAGAACATCCTTTGTCACAAGCACATTCTCTGAATATGAAATGAATGTCAATTATTAATATTCCATGTCAAAATCTCTAACCACCAAGAAATATTGATCTTAAACCATGAATTTATCAACAACACTCATAAAAGAAAAACTTATTGTCTTACCAGGTTTCAAATCCCGATGGAAATATCCATTTGTATGCATGTGAGTAAGTCCTTGAAGCACCTGAGACATAAAGTTCCGTATCTCTTCCTCTGAAAACGGTCTCTGCTGCTCTCTCATTATTTGGTAGAGATTGCATTCCTTGTAGGAAGAATTCCAGAAACAAGCAATTATTAATTGATGAACAATCATTTATAGATTTATTCAAGTTACAGTTTCAAAGCATAAAATCAACACCCTAGCAAAAAAAATGAGTAATCATGTCTATAGTGTGGGAAATGATGGTCAGAATTAGAAGTTTTGCATCTCAAGAAAAGTGTGGCCTCAAACAAGGTGAATTGGTAGAAAAAGATTCATGTAGCTGATGATGCTGGATTAGGATTAAGAATTAGTAGAGTATTGCTGGTGTAAAAAGAAGCATGGACCCAGAACACAAGATCCCTTACCATGTGTTCAAAAATGAAAAATAGTTCATTGTTTTCCCTGACAACTTCTTTCAACTTTACAATATTGGGATGATTCAATTTACGGAGGGCCTGCAGAAGACAATGTTAAACTTGATTGTTTACTGAGCATACTTATCATGTGAAACAATTTGATGATAAAAACATTACCAAGGAACACACCTTTACTTCTCGTAAATTCATGCAGTCTTCCCAGAAAAAGAACTTTCTCTTCATTTTCTTCACAGCAACCTGAGATCAGAAATAATACTGTTACAATAATTTTAACAATCAAACAGGAAACACAGGGAACTCCTTTCTTACAGAAACAATATAAGAGGATACTTATTTTTCATATGCCCCACAGGTGTGGCTACAAATTTAAACGCAGCAATTTGCCAAATAAACTCACTTAGGACATTATAATTGCAGTATACAGCTCAAATTGTTAGAAGGGAGTTCCCTACACCTGAAATTTCCAGCTTCATGTCATCTCATATTGTTTAACCAAAGTTGTTATTTCATGCATCTTTAGCTAATTTCATGACTTCTGATACTGAAGATTTAATGTCAGGTGAAGAAGGTCTCTCAGCTGTACATTTATATAATACATGAGTTTAATTCACTCATCATTTCTCTGACTCTCAGCCATAGTAAGCTAAAATTTAAACGGTAGCTTTTATATCAAGCCCAACAGATTGGATAAAAATAATTTCACTACCATTGAATCCACTGGGAAGTATAATAACAGCTAAAATAAGGTGCTTATGTGAAGAGTTCCTTACAATTTCATATGTTTCAATATTGATGGCCTTAAATACACAACCACAAGTACCATCACCAATCTCTTCCAACATTTTATACCTGGGAAGAAAATAAAAAAATGTTATCCAAGAAAAACCCTGTCACTCAAGAATGATACAAACCTTACACACAAACAAACATACAAGATATATACCTATCCATTGTTAGAATTGTTGCAGATGACAATCAAAAATTTGTCAAAGGACTTCTAGGAACCGCCCTGTAGAGGCCTCTACACTTTCAACATAGTGTTGGCTACTAGCGAGAATGCAAGGTTTACTGCTAAACTGTAACTTGTTATATACAACATCGACAGGAAGACAGTTGTCATGGTAGGGGTGATTAAATATCAGCCAAATTATCATCAACATGCTTAAGTGCAGCTTCTACAAGCTGCGATCAGCTTGTATCATCTAAGATTAACCAATCTCTCCTCACTTAAATCTTTACTAGCGAAGCATTCTGAAGTTCAGATTTCAAGCCATTTATTGTAATTTACTGACCATGCTCCTTTGTCGAAAAATTGGGATCAGCTGCAAAAACAAAAAAATAATAATAAATTGATTAAAAAAATAATGATAAATAAGAAAACTAAGAAGAATTTCATATGCGGATACGAGATAAAAATAAAATCAAAATCAAAATGGAGACGTTTTGGATCTAAAGCTTTTAAGCATTCATTTGTTCCTTAGGATTTATGTTCTAAAATGAAGAAATCAACCTAAATTACACTAATTATGCAACAAATACCAAAAAAAATCATTAAAACACAGTATCAATTTCACAAATGAAGTTAATATTTCCAATAATTCAAGATTTGATTTTCTAACAAGTAAAAAAAAAAAAAAGTAATTGATCATATTGATACAATAAAAACACACTAGAAAATTCAAAATTATAAAAAAATCCAACGAATACACACTAATTGATTATCTACAAACGGCAAGATCAGTGAAATATCTTCAAATCTTTATTTAACAAGAAATGCAAAGAAAGAAAAACACAGTGATGCGTAGTAATAATCTACTGCTTAACACCTTAAAGAATGAATCTCCGTTTGATCGCTGATAACAGAAAAGAGATAACAAAGAGAGAGAATCTTATAGCATACGCCACACAAAAATAAATAAATAAAACCATGAAAACTAAGCCAAATTCAACTACATAGCGCTGTAATTCAAGTTCTTATATTTCAAGCCTGGGTTATTTTAAAAAAAAAAACACTTGTTATGTTTTTTTTTAATCCACTCTCTGCTCTTTCTTAACAGAAACTTAAACGGCGACATTTTTCTTTTCAGAGAAGTTACAGTTCAAGAAAACTGAAGCAGAGAGGCAAAAAATCAGAATTCACAAAAATAATAGAAAAATCACCATGGATGCTCAAAGAGTTAACCACCAGAGGCAGCGGAGATCTAAACTGAAGGGGAAAAGGGTTAAGGATCGCTAATGCAAGAGCAAGAACAAAGAGCGAGATGGTCTTTATAGAAAGGGAGAGGGATTTGGATTCTGGAGAAGCGATGGAAGAGGATAATTCCGAAAGAGAACCAAGAAAAATAGGGAGTTTTTGAAATTAAAAAATAAAATTATTATTTTTAATGTTTGTTTATGATTGGTATTATTTTATTTGTGAATAAATGAGAAAGGAAGAAACTGCTTGGTTGTGGTGGGGAAGGTGTGGCCCCCACGTTGATGTGATCTTTTTATTTCTTTGCTTATTGATTTACTAAATGACCCCTCAACGACTTGTGTGCAAATTATAACTTAGTCCCTCACATTTGTCAACATTAATTGAATAGTTCTTGTGAATTTACAAATTAACTAATCAGTCCTTTTGTGTCTATTTTTAGTAGATGATGATGACCAAGCCTTTATTCCAAGGTTTGCGTCTAGCTTCATATGCAATGGAGGAGCTCCCGAACAATGTTTTCTTAAAAAGAAGAAAAGGTAACTGGTATAAAAAGAGTGATGAGAAAAAAATTGAGAACAGAGAGGTATTAAATTAGGCATAGTCCAAATTCATTGATGTCTGATTGATTAATTTTAAAAAATAAAAGACTAATTTATTTATTTTGTAAACATAGATGGACTAAAAGATAATTCACTCATGGGGATGAATTTGACGTTTCTAGTACGGGGTGATGTGGGGATAGCGGGTGGAGGACTTAACCGTCACTTGAGGGAATGGATTGGGTTATTTTGGTCATTTATGTGCCCTTGGTTTTGTGGTGTTAAGGCGAGTTTGGACCGACAACCGGTTCATTTGGGGAGCTGTCTCTTGGCTACCAAGAGAGATGGAAATATTTTGGTAATTTCAGGTACAAGAGTGAAACGTGTAAAGAATGCAGAGAGGATGGGGATGAGTATGAGATTTTCTTGTGGATTTAGGGCTTTTAACTGTGGTTAAAATCTAGATCGGTCAACCAGTTAATTTAATGTTTAAGTTGAAAAGAAATAACCAGGTAAAAAGCTGGGGAGCAATTAATCCAGCAACCCATTAACCTCTTAAAAATCTCATTAACTTGTTTTGTAAGAAAAAAACAGTAAAACTAATACTGTTTTTTTATAAAAAAAATATAAGATTTTTTAATAAGTTAACTCTTTGAGCTCTGACTTATAGCCCAGTTTTGCTCTAAATTGATGCTCGAGTTTGATTTTTAAACTATATTTATAATTTTTGAAAAGTTGATTTCACTATTATAAAGCTTGTTAGTCTCTTTGATTTAATTTATTGAACTTAAAACCCAATTTAATTATAATTTTGATTTCGAAAACAATTTTGATTGCATCCAATTAAAATTATCGTATACAAAATTTCGTAACATTACACTTCACATGAGACAAAACTATCAATTTTTCTTGCTTGTATTGAAGTTACTTTTCAAGGAAATGGAGTTTTATCAGTATTTTTAGATAACATTAAATAAAATAAATAAAAAGTGAATAGATAAAAAGCTATAAGTGCCTGTTTGGGAGTACGATTGCGGTAGTTTTTCAAAGTGTTTATCGTGCCGAAATACATCAAAATGATGTTTTTTTATTTTTTAAAAATCATTTTTGAAATCAGCACATCAAAATGATCTAAAAATACTAAACCACCGGTCTTTAAAATGTAAAAAAAAAAAATCAAATTTCACTCAAAAACAATTTGTATCGCAATGCCAAACGGGGTCTGATACGGTTGTAAAACCTTACCCTGAACGTCCATCAAGAGCATGGCACAGATTATGGAATAGAAAGGTTAAGAGACCGTTTGGCACAAACCTTTGCTGAAATTTAAATTTATTTTTTTTATTTTAAATAAATATATTTTAGTATTTTTATATTATTTTGATGTATTTCAACATGAAAAGCATTTTAAAAAGTTATTACAACTACACTCCTAAACATACCCTAATTCAGGTATGAGATGACATGGTCAACTCTGATTTTTTTTTCAATATCACGTGGTTTTCATTATTTATTTTTTAATTGCTAGCGAGTCGAGGATCAGGTTTGAACTTTGAAGTGAATCGGCAAATCAAACTGTGTTTTGAAATTTTAATTGGATCAATTTTATTTATTTTTGTTTTGTTTTTTTATTTTAAATTCATGTTAATTCAAGTCTTGAGTTGACACTACTGTGTGTTGACTTGTCAAGCCAGAATAAATTATAGGATAGTAATTGTAATATTCATTTATTTTTACCATGTTAGAAATTAATTTGAGATCTTACATGTTTTTTCCCGACATGTATGATCTTTATTTTATCTTAGTACATGCTAGCACCAACTTTTTTTATTCACAATTATAATTTTTACTCGGTATCAAGAAATACATTAATGACACCTACACAATCACTATTTTATATTTAAAAAAATATTTGACCCATGTCAAGAAGAGTCAAATAGACGTGTTAACCCGTATCGAAATGAGTTGAATAGACGTGTTGATATATTTTTGTATTTATTGGCATAAATAATTATTGATTTGTTTAATTAAATTAAGACAGGCTTTTTGGTTTATGATTAAGTTTTTTTTTTTTGTAAATAATAATTTAGAAAACATCGCATATTAATTTTTTTGCAAAAAAAATTATTCTGATTGCGATGAAATGCGGATCAAATAACTAGTAATATACTAATATTACCTGATTAATTGTATACTTGGCCATGTGTATTAAACCTTGTGCAATTTAGAGGTTAACCTGGCAACCCCATCAATAAGACCTGGTAATATTTTTTTATATTCACTAGCATGAATAATTATCTATTTTGTTTAATTACCTTTTAATTTCCTGTAAAAATCAAACTGAAAATATTGTTTTATATATTTTTTGCTACATAAATATCCAGCTCGCGATAAAATGCATGTCAAATAGCTAGTGATGCACGAATATGGTGGATTAATTGTTTTGTGGTTGCTAGTTGCTACAAACAAATCATACATGTGCCTCGGATTTGGCATAAGATCATTACCAATTGTTGGCTATATTATCAAACCTCGTACAATTTGGAGGTTAACTTCGGTAACCTGTTGATCCTGAACTTGATTTGAAGGGCTTTGTTCATCAATGTGAAACACCGCGCGTGCACTCATTGTGTATTGTGAGCCGAAGCAAAAAATAATCATTTTAGTTCCTATTTATTTTTTTATCGACCAATTCTTCAATTGCAAAATTGATACGCAATTGCTTTGTTGGACAGGGGGGATTTAAGAAGTAGAAAAGGTTCCTGAAAATAAATGGCGTATTAAAATCTGGTATGAAAAAATCAATTTAGTCCGCGTTGCAATGTTCCCATGTGGGGGGGGGGGGGGGGGGGGGGGGGTCATAGTTGAAGTCAAATTTGACCACTAATGATCAATCTCAATGTCAATGAATTCTATTCGGCGAGTAAAGTTTCATCCAGGTGTTTCTTTTTCTACATTCAAATTGTCCGAAAAGACTCGTACAAGCTTGGGAAGAGTTTTGATGGTGGGTTGTTTTTGAATTTTTAGGCTTTTTTTTTCAAAATTTTCAAGGTTATTAATGAGTTTATCAATATGTTTCTTAGGTGTCATTGTTTTAAACGAGTTGAAAATCATTTTTTGAGGGTGATTTTTCAATAATCTTTGTTTGTCAAAAACTAGGTCAACAAATGACGAGTCATTTGCAGTTTTTTTTAAGAAAATAAAAGGTGAATGAGAATGGCTCGCGTGCCAAACCTGTTTCAAATGTCACATGTTAACACTTATCATACATGACTTTTTTTTCCAGTTCATTTTTAACTTTTTAAAATAATAAAATAATATTTTTTCATTGTTTTTTTAAATTAATTACTCTTATTTATTTTTATCATCCATATATTTTTGCATTTAATATACAAAATCACTTGAAAAAAAACTTGTATATTTATTTATTTATTTTCATGGAAAAAGGTGCAGAGCAAATAACTATTATATAATTATTCTGGCTCGGGGTAACAAAGGCCGCCCCCCTTCCCACCCCAGCCACCCGCCATTTGCTAGCTGGTAACAGCCAACACATATAAAATAGTCCCCATTGTGCCCGCAAGGAAGGATGTTCAACTCTCGATTTGCAGAAACTCTTGGGAGCACCGCCACCATTATCAGATTCACAATAACACTATTGTATAGATGATAATTTGTTTGTTATTGTGTTTTAAAAATATTTTTTAAAAAATATATTTTTATTTTACATTTTTTATTTTTAATGCTTTTAAATCATTTTTACTAATATCAAAAATAGTTTTAAAAAATAAAAAAAATATAATATATTTTTAAATTAAAAATACTTTCAATTTACGACGGTATCATAAACTCTCTAGTTGCGGTAGGGTATGTGGCGTATAGACGACACCAAGGTGAATAGGAAGGACCTCACCCATGCCGAACTAGAAACGAATGTTTGCCAATACGGCTGGTCTCTCTTAAATATCTGGCTATCTTATCCAGACAGCATTGCCAATATTGCTGTGTTTCGAAACATATTACTTTTTAAAATATTTTTATTTAAAAATATATTAAAAAATATATTTATTTTATTTTATTTTATTTTTTATATCAGTATATAAAAATATCTTAAAACATTAAAAAAATATAATTTAAAATAAAGAATAAAATAATTTATTTTTATTTTTTTTAATATTTTTAAAATACAGTGATAAACATATTTTAGCTTTGTATTGATTGGTTTTGATGTTTTTATTTTAAAATAATTAAAATGATGCTTGATAACATGGTAATGATTTTTTTAAAGTATTCTTTTATTTAAAAAATATTAAAATAATATATATACATATATATTTTTAAATATTTTAACCCAATACATAAAAAAATTTAATATATATTTAAATATTTTTAAAACATAGTTTATACCGTATTCCAAATCAGAGTCTGTAAACTTGGTTTTTGAGATTTACAAACTCACTCTAATCTGGTGGCCAGGAAATGCACTAATGAACGTCACACTGTATTGATAGCAAACAAGAAGATCGATTAATACGTGGTATCAATTGTTTTTTAAAATATTTATTATTGTTGTTATTATTTAATACCAGCCTATCAAAATAATAAAAAATATTATCTATTTATTTTTTAAAATACTCTTAGAATACAAAAACAAAATAAACCATATTCCATCTTGTTTTAAAAGTTTTTTTTATGAACAACGTGAAATCCTTCTATTAGAAAAAGCGAGGGCGAGAGCTTGGTGTGTTTGATATTGTTTTTATTTTTATGGTTGAGGTTTGAAAAAAACAATTTTTTTAAAAATATTTTTACCGCGGTTCAAAATAAGTTGTGAAGTGTTTAGTTAAAATTGTAGTTGAGTTTGAGGTTGAAAAAAAACAGTTTTGTGTGTTTGGTTATTATGCTTTTTATATTACTTTTGATTAATTTTTAGATTATTTTAATATTAAAAATATATTTTTTATATTAATAAACATATATTATGTAAAAATTATTTATATTTTAATTAATTTTTAGATTATTTAAATATTAAAAATATATTTTTTATATTAATAAACATATATTATATAAACATTATTTATATTTTAATTAATTTTTAGATTATTTTAATATTAAAAATATATTTAATATTAATATATCAATATATATTTATTCTCTCTCAGCCCCAGCCTAATATATATTTAAGTTAGACAAAATATTTCATGGCCAACACATCATTAATTTGTTGTCCTTTAATATCCAAAAACCTGCCCCCAAATTCATATTTCATGACCTAATATATTTTATTCTCTCTCGGGCCCCCCCAACCCGCTCCCTCTCTTCTCACCGCATTCCGCGAACCTGTGGTTTGTAAATATTTTGGGGTGGGTCCCATGCCACAAAACCTGTGTTTTTTATTTAACCAAACACCATTTGTCACTGTTTTTTTCAAACCTATGTCTGTACCTCAATACCAAACGGGTACTAGACGTGTGTACGCATCCCAGTCCCAAACATCTTTCCTTTTTAAAGAATCTCTGTTTATTTTTTAAGAAATTGTTTATTTTTTAATTTAGAATAACATTAATTCTATATAAAATTATTAAAATAATATTTAAAAAAACTATGCAACTTTATCATATAATATTTAATAAGATTATATTTTTTTATGGCAACGTTAAAAATTATTTTTGATGTCCTAATATGCAAAATATTGTCAAAAAATATGCTCATAATATTCAATTAAAATAAAATATTTATTTTATTGTAAATTTTACCAGAAGAATTATTATTTTATTTCTTTTTATAATTCCGTTTAAATTAGAGTGTCTTATTGAAACATGCCTTTTTAAATCATGATAAATTGTTATTTTAAAAATATATTTTTAATAAATAAAAAATAATTTTGGTTTTAAATAAAAAGATATGTTTTTTTTTCTCACTAGTTCAAATTATTGAGTTTTTTTATTTGTATTTGTTTTAATTTGTTTAGTTTTTATTAAAAAAATATAAAGGCGTGTTTTTCTTAAAACAAAAACCTGTTTTAATAATCATAAAATTTTATTCATAATCAGATATTGAAAAAAATACAAGAAATAACGCCCAGGGTAGGGCGGAAAAGTGAAAAGCCAAGAAAGGGTGGATGAAATTGTCATTAAGAAGAGAAAAGGCAAACACGTGGCATGATGCAGCCATCTTTTCATTGAACTGGTGCTGTCTATGCCAAGTCAAAAGTCAGAACTCTCAGCGGGTCTTATTACGTTGTTTAAGATTGTGGATGTGTTATTTTATAAACATGTTAAAATAATATTAAAATATATAAAAAACAATTTAAACTTAAAAATATTTTAAATTTTTTGTGTTGCAATACAAATAAATAGAGTTTTAAAGTTTTATTGATATTATAAAAGTGGTTATTTTTTAAAATAATTCTTATTTAAAATATTTTTTGTTATTTTTTAATAGCAGTATATTAAAATAAAAAATACTTTAAAAAAAATACTTTTAAAGCATAAAAATAATCCATCTTTGAACTGGAAAAAAAAACTGCTGGTAAAAAAGGTCTCTTTCTTTTTCTCTGCACACAGAAACTAACTGCAACTAGCAAGGAATCAAACATGGGCGGCGGCGACAGTGGTGGTGAAGATATGCCTCTCGGTTTTAGTTTATAAATATATCAAAATAATTTTGTTTTATTGTTAATATTACTATACCAAAATAATGTAAAAATATTAAGAAAAACAATTTAAACTTAAAAAATTTCAAAACTTTTGTCGGCCGTACAGATAAACACTGCCTTCTTAACTGACAAGAAAAAGACTGCTTGAAAAAAACTGCTCTTTCTCCTCCTCTTCGCCCGCAGAAACCGACTGTAACTGGCGAGCAATCCAACATGGGCGGCGGCGACGGAGACAGCGACAGCGGTGGTGAAGATATGCCTCTTGGTTTCAACCCCGGTATCCCATTTCTCTTCCTGTCTATTACTTTTTTGGCTTTGTGTTTTGGAGTGAATGAGAGAATTGTAAACGGTGGAAAGTGGTGGTTGATATACACCTTTTAATTTGTTTATGCAGACGAAGAATACTCGGTGGAAGAAAATTCTTCGCAATCATCATCATCACCTCTTGGGTCCTTCTCTTTTCAAGGGTATCTCCTCACTATACTAATCTTTTGATATATATTTCCTTAACTTCTGTGTAGTTCCTTTTTGCTTGCATAGAAAGTAAGCCAAAGGAACAGATAAATTGAAGCTTGATATATGAGTTTATTGCTTCTGTTGAATCTCCAAAACTATGCATAAATGAGTGGGAAAAAAGAATATTGACCCCATGGTTGTTTCAGCCTAATTTTTAGTAATAGCTTGAAAAGGGTCAGTCTTTCTTTGAAACCATAGAAGAGTAGAAGGCCAGTCTTTCTGTTTCTGTTATTTTCGCTCAGTACCCGATTGGGGTTTTTTTTTATTTGAATATTTTGGTAAATTGCTAAATCGGTGTGTGTTTGTGCATAGACTACAAGAGAAAAATGATGGTGTAACAATGGATGGAGAGTGTGGATCAGTGTTTGAAGGGTCTCGAATTCCTCCAAGTTTTTCTGGACTTCAAGCCAAACAGAAGAGGAGGACTGCTTGCAGGGAAGTCTTGGAGAGTTATGATCAGTTGAATGATAGAAGCAAGAGCTTGGAGGAAGGAAAAAGTAAAATCTTGAGGTATTCACAGTTAGTTTTCATTTGACTTGTTTTATTTCGGAGTTTTAGATATTGGATGAAGATAAAGGGATGAATTTCGAAGTATCAGTTTACTTGCCTGTGTATGGGCAGTGAGGAACTAATTATTCAAGTTGGGCGTGCTCTAGGATTTTGCTCTTGAGAGGCGAGGTCAACGGAGAAATATCTTTGTATGTTAATTTCTTTTGGTTGTACTGATGGTGCATTTCAGCTTGTGCCATCATATGACGATGGCTACCTTCAATCAGGCTTTTTCTTTCTTTTTTCTTTTTCTTTTTTTTGGATCTACTGCATGTTGGCTTTATGAAACTGATTTGGCAAATCAGGACTTTGGCTGTTTCAAGAAATAAATCTCCTTTTTATTATTATAATCATCATATCTTGAATGTGTGATGTCTAACTAAGTACACATTGTATATGATTTTCACAGTTATACTCCTGGAGGATGGATGGAGAATGTGATTGATATGAAATTGAGTGACTATGATGTGCCAAACACAACAGTCCTCCTAGTAATTGGTCCAAAGGGGTCTGGGAAAAGCAGCCTTATAAATAGAATTTCTAAGGTGTTTGAAGATGACAAGTTTGCATCTGAAAGAGCTCAAGTATCATGTACATGCTATTTTTTTTTTGTCACTTGCATGCCATTTTAAAGCGAGATGTTGTTTATCTTTCTAATGATGTAATCTTCACTTTTATATTGGACAAAATTTTAAGAAAGTAAATTTACTCATTTCATCTCAGTGATACTTGAAGTTATTTCTCGCTGCAGATAACTCATCATCTGGAGATGGAACCTACTTCCTTCAGGAATATATGATTCCAAGAGGTTCAACTTCTTTCTGTCTTTATGATACCCGTGGTTTGTCCTATGACTCATATGATAGCTCTATAACACTCAAGAAATGGATCACAGAAGGTGTTCATCACAGGGAGCTCGTTATTAGGTTTGAATTTCTAGCTTCTCAGTATTAGGTTCAGCAAGCTTAGGTTTGTTTTACATTAAATAATTTCACTGTTATGATTTTCTATCAGGCCATCGGATAATTTACATTTGAGGAACAGAATGAAGTGCAAAGCTCATGGGAATGGTTGTCAGTCCAAGGAAACCAGGATGGTTAACTTTGTCATATTTGTTGTTGATGGGCTTGCAGTTCTGAAATCCATGGATAATCTTGTAGACGAAGGGACAAAGTATACACAGATGATTGCCAAAACTTTTGATTGCCCATATATATCGTTTAATGGTACAAGGAAATTCTGCATTCTTTTCTTAAATTTGTAACGTGTTTATGGTCAAGCATATGCATGTCCTCAGAGGTTAATAGCTCCTCTATTATATCATCTTTATATATTATCAAAGGCAAAAACAATTTGCAAGAGGAGCTGCTTCTTTCACTCTACAGTTATGCCTCAGGCAGTGGCAGCGATCAGTCAAGCTTGAGAGGGTTGTGGCCTCCTAAAATTTTCAGAAAATTACTATAGTCCCTGAGTTTAGGCTTGTTTCAAAAATTATTGTGGTCCTCCAAAACAATCTAATGCACTCTCCTTCTTATATAGTAGTCTGTCCTGTAGTTATGGCCTTAGCTCATCTTATTTTCAATTGATTTTTTCTTATGTTCATATTTATATTAATCGACTAATGCTTCCTGATTCTTATTATTGCAGATGATAAACCTGTTGTTGCTGTTACACATGGTGATTTACTTTCACTCAATGATCGTGCCCGAGTGCGTGTGCATTTGGGGGAGCTACTAGGTATCCCCCCTGCGAAACAAATTTTTGACATACCAGGTGATCCCATCTGGCTCTTTGATTCTTTTCTTCTGTCATAATTGACTTTTTTCGGTGAAATAATCAAACAGATTTTTATTTGTCATCAGGACTTAGTAACAAAGAGCTATGAATTAATCATAACCATTTTCTGCTTGCAGAAAGCCATGATCAAGTAACTGAATTTACAATAGTTAGCATGCTGCATTATTCCCTGGAGCATGCTGACAAAAATCTTCCTCACAAACGCCAGATAGCTAAAAAGGTTTGGTTTATATCAATCATCTCTGCACTTTTATTTTTCCTGACTGGTAACTTTCACAAACATTTGACTCTTTCGAGTGAGTGGCAATGATTTGTTATTCGCCTGTCCCTCCCTGATACATCAACATGGAAAGTCTGCAGCATGGTATCATGAATCACTTTAACAAGATTCTTTTCAGCTGCAGGAAACACTTTCGTTGTTATGCTTCCCAAATTTATCCATCACAATAGATCTCGTGAATGTTTGTCAAAAGTATTTGTGGAAGAACCACATCCCAGGACCGATCCCACTGCATTTCACTTTATTTCATTTGGGAGGTTCTTGCTCTGCTGTGTTTTATACCTATTATCCTGCAATGCACTTGTATCCTTACGGCTCGATGTAAAATACTTTCATATTGAACTAAATTTGATTTGAGAAGGCTTGCACTGCTCGGAAGATCAGAACTTTCCTGCTTCCTAGTAAATGACTTTCTATGTGGTGTTTTGGATGAAAACTTATCTTTTCATGATATTGAATACTAGGGAGACTGACTTTTAAAGCATCACGTGAATAATCTGTGTCATGCGTATATTTGGATAGTGGCCAACTTTTATTTTATCGAACTGAAACTGTGACATGGTGCATCACTAGACGTTTCTGCTACTGAATAATACTTATCATGACTTATCTTTTGGCAACATAAAGTGTGCTGACTCTCATGATTTGCTTGCAGGCTCGCATCTTAAGCCTCTACTCGTATGTATCTCTTTTCATCATTCTTGCCATTGCCATCATATCAATCTACACACCATCCTTGTTTATTCAACCCCCCCCTATATCAAAAGCTCATGCTTATGTCCCTCAATCAGAAGCTCTGGTGGATCCCCCTTTGTCAGAAGCTCTTGTTAATGTGGATCCCCGAAACTCAGAAGCTCGTTTAGACCCCCCCAAATCAAATGTTCGAGCAGACCCCCCTATGTCAGAAGCTCCTGTTAATGTGGATCCTCCTAAATCAGAAGCTCGTTTAGATACCCCCAAATCAGAAGTTCACGTGGACCCCCATAAACCAGAAACTCATGCAGATCCTTCCAAATCAAAAGCTTACACGGATCTCCCTAAATCAAAAGGTCTTGCCAATTCCCATCAATCAGACGACCAAATTATAGATTGGTCTACTGTCAGGCATTTGTGGTTAGACGAGAGTTAAGCTGCTTGTTTGATTTGTATTGCTCATGCTTTGGGGACTTCTTTGTACATTTGTAAGTAGTTTCGCAGACTAAGAAAGAGCAATCCTGCTTCAAATTGGATAACTTGTATCAGTGAGTGACGTTGTATTTGTGTAAATTATATCAGACCTGATGAATAAGGGGTCGCAGCCCTAGCCCATTAAAATGGTTGTTCTCATATTTCACTCAGGCATTTCTAATTTTCATTTTGCATCTCAGAGTTTTTCTATTGCTCCTGTTTTTGAGCAGTGGGGAAATTATATGATATTAGCTCTTTCACATCTATAAATACATTGAAGTTACATGCAACAGCTTGCGGAAAAGCCTTGCAAGCCTCTGAAAATCGACAGCAGCTGAGGGATTTGTATTATTTTATATTCTGCAAATGCAACGTGGATTTTGTCTTCCTTTTTCATATCCTACGCGCCACATTCCTTATTTCATTAATATATTTCCCAGGCTGCTTTTCATCAACCCGAACTTCTAATGCTATCCGTGAATACTGGGATGGCATGAAAATCAGTTTGAATATCAAGGGTTTACGACATGAAAAATATATTTTGAGTCAGGGCGAGTCAGGACGTGTATTTTTTATAAGAAATTGAGGTATTTGAAGTTTTACTTGCTTATCTAAGCCCGTAAAGTACGCTTTCCGGAGATAGTTTCCTTGCATCTAAAAAAAATATAAATATAAAATTATTGTTTTTGTGTTTCATATTTAGTTAATATCATAAATTTATTTTAATACGATAGCAATATAGTTTTTCAATGATAATTTATCACATAATCATAATTAGTTAGCCCTTTTTTTTGGAATTAAATTGGAAGGTCATAAGGCTCAGTTCTCAAGTGATGATGATGGGAGTTCTGAATAAATGAACTTGTTTATAACGAAACTGAACCGGCCACCAGCGTGCGTTTCAATGCCATGATACAGGACGTTGAAAAGGTTTTAGATAAACGAAAACTTTATAAAGGAACAAAGTTATTGCCCCTTTGTGATTTCCAATGCATTCATCAAAATTTGGCAAGAAATTTGACTGTAAATCCTCTGGCATGTACACCAGTTCCAGAGAGAATTAAATTCAAAATGAAGCTATATAAGCACCACCCTTCTCTTATTTGTGGAGCAGAAAATTGATGCTTAGACCCAAAATCTTTCACTTTCACCGGTAAAAGCTATAAAAGGAGGCCAAAATGTCAGGAACCACCAAGTCATCTGGTATATCTGGTGGTGATGGTGCAAGCAAAGCTCCTGCAAGTGGGGCTACTGGCCCTGGTTCTGTCACTGACTCAGGAAAAGATGGGACCATGAAAGCTCCTGGTCAAGATGTTCGCATATCTAGGGATGCTTTTGAGAAAAACCCTGCTGGATATTTTCATGACTTGCACAAGAAGTAGAAGATGAGGAGGCAGCCTTTAACTCAAAAGGATAAATAAAATGTTGCTATGGTTTCTTCAATTCTAATGAAATTTTAAAATGCTGCTCTAGCAGCAGTTATTTCTACCGCCTAATCTTCTCTTCACGATTCTCTTCATTGTTCATACATGAAATGAAATTAAAGTTATTGAACTCAGTTTGTTTAATCAATCCGATGACCTGCCATCTTTAAAATTGACTATTTTTTTTTCCAACTAGTTTAAATATTAATTCAATCAATTTGTAAAACTTGAGAATACTCAACCCTGTAAACTTTTCTTAAAAAAATAAAAAAATGTCCAAACACAGCGTTGTTTTATTAAAAAAAAAAAACTATAACGATATATTTTGAAGTTGATACAGGTTTTTAGCAGGGTGATAATATATGTATATATTTGTGTGATAACTATATATCTCTGTGTGGTGTGTGTGCATGTTGTGTGAAAGAAACAAGAGATAATAAAAAGAACATTTAAAATTTCTATTTTCTTTTTTCTTATCTTTTTCATGTGAACTGATATACTATTTTAGCATTTGCTAAGATTCATTCATGTCTGGCAGAAAAATTGTGCCAAAAAGTAATCATGAAATATGATAGGCCCTTGAAATTCCATTCTAGGGGTTTTATGCTACAGGAGGCAAAGAAGGGTAAGAAAATAAAAGGAAAAAACTCAGGCAAAAGCTGCAGAATGCGCTCCAGTCATCCATGAAAGGATTGGCCAAAACCTATCTTTCTGATGCTTCTGATGCCAGCACTACTGCAAAAGAAATTTGCAACAAGGAAAAGGTGCCGGAATTAGTTCAAACCACTTGCAAAGACATACTAGCTAAGTTTGAATTAGAACCATGATCCTCCAGAAGCAGGGCTTGGAATGTTCTGCAAAAACTTGGCCCTTGCAGCAGGGTCACTCGAAAATAGACCAAGCACGGCAATTGTAGCTGTACTACTTCCAAATTTCTCAATACCTCTAGAAATCATACAATTATGGTTGGCCTCCACAACAACCATCACATCCCCACCTAATAAGGATGACGCGGTCTCGGCAATCTGCCTGGTGAGTCTTTCCTGTACTTGGAGCTTGAAACCATAAAAATGTACCATCGACTGTAAAAGAGATTTACTGGCAGGGGTGATTTCTTCAGCAGAGTAGTACCCAATATGCACAACACCATGAAAGGGAAGTAAATGATGCTCACACTGGGACCAGAATGATAGGTTCAGCACGGTATATATCTGTTTATGAAGGCTGACTTCCCCATTTTGTTTATGAGGATCCATCCTGCCACAAGCAAAGGCATTCAGCTTCATTTCCAGATTTGCGTTTTGGAAATTCATCAACCACTTGACAAAACGACTAGGTGTTCTGACAAGCTCTTCCCGTAAGGGGTCTTCACCCAAAGAGCTGAGAATTGAAGTAACTGCTGTAATCATTTCTGGGATGGGTGGTCCGATAACTTCAGCGCTTGAGGAATATTGGGACGGACACCAACACTGCTGCTTTGAATCTTTCATCCGAGTTTTATCCACATTTACTCCCCTGAACTTCAGGAGACTCAAAAAATCATCCCATACATCAGCAAAATTATTTTCAAAAACACCTGAACCTGAATGGACCTGTGCCGTAACCCAACCTTGGCGACTGGAGTCAATGAAAAGTGACTCTATATTTGGGAACTGCATATGTGAACATTGGAGTATGACGGCAACACCAGCTGGCTTGATACCATGATGCAGAGCTGAGCAGATTTCATCTGCCAAACGCTGTGGGTCCTGGAGTCTTTTGGCAAACACATCGGCAACTCTTGAGAGCTTGCTTAATCCTACAACCCTCTGACCAGATGGAACATAACCTATTTGACACTTAACTTGGAAAGGAAGCAAGCAAGATTCACAGTAGGAAAACAGGTCAAGATCCCGAACAATCACAAGCCCGCCTGCTCCACCTGCATGACCAACTGCATCGTCCAAACCAACTTCCGGAAACAAAGCACTTTGAACAATGTCCTTTGCCTTTTGTTTATAACCTGAAAAATAAGATAAGGAACTTGCCACAATGAGTACTTAGCGAGGTCAACTTCCATCTCCAAATTAATCCTATTTAAGAAGCAGTCGCAATAAATAATGCATCCACATTTTATGAACCAAAAACTCATTTCTTTCTCTTTATTCTGTATCAGAAACATTACACAATTTCAAATGATATTTTATACTGCACAGGTCACAGGGAGTCATTTAGAGCTTATAAGTCAGTGCATCTAAGCCGTGCATAAAGCACAACCATTTTCTTATTGTGGCAGGGTGTCGATGCATATGTGTATTTGTTACTTGTTATCAATTTATGAGCATAGGATCAACCTCAGACCGCGATCAATCCTCCCACCAGAGCCTGCCTAGCTCCGGGGTGCTTCAGTGGGGTTGGTTGTGAGAACTCGAGACCAATCATAGAATGTAGAGGTCATACACATTTGTTTCGCTTAAACCAAGAAAAAAGGGACATTAAAATGGAATGATATATGAACAAGACGACTAGGTAACTGAAACCGAAACTCATCAAAGAGTGCCTCAAGAAGAGAACCCTAAAACTCCATGAGAATTAAATGAATCAGTCATCAGACAGGCCAACAGGGTTAAAAAAAATAGACAAGGAACCCGACAAAGACAAGTTACGCCAAAAGCAAAAAACAGCCACGTGATAGCAACTATTGTTTAGGGCTGGAGTGCAAGCATTATATTTCCTAGCCAAGTGTGTTTAATTCAGATGAGAGTTAATGATTAAATTAATAGCAAGTGTGGAAAAAAGAGAGTTTATAGGGATAACAACCTTTGGTTCCTTCTCGAAGGGCCTTGGCAACGCGAAGCGGGGTCTTTTTAAGGCCTTCTCTATTAATGTCCTCGCCAAGACCATGCAGAAGAACTTTCACGGCATCCTCGATAGCTACAGTCTCTGGTTGGTCCTCAAATCCCAGATCAAGGCAACCGAGTTTCACTCCATTCTCAAGTTCTTCATTGAAATGTCCCTCATCCAAAGCGCCCATTGATAAACCACAAAATACCACCAACCACACCAACCCCAGATCTCAAAAGATCAAAACAAGACCAAAAAAAGAGCTTACTGAATCAAATAGTCAGCAATAAGCCGAAGAAATCCAATTACAAATCAGACAGAACGTTAAATACCAAACTTTTATGAGAAACAATGGTAAATTCAAAACCTTCTAAGCACCCAGATGCCAAGACAATAAAGGGATAAGGGAAACAATCTTTTCAGGCACCCAGAAATGAATCAACGAGAAAACTTCAAAATCTGAGCTGCCTGCTGAAGAAGAAGAAGAGCAAAAGAATGGTGGACAGCAAAGAAGGTATGGTTTAGGGAAGGTGCTGAAAGCATATATGATTATAATAGAAGGGGTGACGGAGGAGGAGTGAGTATATATGGCTTAGATGGAGGTAGGGAGAGACATGGGAGGGTGGGGGGGGAGGCGACGCAAATGAAAGCAGAGGTGGAGAGAAACGTACGGTAGCCGTTGATCTTAGGAATGTGTGGATCCTTTGGGCTCTCATCGAAATGTGGGCCCAATGGATAAAATTTGCTTGCACTTTATTTATTTATTTATTTGATACGAGACCGCAAGGTTTGGGTGGCTGCACTATCGTTATCTTTTACTTGTTATTTGTACTTTTTTTAGTGTTTATTATTCTGTATTATTCTCAGTTTTTTAAAATATTTTCTTTAAATATATATTTTAAAATAATATATTTTAAAATTTTAAAAATAATTAAATAGTCATTCATTGTCGAGCTTATTTGATTTAATATTATTTTTTAAAATATTTTCCATCCTATTTATGTCTTTATTAACCTTTTCTATTTCTTTGAAAAATTAAAACAGATTAGAAAATAACTTATGTACGAATGAAAATGATCAGGTTATAAATGAATTTACAAACATGGAAAATATACGGATCAAATATATTGTTTTTAAGATATGAAGACCAATCGATTCTTTTTTATAAATTACAGGGACCGATTTATAATTAATTTGTTAGGAAAATGATTTTCAAGGCCGTTTCTTTCATGGAATGCGAATCTAATGACTCTTGGCGCCAGTTGGGGTAAATGCCATCTGCGAAAGTGGTGGCGGCTGTTGGGTACTGGGTGGTGGGACCCTTGCCAAGACAGGCAGGGGAGAATAGTACATCCCACCAACCCACGCACCAATGCTTCAGACTTTTCATTGAGTAAAATCTTCCGTGTGATCCGGATCTAAGATGCCGGATACCTAGAAAAAGGTGTTTGATAATAGACTCGGGTACGGTTTGAAAAAACAAATCTAGTTAACCATGCATTGCTTGTAATTTAAATTAATTACTTTTATTAAAATAGAAGTACTTTATTTATTTTTTAAAAGAATATTGGATGGAATAATCAATTTTTATCAAGATCTATCACTCATGTTGAGCTTCGTGTCAAATACATGATTGCAACTCAACCTAGTTTGGCTAATTAGTTATCGATTTTTTTAATTATCTTGTTAATAATCTGTTTGAGAATGTGTTTATAAAATGTTACTGAAAAATAATAATAATAAATATTATTTTTAATTTAAATTAATTTTTTATTGTTTTTATATGATGGTATAAAAAATTATTTATTTAAAATAAAAAAAATATATGTTATTTTAATATATTTTTGAATAAAAATTACTCTAAGCAACAACATCTATCAAAATACCAAACAAATCCTAAATTGGATGATCAAGTTTTCCCATTTATTTTTTCCCTTAAAAAAAATATATTTTTATCGGATTTTTCTTGTCATATAGCTATGATTAATGGGGTCATGATGAAATGTTATTAAGGAAGATGGTATGATAATAAAAATATAAAAATTTACATAACAAATCTCAAATTAAAATATAAATCTTTTATAAAAACTCAAAATAATCAATATTTTAATTGTTTATGTATCTCTAAAATGAGCTTTCGAGTAGTTGAGTTTACTTGTGTTAAAAAAAAAAGTCATCATTCAGACGATACAATAGTGACACAATGGCGAACATTAGGAATATCTATCATAGTTCTCAAAATTGACACGAATATAAAGTTATTTTTGAACTTGGATTGTAAAATCATATTTAAAATTTATTGTGCAAAAATTATAAAATTACAATTAAAATTATGTAGGTAAAAAAATTATAAAATCATAAGTAAAATATTTTCGAATACAATATAATATAATTATGACCATAAAATTTTATTAATTAAAATTTATACATAATGAAATTAAAAATACATAATAATTATATCATTATATTAGTATTTAAAAAATATTGATTTTTTTATTTATAAAGGGGGGCTAGCCTGGGGAGAGAGAAAGGGAGGGGGGTACGGGACAGGCCTAGCCTGGGGAGAGAGAAAGGGAGGGGGGGTACGGGACAGGCCTGGGGCTAGCCTGGGGAGAGAGAAAGGGAGGGGTACGGTAGGCAGAAGACGCAGAAGGGATAGATTTGGGATCTTAAAATCGGAGGACCGATCTGGTTCCGTATGATTTTATTGTTTTTTATTGAAATTGATCCAAATCGATATTTTAACCCAAATTAACAAGATTTAATAAATTAATTTGTAAAATTATATGATTTTATTCGCGTTTTTTATAACCATGCTATCCATCCAAATAGCATCTGTGGCCAGGATTAGAAGTGGAGGCTTTCTCCTTTCATTCTGCAGGGCTGGCGGCTTATGAAATGGAATTTTATGTGGTTGTTTGACTGGAATTATTTAAAAAAAAAATTATTTAAATTTTTTTTATTTTAAATGATATATTTTGATGTTGTTAGATTATTTTGATGTGCTTATGTCAAAAATTATTTTTAAAAAATAAAAAAATATCATTTGAATGTATTTCGGCACAAAAAACATTTTGAAAAGTTACCGTAATCATCCTTCTAAACAGACCCGAAATGAAATCTTTATGTGGTTGTTTGATTGGAATTATTTTTAAAATTATTTTTTTATAAAGAAAAATAGGGATTAGAAGTGGAGGCTTTCTCTCTCTCTATCGAAAATTGAAAAGCAGTTAATCTTGCGCTTGAGTTCTTGGGCAATTTTTTACGTGGGACTGATGCTATATTTCAGTTTATTACAATAATCAAATATTATTTTATTTTATTTTATTTTATTTTATTTTTTAAAATCTCCTGTTCCCAAACACCCTCAAGTGACATCAGTTGAGGACTCATGCATTTTGAACAAACACGTGTGGCAGTCTAGAAAAGGGCATCGTGTGGTGTCATTTGAAGTGTCAACGTGTCCTCTTTTATTCAGAGTGACACCAGTTGATGGTGGTAATTTAGAGTGTTTTTTTGAAATCTTCGGTTGCACCCCCTCGAGTGACACCAGTTGAGGACTCATGCATTTTGAACAAACACGTGTGGCAGTCTAGAAAAGGGCATCGTGTGGTGTCATTTGAAGTGTCAACGTGTCCTCTTTTATTTAGAGTGACACCAATTGATGGTGGTAATTTGGCGATCACACCGTTTTCTGGCTGAAATTTGAATTATTTTTTTTTATTTTAAAAATCAACAGTTTGGTGTTTTTAAATCATTTTGATGTGCTGATTTCAAAAATAATTTTTTAAAAAAAAAAAATATTATTTTGATATATTTCGGCACGATAAATATTTTAAAAAACTACTGCAATCACACTCCTATTAAAATGTTTTTTTGAAATCTCCGATTGCATCACAATCCCAAACACCCCCTCGAGTGACACAGGACTCATGCATTTTGAACAAACACGTGTGGCAATCTAGAAAAAGGCATCGTGTAGTGTCATTTGAAGTGTCAACGTGTCCTCTTTTATTTAGAGTGACACAGTTGATGGTGGTAATTTAGTTTGTTGCCGATAACCTTAACCTTTTCCTTCCTTTTCTCATTCTTGAAAATTACAATTTACCTTTTTTATTGTTATCATTGCAACTCTAGTATTTATTCTTTTAATTTATAATTTTTATTATTAATCATTTTGTAATAAAAAAAATCCTGTATTCAATTTAATCATTTTATCCCAATTTACAAATAAAAGATTTCTCAATTTGCTCCTTGTTTTTTTTATTTTTATTTTTTTCTCTAATTACTTTGTATTTCTTTTAAAAAATCACCATTTAATCTAGAAATATATCAAAATAATATTTTATTATTTTTTAAAAATTACTTTTGATATCAACATATTAAAACAATAAGAAAACACTAAAAATTATTATTTAAAAAAATATTTATTTAAAAATATTTTTAAATAAAGTGTAAAACCGAACCCACCGACTCACATTGCTTGAGAAGAACGCAGAAGACATTGGAGCAACCAAGGTGGGTGGGAGTGAATAATTGGATAAAAGGCATAGGAGGAGGTCAATGCACGTTAAATCACACAAATGAACACATGAAAAAGGCCGTGAGGGGCGGGGCTGGTGGCTTGGTTTGGTGATGGAACGCAGCGTACATGAAAAGCACGTCTTGACAAGTCAAAACTCAAACGAGATTTAAAGTTTTGACTCGAAGATCGTTTTCATTCAATAGAAAAGACAGAAACAAATTTTTTTAATAAATAAATAAACATACTTTTATTATTTTTGTCCACTAAATCCTTAAAGCACAAAAACTTTGGAGTGTGATAGTTTTTTATTTAAAAATATATTAAAATAATTATTTATATTTTTATTTAAAAAAATCATTTTTAATATTAGTGTCAAAATAATATAAAAAAATTTAAAAAAAAAACAGTTTCACAAGCTTTTCAAAACTTTATATATATATATAAAAGAAATTAGTACAAAAACGTTCTGGCCCCATATCTGTGATCCTGAATTCGTCCTTGTTAACTATATAAATATGATTTATTATATTTATTGAAATATGAGAGGCTAATTTTTTATATATTAATGTGTGTGTTGATGAACTTGGGTCTGTTTGGATTAGTCCCCCAGATCTTAAAATTAAAATTAACGATTATGAGAGTTTAGGTTATTTTTATAATATATGGGATGTGCTTGATCTTGTTTATACACGCGCACATATATATATACTAGCTATATTGCCCGCGCATTGCCGCGGGTATTCTTTTATATATAATTTAACATAATTAAATCCACAACGATAAATTTATATGATATAACTAAATAAAAATTTTAGATTAGGAGATAAAATGTAAAAAAATTTAAGTAGAGTTTATTGCGTAGGCATAGATTACATCTTTTAGAATGTAGATATTATGTCATGAAAGATCACAAAAGAGCGCAAACTAACATTTAAAAAAAGAGCAAAATATTTTAATAAGAAAAAAATAAAAAACTAATCACTAAAATCATCGTTATTATTATGCAGATAGTACAATTATAAAAATTATTTAATACAAAGAGCAAATAAAAAAATAAAGGGAAAAGGAAAGCAATATTAATTTAAAATACTATAACAATAGCAACATCGGAGTCTTAACATCTAAACTTGTTGTTGTTGTTACTATTAAAACAATAAAAATTATAAAACTATATCGAGGAAAAAAAATAAAAAGCATGAACAAAATAGGAAGCAAGAAAAACAATTAAAATATTATTATTATTATTATTATGAAAGAATAAATAAATGAATGAATCGAGATTAAAGAAAAAATATAAATTGTGAAAAGACCTGTAATAATCAAATAACAAAAATAAGTAGTTAATTTTTTGTCAACAAAAAGACAAAAACATAAATTGAAAATCCACCCTGATGTTATTTTTATTATCATCGCTATAACATCTAAAATTTTTATCAACACTACTATTAAAATAATTAAATTGCCCAGGAAAATCATAAAAACAAAGGAAAAGAGTTTTCATAAAAAAACAATAAAAAAACAATCACCAAAATTATCATTATTATTGCGTAAATACTGAGATCATAAAAATCATCTAATCTAAAAAACGAATAAAAACAACAGGAAAAAAAAAAGAACAAAGGAAAAAAAAGAGCAATATTAATTCTAAAATGATAACCAATATAATATAAAATTTTAGGATTGAATCGATTAGGAAAAAAATCAAGAAAAAAAATAATAAATAAAAATAAAAGCATAGATGCATAAATAAGAATTAAAAATAAGCATTGTCTAAGAATTAAAAGAAGACACTTAAGTAATTAATTCTCTATCAACAAAAAGATGAATACATAAATTAAAAATCTATCCGTATGTTATTGTCATTGTCGTTACTACAACAGTTAAAATCATTATTAACATTACTGTCAAAACAATCAAAACAATTAAATTGCCCTAAAAAATCATTTAAAAAAAGCAAAAGATTTTTATTAAAAAACAAATAAAAAATAATCGTTGAAATTATCAATATCATTGTGTAAATAGTAAAATCATAAAAATTATCTAATCCAAAGAACAAATAAAAAAAAAGAATAAAGGGAAAAAATAAGCAATATTAATTTTCAAATGAATATCAATATAAATTGAAATTTCAGGATTGAACCGATTCAAAATAAAATAAAAAAACTAAGAGCATAGATGCATAAATATGAATTAAAAATAAACATAATCAAAGAATTAAAAAAAAACAAATGAATCAATATAAAATAAAATATTCAAAGAATAAGGACCGAAATGAAAAATAACATATATAATTAATTCCAATTGAAGGATAAAATTGAAAAATAAAAAATCTTGGGACCAAAATAAATAATGAAATAATAATAATGATAATTGCTGTGATTTTATCAAAAAATTAGAAGAAGTGGGACTGAAATGAAAAGTTGTATATATTAAGAATTTCAATTGGAGGACCAAATTAAAGAAATCAAAACATCCATACTGAAAAAATTAAAGGAACCAGAAAGAAATAAAAAATCAAAAGTATAGGGACTGAAATTAAAAATGCTTTATATAATTAGTTTTAATTAAAGGGTATAATTGAAAACAATTAAACTTTCAATTAAAGAAATCAGCAATAAAATCGAAATCCAAACCTCAAGTACCGAAATGAACTTCCTATATACATCAGGGACCGGAGCTAAATTTAGGCCCGTAGGAGAGAGAAACATACAGCCGCCACAAAACCGTCCCCCGCTGTTTACCATAACATCTCTGACAAAAACGTGCCGCGACGGCAGACAGAGGACCTAAGGCGCACCGTATTCAACGACGAAAGGGAATTTTTTATCGCCGTATGGAACCGCACGCGCTGCATCCATGGCGTGTTGGCGTTGAGCGCCGCTGTCGCGTCCGCACGACGCGCCAGCCGTCCAAATGAAAAAATAATAAAATATAGGCTAATTACCAAAACGCCCCTAACCCTACCGAGATTCATGAAAAAACGTATGGGGAAAATACGTCCGTGTCCCCGTTTACTGTGCAGTAATTTGTCATTTTCGAGGGCTATTTCCGTCGGTGCACTGAATTTGTGAATAGCCGACGGAGCCCCTCACCTCTGTGCACAATTTTGTCTTTTTCGAGGGGCAGATTCGTTAATGCACTGTGCATATGCGGAAATGAAAAAAAAAGGCAAAAGCAAAAACCGCCCCCAGAAAAGAATTAAAACACGCCGGCTCATTAAGGGCAAAATGGTGCCGACACTGCCACAATCCACAGTTAATACACTCAGAAGCTACAGGGAAGTATACGGTGAAAACCCCAAGCGATTTTTTTTATATATATATATATTAGTCCCCCAAATTTTAAAATTAAAATTAACGATTATTTAGTGTTTTGGTTATTTTTATAATATGTGGGATGTGTTTGATCTTGTTTATACAAGGTTGTTAATACCATTTCAGTTGTCGTTTTGTTTTTTTTATTGGTACAAAATGTTTCAGTTTTGGCGTGTCGTTTCAGGGTTGTACTGTTCATATATAATTAATTAAATATATATATAAAAAAATTAAAAAACAAAAAAATAAATATAATTTTTATTTTTTATAAAATCAAAGTTGACAATAATTTTATTTTTTTATAATTTTTATTGTTTTTACTTTCGCATTTTCAATACATCATTGGTAACATCACACAGAGGGCACATCACCTTTTGGCCAGTGGGCGGGAGAGGCGCGTGAATGAATTTTTTCCCTTGGCCGAAACAGCACACCTGGAGTGATCCGGGGTTTTTCGACTAGTATTTGGCCGATATTTCTGGTACGGATTGATATTTAAAACGAGATAAAAACGATATCGTTTTGTCTTGTTTTTTTCCTGGTACGAAATATTTTGATCATTTCGGTCGAAACAAAACGGTATCAATAATCTTGGTTTATACACGCGCATATATATATATATATATATATATAAAACACCAATAGGATAGACCTTTCCTGGAGGCATATGATATTGGTGTTTTAATTAAAAAAATATATATTTTACAAATCTAAGGGCTAGAAAAGCTATTGACTCCACCTAACCAAAACGATGAAGGCAATGAAAAATTCAATACCTGTTGCTATTTAATTTTTTTATTCAAATATTTTATCTTACTTTTTTTTTTTATTTACTCAAGGGTCTATATCTCTTATGTTTTTTTAATCTAATTTCTGTACTTTATTTTTTTCTTCTTAAAATGTAGACACCTCTATTTTTTTAATGGATACCTCTATTTAATTCTTACTGTGAGCTCATTGTTTATATAAAAAATTAAAATTAAATCAGAATTCAAAAATATAACAATTTTTTTCTTCTTATTTTTACTTTTAAAATACTCTTTTCATTAAAAAAAACTCTAAAATTCCAAATTAAATAGTAATAATAACCACGCCCACATGAGAAACTTTTTCTCCTTTATTGTCATTTAATTTTTCATTTCTTCTTCCACTAAGTAATTTTTCTTTGTTTTTTTTTTTTATGAATAGTGGGTCCCTTGAGCATTTTATTGATAACGGATACTTGAAAATTCTCATAATTTGATTATTATTATTATTTTTTATCATATAATTTACATGTTCTCACCAATATATTTTTTATTTAATAAAGAATAAAAAACATAATTTATAGAAGTACAAAGTAAAAGTAAAAGTTTTTTTACAATTACTGATTTTTTCATCAGTTAATCCCTCCAGCCGAAATAATACAGAAAATTGCAAAACCCTAGTAAGGAACCAGTGACTAATGGAACCTTCATCCAGATCATGGTCTCCACGCTCAATTCACCACCCCTTGTGCCGCCACCATCACCATCCGCACCTGCTCTGCTCCCACCAACACCACCATCACCATCACCATCCGCACCTGCTCTGCTCCCACCAACACCACCATCACCATCACCATCACCATCCGCACCTGCTCTGCTCCCACCACCACCACCAATCTAGTTGCCCTTTACATGTAAGTCCTGGATTTGCCCTTCAAGCCGCACAACATCCAAAACCTATTCTTTCTTATCCTTTGGTAAAAGACTTGAACTTGGATTCCATTACCAGCAAAGAAACATCTGCCCCAGTTGCCCAGTAAGTTGTGACCACCTTCTTCTTCTGCTTTTTCCTCCAAAATTCAAATTTTGGTTTCCATGTAACAATAAGTGTTTCATAACAAACAGGGTGTTGCAAGAGCCAGAGTGCGATGCACTAGAAGAGGAGGAAGAAGAAGATGACCCGATTTTCGTTCTTACAGATGAATGGAGGGAGTTCTTTGCCAGATCTGAAGCTAAGAGAAAATTAGGTAGTGCCTTTTTCTTCGCCACTTTCTGTTTGTTACGTACTATTATTTATGTAATTGTTCTTTTATTCATGATTTCGTTCTTGCTCCGTATAGAGAAGCAGCAAGGCAAGAAAAAAGAGAAACACTAGATGGAATTGCTCTAATTGATATTGAACAACATGATGCAAGGGAGTGGGCGTGGGAGATGTGAGGAGCGGGGATTGCTCACCGAAGGCATCGCCTCCCTTTGTTGTGATGAACAATGTATAATGCTTGGATGATTGGCATAACAGGGGTTTTCCTTCTATGAAGCATATGAGGGCGTTTTCTGATTTCATATTTCTCGTAATTTGGCTTTTCCAAGATCTATACATAAAACTCAGCCTCCATGGACATGTATAATGCTTGCTAATTGGTCAACATTCTGACATCATGACTGCATCTAGTCATAAACACATTTTCATCTTCACATGGTGCTGCCATGGAAATAATCTTAAATTTGAACATAACACATCATGCAAGGAGACACCATTACGAGGTTCGAGGCTTTGAGCCCAGAAATTTGGAATGATGCCAATATTTCCGAATCATACAGGTTGAAATGAATTCAATCTTACTCATCAAAGAGCTGTTTCAATAGAATAGAAAGAATAATTATCATAACTACACAATCTCTGTAACATTGACATCATCTCTGCCCAAATAACCAACGTTTATTGACAAGTGATGAGCAATTTTCATTTCCATAGATCACGTGGGGCTTGTATCAAGAGCTGCAGCATAGTGGAATAGGAAAGCTTTTAAGCTGGGGAATAGGCATCGCCAAACCATTTAGGGTTTCAGCTTGTTGAATGCAGCATTAATTCTGTCATCTGTAATCAATCTATGGCTTTCATAAAAATCTAATATCTCCATTGCAATATTTTTCACCTGCCAAATCAGACACAAAGGCTCATTATTTGAAGCAACATAGATCCAACATGATAAATTCAGTAGAGCTTTTTGCGGCAGTTTGTTAAATTTCAAGATCACCAGTTATGTACTGTGTATTTCTGTGCGCTCTCACGCCCCGGTGGGGGGCGGGGTAGGCTTAAAAACATCACTTAAATGATAACTTGGCCCCAGTAGCATATCCACCATTTGGCACAGAATCAGGCAATTCCCATTATAGAACAGGATACTTGAAAAGTTTAAGGTGCCCGGGTATAGTGACCTTCAGGACATAGCTAAAGCTTTCCATGGAGACCAGGTCTTAACAAAAAGATAGAGCAGTAAGATAGACAAAGCTGGCTTCCACAGAAGGGACATCATGCTTTATGTTTCAACAGGTAACGGGACCTATTGGTTCTTGGGATAATCGATGCTTCAGTTATCTTTTGAAGCAGAAAGTTGTGATAGTTTCAATGCAGTGTCACAATAATAGGAGGGAACAAGGAATAATAATAATAATAATAATAATTAGGGGTGAGCAAAAAAACCGAACAACCGATTAAACCGAAAAAACCGAAAAAAATTAACCGAGAAAACCGAACCGATAAAAAAAACCGATTAAACCGATTAAAATTTTTTGAAAAATGTTCGGTTCGGTTCGGTATCGGTTATGTACGGACAGAACCGATTGACCCAAACCGAACCGAACCGGTTCGGTTTAAACTTTTAATATAAATTGAAACTTACGAAACCCTAATTCATTTGTCCCCATCCATTCGCCTCTCGCCCGCCTCCCTCACCTCAGTCCCTCTGCAACGAAAGTTTCGTCCCTCTAAGAAAGCATCGCAGTTTGGTTTCACTTTGCATCTTAATCTTCGTCCCTCTCGCCTCTTGCCTACCTCTGTCTCTGCAACTTATATCTCCCTCCCTCTCGCCTCTCGGTTCTCGGCTTATCCCTCCCTCTGCAACCAACCAACCAACCATTACCCCTCTGCAATCTGATCTCAGCGTTTGTTTGTCTACTTGTAATTAGCGAGTTGATTGTGAATACAATGATGAACTGTTTGATTTCGTTCACTTGATCGATACATTTAAGAAGTTCATACTAGTTCAATTGCTTTGTTCCTGCATAATGATGATTGTTTGGCATGATTGTCAAAGTTTTAGGGACATTTTTTAACATGTATGTTTTATATGAAGGGAAGTATGAGCAAATGTTTCTGGGTAATTTTTGTTAGGATCTAATGATCTATGTCAAAGCCCAAAACCATTTTCGGTTTTTTCAATTTTTTTAACCTTAAAAACCGAACCAAACCGAACCGAAAGTGGTCGGTTTTTTATGGGTTCGGTTCGGTTTCGGTTTTTTTTTATAAAAAAAATATAATTTTCGGTTTGGTTATTTTTTTTGATAAAAACCGAACCGAACCGAAAATGCTCACCCCTAATAATAATAATAAATTGAGCTTAGAGAACTCACCACATTCATATCTACACGGAGTTCTTCAAACCATGCTGTCTTATCTTTTTCTCTATACACGCTAGCAGTGTATATGCAGGCTAAGGCAATAAGGTGCGGAGGATGTATAAGAATCAAATCCATCCTGTATGTGTCGTTCACAAGTCCCCTGCAAATAATATTTTTTTATGACATGAGTGCTAACATAAAAGGAGGATATGTCCACGAGAAAAATAAAGCTTGGAAAAATCAATATAACAAATTTACTCTTCAATTTATGGCAGCTGCTTTGAGATAGAGAAGAAAAAAGGTTTGTGCAGAGATTGGAACTAAGACTTATGTTTTCAGTAAGCTTTTCAGACTTGAGCATAGTTATTGTCAATTTATTTTAATTTATAAAGACCAAGGGGAGCTATTTTTTGCGATACTGGCTGAGGAGGGGAAGGGGGGTGTCCAGTGACAGAATGTAATATACAATGGCCTTATTCATCACTAGTCTTCTCACATATAACTTATCAGCCATTTCCAAAGTTCAAAGGAATTTCAACCGAGTTACAATTGGAATTTGTGGCCACAGACAGAGGCGGCGGCCACCATGAACCAATCTGAACACATGCACAATGAACATGATGATGGGCCACATGATAAGAACAATATGCAAAGAGCAACAAACTAGTTCTACACACTTTTTTAACGCCAAATATCAATCACCTGCAAGCTGCTCTCCCGTACATGGGTGTTGTTTGCATGCCCAGACTTGTATAAAACCAACCTCATATTTAAAGGACTAAAATGAAAGAACACATCTTTTCTGGGCTAGGAGATGGGTGTTTACTTGGCCTTAGAGATTGGAGCCTTACCATGTTAATTGAGTCATACTTATATCGTTCATGCCAGCATCCTGCAAGAATCTGCCAAGATGTGAAGAAACACAGGAGAAAATGGTCTTGTGAAATAAGATACTCAATTTGCAAAACAGAAATTGCAATATCACAAGAGAAGCAAAACGGATTCGTTGATAATAAGTGGTATTAATGAATCAAAAGTCATGCAATTAGGCTTCCATAGTTAGTAACATGCACTAATCACATCAAATTCACCAGCCAATCATATTAGAATTTTTTAAACCGAGTATTACTATTGATAAATCTAAGCTTGTGCAATTATGTTTCTGTAATTGGAACATGTCAGACATCTTGTCATGTCCGACTCAGCAACCAATCATTTTTAGGTATGCTTCCAGTTCTAGTAGTCTACTTAACAAAAAGTATGCCCCTACCTCAGACTTTTGGAACAGCTTGAAGTTATTAAAACAATATGACGGTCACCTGTCCATTAATGTTTCTCTTAAATGTGCTCACATAAGAAACAGACAGATAATGGAAGCCAATAAATAGTAGTCTTGTCTGATCTAATAATATAAAGATAGCTAACTGATAAATAATAATCTGAAGCCACGTAATTAACTGGGAGATTCATAATATGTAATAAAAAGCAAAGATGAGAATACAAAGAACAAAAAGGAAAACTCTGAGTTGGAGCTTAAGCACAGCAGACATCAACCAAGATGGCATTTGCTAAAAAGAACAGAAAAAAGCCTATATGAATCATGTTTTGATCCTCAACTTGATGGCATTGTTTATTCTTTCAGAATTGTGAATGTGGTACAAAAAACCCTACTCAAGCAACCTGTTAATTCAGTTCAAAATGAATTTTAATGCATAAGAAACACGGCAAAGAAGATAAAATACTTACTGAGGCAACGAACGATAAGGATGAAATACAACTAGATAATAGTTAAGAGCTTCCAAAATCTTCATTTCCATCTCAAGTATGTCTTTGATCTCATATCTATACTTGTCATCAGAATCTGTGGGGCAACAATGCCAAGTTGTAAGCAGTTAGCAGTAATTATAAGTCCAATAACCAAAACAATTTAAGAACTCAGTGAATCAATCGATCAAGTCCGCTAACAAGTGATTACATGTTTTTTTGATGCAGTATACAAGTAGCCTGGCTTGCACCGTGCTCTCCTCTGCTTTTGATGCCAAATACAAGCAAGTTGGGGCTACAAGACGTGGATCATATTCTGACATACTCTTTCTGGGAGCACAACGAGAAATTAAGACTAGTGAGAGACACTACATTTGATCTAAAAACTACTGGCTGTTTTCTAGGCAATGAAGCAGCTTTACTATTACATTTACAAATAAGAGGGCAGCTGGTCAAAGAGGCCTAATGAAGAAAAAACAGTGAGTGGATGGTTAGATATCTGAAGAAGTGGGTGAGAAAAACAACAAAAGAAGGCTGACATGGCATAGCATCTCAGAAGATCACACCAATGAGAGATAGGATTGCCAAATATACATTTCGAGAAAAGAAGATGAAGATGAATGCCTATGATTGAAAATTCGAGTGTTTTTTATGACCAGAAATGACAATACTAAAGGAACTGGCATTCAAATCTCTTTCCCTTTGTTGGTCACCATGCTCTTCTTCCCACCATCAGAAATTATTAAATACCTGGTATACAAACGCCTCATATATGTAACTGCAGTAGCAACAACCCTGAAACATCAAACAAAAAATTAAAAATGCAACTAATTGGTAACACCTTATGAAACCACGCCAGAAAATAAAAGGATCCCTTATCAATTTAGCTATGGTGCTAGAATGGAATGATTAATAACTGGAACGTCTTACTTGGAATTCTAAACGTAGGGTATTAGACAAGACAAGAAGAGCAGTATATAAAACTTTTAAAGTAAAAGTTCAAACCTTTGCCTCACTTTAACTTGTTGAGCCAATTTGCATATAGCTGAGGGGAATAGAAAATTGAAAGACGCAAGTTAGCAAATGTCATGGTGAATAATACACAGGAGAGAGAGACACTATCATCGGGTGTACGGCACATGTATATGCGGATTTCAATAGAAGTAGTGGTAAGAATTGTACTGTTAGGACCAAACAAACATGTATGAACAACAAAAACCCATGTCGCAGAATTTCAGCTTCAATCTCATAAGCCAAGAGAAATCATGATTTCCTAGGTGAAAGCTAACAAAATAAGAAACAAACTCAATAGTAAACATAATAATATTGAAAAAGATGAGAAATGAGAGGCAGAAAGACGTACGAATGACCATATGCATCTTAATGAGTTTGAAATCTTCAAGAGTTATGCCCTTTTCTTTGTCTAGTGGGTGCACCACATCCACTTCTTCTTGGTCAAAAAGCTGTTTGCTGCACACAATCCATCCTAGAAAAGGTAAATAAACACCCTCGAGAGAGATAAAAACATAAGAAAAAAGAAAGATTCATCTTACTAGTGAGAGGAGTTCCAGAAATTGGCAGCCATTCTTTTCAGGGAGTCTGCTGATGTTTAGCCCCTGCCGATGATTAATTTGCCTTGCATAGGAGTTTCCGTCTGACAATGATTAAAGCAAAGATGCAGTTGTAGCGGCCCGCTGGATCTTAGCCAGCTTGGGACTTTCGGCTTCTTTCTGTTAGGGCACGCTTGTTTCGGGGGAAGTCCGCCATATTCTGTCCCTTCAATTTTAAGAATATGCAATGTAGTCTTTGTACTCTAATTCTTTTACAGGTTAATCCTTTCAATAATTACAATGATTTGGAACCTTCGACCATCGTCCATGGTTGGATCATTAGGTTAACTCATGAGTTATTGGATCTATTGTTTTTTCAAAATAATATTATTTTATTTTTATTTTAAAAAATCTTTGTATTTTCATGGATCAAATTTCATTTTTTTTTAATTATCATGTCAAGTTCAATAAGATTTGATAACTATAGATTTATTTTAAAGTAGTTTTGAAGTCTTACATGGCGTTTAAAGATAGTTAAGACAAAGGAAACATGTTTTTTTATATGTTTTATTTTAATTATAAATTCACTTCAAAACTACTTTAAAATAAATTTATTTTAGATATTTTTGTTTTTTCCTCTTCAATTAGATACGTTTCTATCCCATATGTATTTGTTTAATTTCTCACTTCTCATTAAATAATGGCGATGGTGATAGTGCAAGGCAAAAAACAAAGACTTGTGGCAGTTTCATGTGTGCGCGTGTGATTGTTGTGTATACATACACATACATAAATACGTGCATACATGTATATATATATAATTATATATATGGAAATACTCCTTTATTTTTTAAGAAGGAAAAATAAGGAAAAGACATGATTGCAGTAGAAAAAATGGTGCGGGTCCTTCGTTGGAATAAATATCCTTTTAATGATGATTTAGAATCTACAATGGCGAGAATTTTGAGTGTCTGGATAAAACTAATCACACGTTCATTTCCATATTTCTTTCTCAAAGTTCACAGAATAGGCTGGTTGATGATAACATACTTGACATGTGCAAAATAGTTTTATTGAGTGGGATTTAGAGATCTTCATGTAATAAAGTCGGTGTTACAAGAAGAGATCGTAATAAATAAGTAAGAGGATGAATTATTTATTAGAAATTAAAGTTATTTGTTTTTATTTATGTATGATAAATACTCTAAATAAATAACATACATATAAATACTTTAGATAATATGAAAAGTGTGTTGGTCCATGGAGTATTCATTTATTTTTTATATAGCCAGTGTGTCCGGGCTAGCTTACGCGCAATACAACTAATTTCTGAATTCATTGAACATCTTGCAAGTACAATAAACAAGTAAGGCATCATAGAATGACAGACATACATAATGGGACTTTAACCCTAATGCAGAGAAAAGGAATAAATCATTTTCATCCTAAACCAAGACCTCACTTGCAATTATTTATTTCTTTTTCTTTTGACGGTAAGGAGTGAAGAGTTTTTTTTATGAGAAAAACATTTATTGCACAACATTGACATTGACAAGAATATATGTTACGTGACATTAATATCAATTAAAATATGATAAACCTGTAAAAGACTTTTACTATAATACCCCAAATTTATTCACACAACATTTCATATGTACATATTTTATTATCATTGAAAATACAATATATATTTATTTCTATATTATCATTGAATATCAGGGAGGATAGAAAGGTCAAAATTAGAAGTCCAAATCAGGCAAGCAAGCATGAACGCAGGGATACCGAATCCAGGTTTTGAAATCCAATCCACGTGTCAATATTTCACCGGGTATAGTAATAGAAATAAAATAAAACGCCACGCCACGTAACACACCAAACCCTGCATGCCCGTCTTTCCAAACCTGCTCTCTCCGGGTCGACTCATCATCTCCCTCAAACACAAATCTATCTGCGGGCGTTTCTCTCTCTGAATCGATCAGAAAAGAATCATGGGGGAGAAGAGAGCTCCACCTGTCGACGTGCTTTTTGGGCGGGCGAGGAGGCAGTCGATGAAAGTGAAGATTTTCGCCGGAGTGGTGCTTGCTCTGTGCTCTTTGGTGGCGCTAAAGCACTTGGTGAGGGACCACGAGTATTTCTTTATCTTTTCCGAGGCTATCCACGCTGCCGGGATCGTCGTCTTGATATATAAGCTCGCCACCCACAAAAACTGTTCCGGTAAGTATATTAATTATAAATAAGACTGCATCTTTTTATTGCTGTTTATAAAAAATCATTATAGTTTGATAATTCTTTTGAATTTTGTAATATGGGATTTTCTTGACGAATCTTGCTTTGCTTGCTGGTGAACGTTCTTCTAATCAAATTAGATCTTTGTAGCAAAATAGATATATAGATTAGCACTTTTTATGATATTTTTTGGATGAGATCTTAATTAATTAGCCCTTTTCCTGCAATTTTTTTTTAATCAATATAGATCTTAATTACATGTTTATTCTTTGCAAAGTCTTTTAAATTAGCACAAAAGGGACAAAAAAACATAAATATATTTAGTTAAAAAAACAAAATAGATTTATTTTTAAAATAGTTTCGGAAATAATTAATGTAATATTCACAATAAAAAAAACACATGTTTCTTCGATTTCCACCATCTCTATTTTTTATTTATTTATTCAAAGACTATAAACAAACCCTAAATGAAGGGTTTATTTACTTTTTACGCATCAAATGCCTTTCCCTGGACAGGTCTTTCACTCAAGACACAAGAAATCACAGCTCTGTTTTTAGCTGCGAGACTGGCCTGTAGCGTATTGATGGAACTTGATGCCCATGCAGTGCTAGACATAGCCTCCTTGATTTCAACCGCCTGGGTTATATATATGATACGGTTCAAATTGAAGTCAACCTATATCAAAGAATTAGACAGCATGCCCTTATATTACTTGGTAAAAAAATATTTTTTTTATAATATTGTTTTTTATTTTTTTGAAATGTGAGTATTTGGGTCAGCTTATGTTTAATTTAACTAATCTCACGAGTTCTCTCACGAATTCTAAAATTGACGATCAATTAAATTTTTTAGTGATTCTGACTGATATGGGACTCGAATTGAGAAATTATAGGAACAAATGCAAGGTCTGGCTATGAGCCATACCCCTCGGGGTTAATATTGTTTTTAATGTTATAAAACAATCATGATTATTAATAAGTATTGATACTTGTAAATTCAAAATGAGCATATAAGTATCTTATAGTATAATAAATATTTACATAAGAGGCATGTAACGTGTTTGGTTGGAGTACCAGAAAAATATATAAAATAGATTTATGTTCGGATTAGTTTTAAAATAATTTTATGTATCTTTAAAATAGAAGCACACGAAGACATGTTCTCTTGTCTTTATATTGATTTTTTTAATAATACAAGTGTTCGGATTAATTTATACGTACTTCAATTATATTGTTTTTGCCTAGGAATGTGACCAAACACCGTGTATTAATTTGATCTTGCCATGCTAATCTACATATTACTTTTCCTTATTTGTTTTTTTCTAATCTATAAATGTATTTTTAATTTTTTAATTTATAATTAAATCCTTAACTTCTTGAAATGATATTGTGATTACTTGTCTTTCTCTGCATTCATTTTTCTTCAATCCTGACTGCAGGTGGTGCCTTGTATTGTCCTTGCCTTGATAGTCAACCCTTTCACAAGATTTAGTTATTTCAGTCAGGTCCTCTGGGCCTTTTGTGTGTTCTTGGAATCTATTTCGGTTCTGCCTCAGCTTCGTCTCATGCAGAATGCAAAGGTTTGTGTCCCTTTTTGCTGCAGACTCGGATCTTTCGGCTGCCATGGCTACATCAATCTGCTCACCCGATCTCTCTTTTTTTAGATGATCGAACCGTTCACAGCCCATTACGTGTTTGCACTGGGCGTGGCTAGATTTCTGTCCTGTGCTCACTGGATAATCCAGGTCTGTTCTATTCTTTCAATATTAATTGGTGTTATATTGTTTTTGATAATAAAAAAATGTATTAAAAGTTAATCCATGCATTATTATTGCTGTTATTTCTGACGTGTAGGTTTATGAGACACGTGGAATGTATCTGTTCTTGATTGGAAGCGGGTATTTCTGGCTTCCTGCGGCTCTCCTCGCTGAAGCTGTGCAGACATTTATCTTAGCAGATTTTTGTTACTACTACGTCAAGAGGTGGCTAGATTAATTCTTTCAAATTTCAACCACATCTTTATATATAGTTCTACTTTCTACATCCATTGATGCAACTTTTTTTCACTTGCAGTTTCGTGCAAGGCCAGCTTTTGACGAGGATCCCTGTTTAGAACACTTGATCACATCAAATTTCAGGGGATCAGGGAGGGGAAATTACTCACCCAGTTGGCTCGCCTGCACTTAATTTCATATATATATATATATATGTATAATTATATATCAACAACATTTTTATTTTCCTAATTTTCTCCCTTATTTGATGTGCTTGGATTTGCACAAGGTTGGACCACTTGATCAGGCCATTTACAATTAATGACCTGGAGGTGATAATCAAGATCAATGTTTTGTCCATGGATCTTATTCATTGCTAAATGTATTTCAATACCATTACGATACCTTGAAGGTGGTATGGAATTTGGAATCCCTAAGAGCCGTGCGTATAATGATAAAGAGTTTGAGATCTACATAGCAGGTCTCGAGTTCGAGTTAGGACGTATATTTTTTGTGAGAGCTCCGGACAATCGGGTTTACTCGCTCACCTAATCCTATAAAATACACTTTCTAAGAGATGAGGTTTCCTCGAATTTAAAAAAAAGGATATGAAATTTGGAGTTTTTATTTGTTTTTTTAATTACAAAAATCATGTAACAATTTCTAAACACAAGCAAGTGCAAAATATATTGTTATTTTCAGAATCCAGGAATAATGAAAAATATAACTTCCTGATCAAAACAATATAATACAAAATAACCAATAATAATAATAAAATATGATTTTTAATGTCCTTGTTGGTAATTGATGATCATTAATTTGATTTTGTTATATTTTTATCCCTTCTTTCATTCTAAATTTCTTAATATTTTTTTGGTTAACAAAAAGATTTTTCTTTTGTTCTTGAAATCAATTTTTATTTTTTCTCATGTTATTTTCTTACTTGATTTTTTTATCTATTAAATTTGATCCCTGTTCTTTTTTTTAAATAATTTATAAAATTAATTTTTTTCTTATAATTGGACATGATTGTTTTATCTTGCGTTTGGTGTGCTTTGGATTGAATTGAATAAAAAAATTTATTTTGTATTTGTTCGACATTTGTGAGGTGTTGAATTTAAACATCTCGCTTGAAATTAAAATAAGAGCATTCAACATTTTAAATCATGGATTTATTAAAAAGAATAATTTCAACTATAATAATTATGCAAAATTAATCTATGAAAACTAAATGTTAAGTCAAGAAAACATAGAAACAGGGATGAGAAACACACATGAGGTTCCTTTAATTTACATGAATGGAAACAATTATTCCCGATAAATATCAATAAAAATACTTATTTTTCCTGGACATGAAAATGGAGGTAGAATTCTCCAGCCGACGGGTCTCCGCACACATTTCACACACTCATAAATTACTATAAATCTTTAAATATAACTTAATATATTGTATATAGCTTTTTTCGTCATACAATTATTTTGATTAACTTTATTTAATAAATTTATTTTATTTTTTCCTATTCTCCATACCAATGAAAGCTGATCATAGAAGGATTGAAAGTTGCCTTGAGACATGCATGGGGATTAGAAGATCTTCAGGAAGTTTATAGACCATTGTTGTATCCTTTTATATACATAACTCAGGTTTTTAAATTTAATTTAACATTGCCAATGAACTATAATTTAAAAGTATGAATATCTCACTTCTCCTAAAAAATATGAATTCAAAAACACTCATTTGTAATTTTAAAAAATAATAATTAAATTATGAATTATAATGATAAACAACTCAAAATCATGGTTTTTAAAAATTTAAATCATGGTTAACCTTGTCAACTTAATAAACCAATTTGTAAATCAATTATTATTTTCAAAATCTAAATGACATTTTTTTTTATTGTATATATTTTTTAAAATAAATTAAATAATTTGAATTAATCTATCCACCGTGAATTTTAGACCGGTCATGAGTAGACAGGTTTTATATAACTCCATAACTAATAAATAAAATCATGTTTTTATGTTTTAAAAATAGCTTTAAAATTTCTAAAATTTGTTAATTTGTTTTTATGTTTTTAGATTATTCTGATGTATTAATATTTTAAAAAATAAAATTAAATCCACACGTACGAGTCACGCAAAACCTCCCCTAAATAAAAAATGTTTTTATGTTTTAAAGATATATATATATATATATATATATTTGTTTTTTGAAATTTGGTAATTTATTTTTATATTTTAGATTATTCTGATGTATTGATATTTAAAAAGTATTAAAAAATAAAACAAAAACAAAATTAAATCTGCACGTACGAGGCACGCAAAACCTCCCCTTAATTTTCCATGATATAAAAGCAAACAAAACCTCTCTGCTCACTCCATTCTCCTCTCCCTCATTCTCGCGCCTCTTCAAGATCCAGAAAAACCCTAGAAAGTTCCTACTCGTTCAAAGGAGAGAGGTGAGAGAAAGTCACGCGCCACCCTCAACCTCCTTTCTCTCACCTGCCTCGCCGTCTATCTCTCTCCGATTCGATACCAAGCTCAGGTTCGCTCCTCTCATCTCTCGAATTTACACCTATCAAATGATCTCTCTACGGCCAATACTTTTTCTCCGCTATAGCTTGGTTCCGATTGAAACTTAAGTCTAATTTGAAGCTTAATTGCTAGGTTTTTCCTTCAGATTTGGAGTCTTAAGTGTAAATGATTATCTTCTCTTCAAAGTAGTTTGGATGTTTGATGTTCATTTTTTGGTTTTATTTTTGGTAAATAGAAAGATAATGTGCAAGAGAATTTTTTTAAGTTAGGGTTTTGGTTTATTTTTCAGAGTTGTGATCAGTCATGGCAGCACCAGTGACGCAAGTCCCAGTCCCAGTTCCAGCTGCTGATGTTGTATGTTTTTATCCTTTGAAATTTTTTGTTTGTATTTTGTTTTCTGTGGATTTTTAATATGGATTTAGTTGATTTTTTTTTGTGGATTTAGGTTGGTAATGCTTTTGCTCATCAGTACTACCATATATTGCATCAATCCCCGGATCTTGTTCACCGATTCTACCAGGATGGTAGTAAGTTTGGACGTCCTGCAGAGAATGGGGTCATGAGTACCACTACTACCATGAATGTGAGTTCTAGCTTATTTAATACGCATCCATTTAAAGTTGTTTAAGATAGTTAGACTGTGTTTTCTTTTTATTAGATTTGGGAAATAGAATATTTGTCTCTTGTTTGCAAAATGAAGCAGGCAAATGGCTAATTTCTCATCCCAGTTAGATTTGTTTATTAAACCTGAAGAAATAGACAGGCTGTCACTTTCTGTCTTAAATATTGATTTATATTAGAGGTTCAGATAATGCTATGAGGATTTCCTTGGGACACAATAGCATGTCTAGTGTTTCATGGAGTACTTTTGGGGTATTTGAAAGAGTTGATTTAGTCGATAATCAATAGGATTGGAAAGATCTTTCATCTAGATTTGATTTCATTCCTTGGATGATGCCTTATATTTTTTTTGTAATTAAAACCTTCTCTCCTTTCAATAATTTCTCCCTCCTTTTACATGCGCACACGTGGTTTATTTCAACTACCTCTTTCAGCAATGAAGAACATAACTGCAGAATTCGTTAACTGAAATGTTCTTTAATGTCTCATGCATATCATGCTAAATGTTTAGCAGCTCAGCACCATTTTGTAACCGCAAAATTTGAATGCCAAGAAACTTCTCCCTGCTAGTTTTCTTGATTTGACTGAGAGTTGAATTTGTTTCCTGTACATGTGAGGCAGGCTATTAATGAGAAGATACTTTCACTTGGATATGGTCAAGTCAGGGCAGAAATTGTTACAGTTGATTCACAAGAATCTTACAAAGGCGGAGTTCTTGTGCTTGTGACCGGGTATTTGAATGGAAATGACAATTCACGACAAAAATTTTCTCAGAGCTTCTTCCTGGCTCCTCAAGACAATGGCTATTTTGTGCTGAATGATGTGTTTCGGTATGTTGATGACTCCAAATACCAGAAAGGAAATCAAGAGCCTGCCACCACTTTTGAAGCACCACTGACTCCTGACCAGGGTAATGAAAACATATCATTCTTTGAATGCACATCTATTTTCTAACCCCCTTATTGAAATTGAATGTGTTTTTGTTTTCAGATATTCCTCACACAGAGGAAAATCACATTTCTGAGCCAACAGTTACTTTGTCTGAGGAACTCACTGGATGGGAAGTGTACAATCCCTCTGAAAGTGGGGATGTTTCAGTTGAGGTAGAGGAAGAACCGGTGCCTGAGGTTGTTGATGAAATTCCTCCTGATTCCCAGGTCGTGGCTGACTCCCAGGTTGTGGCTGAGTCTAGTGCTAAGGTTGAAGACGTTCCAAAGAAGTCGTATGCCTCCATTGTAAGTAGAATTTCACCCCCCACCTCCCAACTTGCTGTTTCTTCACTGTCATTTTCCCACTAAGATATGCATAATAAGCACCCTCAAGTATGAGCATGTTGATGTGTTTGTTGGTATAGATATAGCTGGTATTGTTTACCATGTTCTTGTTCCTCTTCTATCATTGGATTTGTTGTTGCTAAGTTATTTCCAATTCTGTTCCAGTTGAAAGTTCTGAAGGAGAACACTGCACCTTTCTCAAGTCCTACCCCTGCTCCTCTGAGGTCTGCACCAAAAATCCAAGAGCAAGTGACTGCTGCAGTGTCTCACCCCCCAGCAGCCGAGTCACATGTCTCCAGCTCCAATACTTTAGAAAATGGGAATGCCCAAGAGAGTGAAGGTGCTTGGTCCTTGAATTGCTCTGGTGTTTCCCCCCCAAATCTTCATTGATTTATTCCTGACCTGCTTATTTATTCAATTGGTTGTCTGCAGAGGGTCCTTCTATCTACGTCAAAGGTCTGCCTTTAGATGCCACACATACCTTGCTTGAAAACGAGTTCAAGAAGTTTGGACCTATTAGGAATGGTGGCATTCAAGTTAGATTCCAAAAGGTAGGCATCTCATTTTTTTTCTTTGTTTTTAGTCTGTTATCCATGGTATTCTTCTAATTCCTGTTATCCATTGGTTTCTGACAGGGATTTTGTTTTGGCTTTGTGGAGTTTGAAATGGCGAGTGCTGTGCAAAGTGCATTAGAGGTTTCCATCTACTATTCTATGCTATTGCTTGTTCCTTGTTCTTTTGATTTTATCTATAGATAGATCAGTCAGTTTGTTTCATCATTTAAATATTACGGTGTTATTCCACTATGGCAAATGATTTCTTTCTTTGTTAGTATCTTGAGATGTCTTGTTTCCTCTTTCACTTGAACTAGAAAATTGGACATGTAATTGTTGGTTATTAGCAATATGCCTGTCACACCCTTGTAGTTGTGTTTCCTTTTCATCATTCTTCTTAAGGTAAGAAGTCCAATGTTTTCAAACTGTTCCTTTTATCCTCTGTGATTCCAGAATGTAGGTGGAGCTTTTCATCCTTTCAAGCTCCTTTGTCAAACTATTTTAGTTAATTTATATGGTAATTATAAGCTCATTGATGTTGCAGGCTTCACCTATTATGATTAATGGATGCCGCGTCATTGTTGAGGAAAAGAGATCTACTTCCCGAGGCAAGTTGGATTTTAAAGTCAAAATTTTTGTTACTTTAAAGATCTATCACCCTATTCACTTGCAATGTGTGAGCATGATTCTTTTTACTGATTTGCATCAGTTTTGGCCCAAATGACGTCTAGTGATCTAGCTTGAGCCCAGAAGTTCTATTTAGAATAAATAATTAGAGATTTGATCAAATAAGAAATTTCATGGTAGAACTTCAATGTTCATTCTTTTAGGAAAGTTAATGTATAGTAAAGTAACCCACTACATTCTAAGAATTTTATCATTTATAAGCTCCATAGATAGTCCATTAGTTAAATAAAACATGGAGGGTTTCTGTTTGAAAAGGGAGCTGATGTCTTAAGCCATCATCATATATAATATCATGCCCCAAACTTAAATAATTGCAAGGCATGCATGCCTAATGGAAACAAAAAGCATTTTGGCTTTTTAGTAATCTATTCCAATAGGAGCAAGATGAGGACCTCAAAACCCAGGTTATTCGTACAGATTGAAGGAGCTTATCTATCTCTGAAAGTGAATATCACCAGACCAGTTTTTCATAGTGAAATCTCTATTTTTATAATGTTTCCATGTAATGGTCTGTATGGTGCCGGACAGCATTTGTGCTTGCAAACTGGAAAGTGTGATTGAGCAAGAAGTATATAATCCTACTATCTCTAGTTTAAGCAACAAGTCTGTTTTTTTCTCTAATTTGATGGAGCTTATCGATCCCTTTCTCTTCACCACAGGTAACAGCAGGGGACGGTTTTCATCTGGATCAGGGGCTGGATATAAAAGCGAAGGAATGAGAGGGCGTGGTAATCTCGGTGGAAAAGCCTATGGCAGGACTGATTTTGGTAACAGGACAGAGTTTGGAAACAGAGGCAGCAGTCGAAGTGGTGGTTATTCAAACCGCGGTGGTGATGGGTATTCAAACCGTGGAGGTGATGGGTATTCAAACCGGGGAGGTGATGGCTATTCAAACCGTGGAGGTGGTGGTGGAGGTGATGGATATCGGAGGGCTGATAAGATGGGGAGCAATGGTGATCGGGCAAACCGAACTGGTGGTTTAGGTCTTAATGGCACAGCCAAGACTACTGCGCCACGAGTATCTGCAACGGCTTGAAGATTCTTGTCTTGTGAATTGTTGAGGAATGGTCAAAGTTTCTGTTTTTTAGTGAAATTGGCTTATAATAGTATTAGGAGGAGAGCTTACACACTTCTATGGATGGGGTTTCTTAAATTTTCTGAAGGGTTTATGTCCTGGACCTTCTGTCCATTTTTCCTTTGGTATCGAATCTTTCTGGGTGGATGCTAGTAAATTTTCTTGTCCTGGTATACTAAATCTGAAAATGTCCTTTTTTCCTTTGGTATTGAATGGTCCTAGGTGGGATGCCAGTCAATTTTCTTGGTTGGGAATATTAATTCTGGAATTTCTTATCCATTTCCCATTATTTTTCTAAATCCATGTCACCTTTAAATCAATGTCACCATTCCAAGTCAATATTCTTGAGGCTCTTGATGATGTGTACACGACGAATACATGCGTCCAAGAAGAAATTATCTCCCGAGTAGTTATTTTCAGAAATATTTCTATTTTTTTTAATGCTCTCCATCCATGTGTGTGCACGATATTAACTTCTTTGTCAATTCCATACCTTTCTCATTGCTGGAGGGAAAAAAATGTCGATGCAGGCTTTCATGTTGCCAGTTCAAAGAAAATATTTCTTGTGAGCAAGCTTTCTTCCCCGCAACCGGATGCTGAAAGCGATAGGGATACCAAACCACCTCTGAACCAGCTAGAATGAATAGCTAAATCCAACCAGGTTCGGGTAAAATCTAAAAGTAAAAAATTAGGTTTTGAGAAGCTAAATTTTTTGACAACTCAAAATAAATAAATACCCCCGATTTTTATATATATACCAAACTGATTATAATACTAAATAGTTGGGAATGATAGCACCTACAGCACCCAAAACTCGATCAGGTTAGATGTAAAAAACACATGCCCAATCAGGTTCAATTTAGGTTTGGATATTTATTTTAAATTCTGGTTCGGGCATGGATAATATAAAACCCAACCCATGAGTATCCTCACATGGTTAAGATTAAGCAGACATTTGAGAAATTCTTGAACAATATAACATCAAAATCCAACCATATTTCAGTAGCTACACCTTGCAGTGAAATACACATTTCAGTTGTGCATGCTTTGTATAAATATGTGGAAGAAGAAATCTAAAATTAATATAACTTATGCTACACTTGGGGTGGCGCTGGATTTCTTCCATCTTGGATGAGAATAATTGACGGCGGTGTGACAAGATATAGGTTTTCCTCGCACTGGCAAATCTACTGCGATGAAGCTTCAACCATGCAGATGGTATTTAGAGACCAAAATTGCAGGCCTGGACAAACTCCAACTCATAGTCAACATGCTTTGTCCATAGTGGTTTAAACTGGGTCATTGCAATATCAAGCCATGGCTTCATATTCCCATTGAAATGCACCACCGCGGCAGCCTGAATCTCATCCATACTAATGCTAGGATTATACCCCAGACCCAGGACATGCCATGACTTGTCTAGCGGCTTCGTTGTCGAGTAAAATGTGATTAAACCAGGGGGCAGCGTCCCCAGTTTCCACAAGGTTCGGTTCTCATTCTGCATCATCATCAGAATCTCTCGTTAATAATGTTCAGGGCATCAAAGACAACAAAAACCACAGCTTTTACAGACATGTAGCTTTGTTTTAGTAATTACAGCTACATGAGACCATCAGCAGAATTTGGAGTTGGGAGATTTAAGGTCATCAAGTTAAAGGGCTTTATTGCAGAAAGTAGCATGCTTGCAAAAACTATTCTGCGCATTCTACAGGAGGCTGCCCACATTTTTTTTCTTCGATTGCGATAAAGAATTGGAATTAGAAAAAATCATTCTATGAAAAAACAGCCTAACTTATGGCCTGATATAAATCTGGGCAATGGACAACTAAGGCATGTTAAAAAGAAACAGGGAAATAACAGCACAACATAATTTTCAGAGCAATAAGGAAATCTTACCAGGTTCTGCCAATAATGATACTCTTCTGTGCACTTCTCTCTCCTCCACGCATCCAAATCAAAGAAGTTCATGCCGTACGCCCAAGCACAAGCCTTAGGATTAAACTTCTCCTTGATCAAGGGGTGTGAGAAATTCATATACTGAGCATACCTATGAAATGACCCAAAACAGGTCTCCACAGCTCCATTCACCTTACCATCCATGTCTATCTTCCACAACCCAGTCAAATCCTTTTGCACCACTATATCATCATCTAAAAACAATATCCTATGCAACTTTGGATACATCTCTGGCAGATAAAACCTTAAATGATTCAAAATCGACAGGTACTTGGGGTTCCGGAACTTCATATTTGTAGTATCCTTGGTTGCATTCTCGAGCTTATTCTCAAAGTAAAACTTCTGCAGATTTGACGACTCCAATTGCTTAAGTACAGGCACATATGAAGAATTCAAGAATTTATAATCCTCGACAGCTTTCACCTCTATATGCGCCCCATTATAATCTTTTAATTTAAACATAACCTGCATTGCCCCGAGATTCATTTTATCAGTCACGACATGAAAAACATGTTTCCATGGCTCTTTTGCATTCTTCACTGCGGAATTCACCACCACCGAAGCTGCGACCACATTATCAGAGAAAATCGCATAATGATAAAGCTTCGGATCCTCCAACTCCGGAAGGGGTGGCTTCCCTTCATCATTATACTTCTCCGGATGAGCAATCCTCTCCTCCATCAACCTCATCGCAAGGCAATGCAAACTCTTAGGTATTGATTTCGCAGCAATCAAACTCGAAAACGCCCCTTGCTTTTTCGCTTTCGTTAACTGCTCATTAACCGCAAAAATAGTATCCTTCAACTTCTGAATCTTCAACTGATTGTCAAAACTTTCTTTCGCTTCCGCAATCACTTGCCGCGTAACTTTGATCCTCTCTTTCACTTCCTTCTCAAACAGTCTAAGCGTAGCCTCATCAATCGACAGTGAATCCGATTCGGAAAGAGCTCTATACGATGGCTTGTTAATAAGATCAGTGTAGTTTCGCGACAGATCAGCAAAAATCCTAACAAGCTTCGAATTCTCAAGCTTCAGTTTCCGCGCATAAGATGCATACGCATGCGCTAGCGACCGGTGATCATCCGCTTGCTTCCGGATCTGATCCAATCGGGACTTAAGCGGATCAGATTTCATCGCCAGCACGGACCTCCTCCCGGATCCCAACCCGGATCCCACATTACTGATACCCTGAATCAAATATTATATAAAAAACAGAGAAATAACAGAATTATACTTCTAATTTTAATAATTAATGCTCTAGTTTCCGTTACATTTTCACATAAATGAACATTAATTACAATTAGTTAGTAAATTAAATAATTAATTACATATCAGATCTAAAGAGGGAGAGCTTACATGGCTGTCGGTGTTAGAGTGAGAGTGAGAAGTGAAGAGGATAGAGACGGCCAAGCACAGAAACACTGCCAAAGACACAGCCGAACCCAACAACCGGAACGAAACGCCGATTCCACTTCGCGAGCTTCTATGAGTCGCCATTTTCTTTTCCTTTTCTGCTTTCGGTTTCTTAGCCAGCGAGGGAGAGAGAGAGGGAAATGGCGATGGATGGCGAGAATGGGAGGGATGATAAAGCAACAGTCACAGACGGGGACAGGAATCTCTCTCCTTTTCACTGCTATTAGTTGGTTACAGCCTTACAAATTTTGGAGGATTTTTTTTTAAAAAATGGGCTCGAGCGAGATCTGGTGATATCAAAATGTAGACCCCACGGTGAGTTTTGAAAAGTAATCAAGATGGACGGCTGAGATTGGTCATATCCTTGCAGGTTTCGGAGACTTGGTGAAATCAAAGATACTCCACGGTGGGTTTTGGAAAGTAATTAAGATGGACGGCTGAGATTCTTGTACGCGTAGTCGTGCCAAGTGGTTAATGGCGGTGAGGTGACGCGGGATCTAGTGTGAACTGATCAGCATTTGTCAAACCATCAAGACTGCATCGCTCTACATTCATCATGTTAGGTATCAGTGCTTTGTCCCCTCTCTCTCTCATTATATATATTATTATATTTACTTGTCTTCTAGTAATTTGCTTGATATGATTGTGAGATGTATTCTAAGAACTGTTATTCTTGATTTTTACCATCTTAAAGATATTCTTTTATTTTAATTATATATTCAAGGAAATTAAATAAGATTTTTTAGATATTAGTTCTAGAGTTTAGATTCTGAAAATTAAAAAATAAAACATAATTCATTGTAATTTTATTAACGTATTAGGTGGGGGAATTTAGATAACTCAGGTAAACAAAGTTTTAATTAATTATTTAGAGTCATGACACCAACAAAGAAATCAAAATTACCAAGAAGATTTTTTTAAGAAAAGACGAGTTAATTAAATTTTTTGTTGAAACAAAACATGAAATAAAAAGGATATATGTATTATTAGAAGAGAGATATGCGAGTCTTCAGTTAATATTATAAGAAATTAATATAATTATTTTTTAAGACAATTTTAAAAAATTAATTAATAGGAGCATTAATCTTTGGATCCGTGACCTCACCTAGCCTGGCTCCAGATTAACCTGTGGTTGTGTTTTACAACTGTGACTGAAACCAAGACTCGGACATGGCCGCTGGACAAACGCAAAACCGAGCAAGTGCGCCTCAGATACGATAATCCCTGCAATAATCACTGCGTTCCGCATGCGACATTACACTCGTGAAGCACCCCCAACCATTTCTTACAAAGTGGCCAGGTAAAGACTTCACAGGGAGTCAAATTAATATATAAATATCATTGTCCTGAATATCTGGATCAATTTGTGTATATTTTAACTAATTTCATGAATTTTAAAATTAATAATTACATAAATAATAAATCTTAACTAATTTCACTGATCCTGAAATTAATGATTATATAAGTCTCAACTAGCTATCATATTAACAATCACAGGACTCGGAGTTGAGATCATAGAAAAAATAAATCTTTTAATTCTAAATTTTTATCACTGCTGTTAAATTAATATTTTCTTGGTCATGCCTAGGCGTCATGATCAAGTGCCATTATGTATGGTTCCTAAATTTATTATGATTGAGCAGAGGAGCACCATCTAACCCCTGCTACAGACCCAATCCGGCTGCCAATCACACTGGTTAGCTGGTATTGCTGGCTAGAATTAGTGCGCCCTTTTATTATTATTATCTTCTATAAAAGAAGATATAAATGTAAAAGGATAAAATATGTTTGGTAATATAAAATATATTTTTAGGACATATATATATATGTGTGTGTGTCATATTTTATCCTTTATATATATATATATATATATATATATATATATATATATCCTCTCTAGTCGAAATATTCTCGTTATATTTTTTATTTCAAAACAATAATCGAATAACAATTTAAGATTTACTACAAGTAGTTTTATAAACTAGATAATTGAGCAGCACTATGTTTCCAACAAGGGATCCAACATTCACATAGAGAGTAGAAAATGTATAGACACCACAATTTCTCACGTACGGGAAAAAAGGGACTTAATTGGTATTTACTTTTTTATCCTCGAACAAAATACATAATAATCTGTTAAGCCATTAAAACTTTGATGATGAGGTCGAAGTACAGTTTAATTTAATGATGCCCCTTCTTGCTAAGCTTGCTCACATGGTGCAACCATCCAATGCCTTTGAGGGCCTTGGAGATCTTCACAAGATTTGGCCTTCCCATTCCCAAATTCATCTTCCCGGCCGAGAATTTCAAGGCCTGCAAGCAGCACAGCTGCCCGTCATTTCTTTCCTCTTCCAAGTCTTCCTCGTCGTCGTCGTAGTATTCAACGCTGCCTTTCTTTCCCTTCTTTGATTTGCTTTTTGCCTGAACTTTAACGGAGTCTGTCTCGTATGTCTCCCACAGCATGTCCATGCCCTCGCCACCGTCCACATTGTGTCTCTCCTCGAAAAGCTTGCACGCCAATGTCCTCCTCCATTCCTTCTCCTTTCTCATTGACCCGAAACTCCCAAGGTTCGAGTACTCCAATGTTTGAGAGTTGTCTTTAGCTTTGGAAGTACAGTCCCCGCCATTGCCGGGACTCCAAGGATTAGGTTCTAGTTCTCGGGAACTCAGCTTTGGAGAGTAGTAGTGCTCTCCGCCATCATCGTCGACACTCACTTTAGCTCCACTTATCTTTTGACCTTCTGCCTTGGATCCGCTTCTAATCATGGGTTGTTCTTCTTTTCGATCTTCGACTTTATTGGAGTTCACGTTAAGTGGCTTGAGCAGGGCTTCTTTTTCTTCCTTTTGGAACCATAAATCTTCAAATTCCTCCTTTTGATGCAAGAAGCCTCCTAACGTCTTCCCCTCCGCGATGATGATCAGCTCACGACCATTACTTTCTGACCTCGTAATCGAAACTGGATTTTCATCTAAAATATTAACATTTAGCGCTTGATCAGAGACCCCACCTTCACCAAGAGCTTGATGAGTTGAACCCTCGTGAACCTGTAGCGATAATTGACCAGTACTACCTGGACAGGCGCTCTGACCATCTTTAGCAGCTTGTTCTACTCCCGTAACTTGATCAACCGTGTGGTTATCTTCAACACCTAGATTTGACGTCTCAAACACAATCTTGTACGCCTCTAGATCCTCAAAATGGCGGAACTCTTCAGTCCCATCTCCTACTTTAGACTGCAATCTCTCCACAACAGCTTGGTATGTTTGCAGGTAAAGGAAACTCACCTTGGATCCATACAGTTCAGCATGGGAGCTGTCATTGACAAGATTGGGAGAGATGGTGAGAAGGGCTAGGAGCAAGAGGGAGGTGGTGATGAAGAGAGGGGATAGAAAAGAAAGAAGCTTGAAGAGGTACGGGGAGAAGAAGACCAGGTACGAGAAATATAGAGGGTGGGAGAGAATGAAAGAGCAGAAGAGGAAGAGGTCAGAGAGGAGAAGGCTCGACAAGTGGTGGGTTTTCTTGGTGGTGGTTGACGGTGAAGAAAGTTCAGACATATTGTCGCCACCACTTTGAATTAAGTCTGTGTGCTGATCGGAGAAATCAAAAACAGGTGTGGCTAGCTAGAGATCGCGATAGAATATGGAAATGCTGAGGCAATTTGTCTGTTCTTGTCGCTGCTTAGTTTAAGGAAGGGAGAGCAAAAAAATGCGTGCAATTGCAAGTAAGAGCGGCGTGAATGAAGGGGGGGAATCATGAAGGGAAGAGAGAGGGAGGGATAATAAAGAGAATAACTAACATTGACAAGAAAACCAACTTTGGAAACTTTGCTCTTGTCGATATCCATAACCACCAATTTTCTTTACTCACTGATTGAGATTGAAGTATAAAATTGATTTCGAATATATTTTTTATTTAAAAATTTAATAAAATAATATTTTCTATATATAATTGGGGTGTCTGGACTAGTTTATACACATCATATTCACAACTAATCCTCGGACCTAATGAATATCTTGCAAGCCTAATAAGCAAGTAAGGCACTGCGATGATGACAAACGTGTATAGTATTTTAATTTTTTAAAAATTATTTTTGATATTAACATATTAAAATGATCTGAAAACATTAAAAAAAATTAATTTAAATAAAATATAAAAATTCCATTTTTTTTCAGATGCACGGTAAAACACCCTTTAATGTGTTTTTCTAGCCTGTGTGACTGTGTCTACCACAATAATCCACCAGCAATACTGTTGTAATAACTATGGAATCTGTGGAAACCCTAACCTGTACAGAGATAAAACGAAGGTGCTACACCTTTCCAATCAACCAGCAGTGCTTGTCGAGAAAGAACATGTTTTTCCAACGATTATCGGCATCGCATACCCTATTAGTTGTCAGGTTTGGTACGGGGTCTTATCGTGTTATTAAATAATTTTTTATCAAAATAATTTTAATATAATTTATTAGCATGAATTCAACTGTTTATTAAAGGAGTTTTGTTTAACATTTTGTTTTAAAAATATTTTTAAATCATTTTGACGGATCAATATCAAAAATTATTTTTTTTTTAAAAAAAAAAATATATATTATTTTAATACATTTCTAAATAAAAAATATTTTTAAAAATAAATATTTTTAAAAACAAACATACTCCCTAACAATTTATTAGTAAATCAGTCATGATTAACTTATCAATAGCTCAATTTAATTTTGGCATATTTTTTAATTTGAATTAAATTTCAATTTAGATCAAATCTCAGATTAGAGATTTTTAATTTTTTTTTTATTAATTGTATCCTACAGAGAGTAATTAGCTTGGCATTACTCTATTTTATTTTAAAACAATTTTATTTTAAAAAAGTTGTTTGTAGATTTTAATAAATAGCATGCTCACACCATCTGCTACTCATAGAACAATTATTGTGGCTTATGTATGATCAATCGGATCCAGATCCAAGGCAAAATCACCTCATGTAGAGAAAACATGATCTTGTTACTAATTATTAGTAAAGGATAAATAATTGAACTCATCCTTGTGTGGTTTGATAAATTTTCAATATTTTCTTATATATAATATCTAATTCTCCAATATATTTTTTATAAATACACTTGCATTATACGAGGATATAATAATAATAATAATAATAATAATAATAATAATAATAATAATAATCATTCAAATAAAATATATTTTAAAATTATCCAGTCATTTTAAGATTATAAGAAACAATTCTTTCAAAAAATCAAAATTATATTGCTGTATAGCTTAAGAATATTTTCAAAATAAATAAAAATATATACATTTTTAATCTCCCCTCTCATAACAAATTGGTCTTAACTTAATTAATAATCATAAAATTTGAAATAACAATAAAGAAAAACTGGAGATTATTGCAACTTAATAATATATTGTATGCCCAGTGTTTTTCTGATACTCGATTTTGTATGCCTACCAAAATATTTTATTTTATAAAATCGAGGATCAGATACAAAATAAATTAAACATACTCTTAAAAAATCTATAAATGCCTCTGGAAATATCTAAAATACTCCCGATACTGAAGATTAAAATTTGCAGAATGAGGGTCAAAAAAATAATTTTACTTTTGAAAATAATAGTAATTTTTATTCAGAAATACAATGAAACATCGATATATTTTATATTATTTATAATTGTATGTCTAGTTTTTTATTTTATTTTATTTCGAATAAACAATAAGCTATATTGACTGCCTGTATAAATCTCTTGTGGCGTGCATCTATCTATCTATCTATCTATTTATATATATTGGAAAAAAGAATAATCTTTTATCTAATAAAATTGAATTTCCATGGAATTAAGAACTCCCATTAATTGCCAATGGGAATCTCAACATTATCTCATGAAAATTACAGGAGCATGTGATTGATGTACCAGCAGCTCCATTCAATCCGAGGCCTAGTTTTCTCCACAATTAATTTCTAGATCGATTAAGCAGGTAGCAAGCTATATATTATAGAATTTACAGCAGCAGTTATGCATTGAAGAGAGATTACTCCAAGCGGAAAGGAATGGCAGTTCTGTAAATAATTCATCGTGCTTCATTGATCATTGTAATTAAGTAAGGAAGGTGGTTAATTGGGGACAGGAGGTTTGGATAATAGATCGGTTGCACATGGGAAACCACTCATGGCTACTCAAGTGCACGACCTGCATGCACCCTTTTGCCTATGCTTTTCACCCTTCCAATGGACCCATCTGTCTTCTTCCACCTTTTCGATCATGGAGATTTCTCAGGCTTCTCTCCCATGGAAGATTTCTTGTTTGCTCTCACGTTCACGTATATATATATATATATATATATATATATATTGGAACCCTGATCTTAGTTGTCCGGTTTCAGGTGTGCTCTCTAAAGATTACAAATTCGAGCTTTATAACTCTGAAGATAACCACTGAAGGTTGGTAACTAGTCATCCATTCTAGGATCCGTGAGATTAGTTTGTCAAAAAATCATCTCACTTAAAAGTTTAAATTTTTAGATAAGTTTCTAAAATATGATTTACATTATTTTTTAACACTCTCCTCAAGTGAAAGTCTTTTAGCTTGAAATTTACAAGGACCCACATTACCTTGTGTTTGATTTTTATCAACTAGAATGAGGTGATGAGATTCGAACTCATGACCATTAGATCAACAAGATTCTGATACATTGTCGATGAACCATCTCATCTAAAAACTTAAGTTATTAGGTGAGACCCCGAAATATTATTTATATTATTCTCTAACATAATCGAAATGGACGTAAACTGATCTAGACACTCCTAATATAAAAAAAGTTAATATATATATTGGGGATGGAAAAAAAAAAGAAATGCATGATCATAATAGAGAGAACACTCAACTCCTTTTCTCTCTCTCTACAAGTGGGCTCGATGAGAGAGATGATCATTAGTAGTCTTTGTCTTAGCCATGATAGTTTGGTTAATTAGCTCCATTTTGTTGATGAAGAAAAAAAGGAGGGTAAGAGATGCGATGACTTCTTCCTCCTTTTTCATGGTCGTCGAGTGGAATTCATTTCACTGTGACAAACTTCTCGATTACTTTTAGATGACCTTGACACGTACAAGAGATATCAAAGAAGTGTATTGAAATGAATACATTTAAGAAATAATATTAAATTCGTAACAATTAAGTACTACACTCTTGCTCTCCTTGTCATAATTTTATATATATTTAGATCATGTTTATTTATGCAGCATTTTTAAATATATATTTAGATCTTGTTTATTTTTGTGTTTTAAAAATATATATTTTTGAATATTTTTTTATAAACAATTATTACAAAAATCAGAATACTCCCTTAATTAAGACTTGTTTACATCGCTGACTCGGATCATCAAGTGAATTAAAGCTTATACATACATACATACATACATACATACATACATAAACATAGTTGGAAGCATTAAGCATGAACTGAAATTTTCAAGAGAACGAGTTGATAAGAGCATCTACCGTGGGAGTAGGTATTTTGGAGAGTCATATCTTTAAAATAGATATTTGAATAGTATATATATGTTTTTTTTTGTTGATGTGTGCTCCAATAGTAAAAGACATTTTGGAGAGCTATTTTTTTATATTATTTTAAATATAATACAATTATTTTGTATGTAGTTTAATTATACAATTAATAAGAGTAAGTTATATAATTAAATAATTGTTTTTAAAAAATCCTCCAATAATATAATTATTAATTTTATATTTTTAAGTAAAAATAAAAATAAATATTTTTGATATAATTACATTATTTTCTAATATATATATATATATATTACATTATTTTATTTATATATATATATTATAATATATAAAGAAGGTGGGGCCATGATTTTAGCTTTCTCTCCATGAGCTGGCAGCTCATGGAGAGGAAGGTAATTTTACCTTCTTTTTTGCTTTTTCCGTTGTAGTGCTCAAAATTGTACAAATAAACTAAAAAAATTATTTTTAATTTATAGCTCTCCAAATGTCTTTACCGCTGGAGATGCTCTAAGGATGTGACCAGTCTTATAAATGTCGAGTGGTAATATTATTGGAGGCATCATTGATTCAGTTGTGCTCCAATCGGGCAATCACTTTTATTTCAAAAATATTTTTTTAATTTTTATTTTAAATTAAAATAATTAAATATTTTTAGATCATTATTATATGCTAATGATAAAAAAAATTATTTTAATACAATTATAAATAAAAAATAATCTTAAAATCAATCTCAAATCACGATCACAATAAGAGAAGATATAGTTATGTATTTAATTTTCCCGAAAGAGAACAGACAAGCTATAAAGGAGACCTAGCTAAAGCATCAAACCCTATGTAATGCTTATGAAAAGCCTACATAATGCAGATTGCAGACGAACTGAGTCCAAAACAACAACAGATGTGAGTTTTCTTTAATGATACCCTACAAATCAATGCAAACTACAATTCTATCCAACCCAGTTCCTCAGATTTCCTAATTATTTTGAAAATCAGCGTGCTTTTAAAATAATAATAATTAGCTTGAGCCAAAAAAAAATTCAGTATTTTGAAAAATGTCAGTCGAAAAACCCACAATCTTAAACTAGATTCGAGGTTTTTTGAGCTATTTTTATGTTTTTCAAAGTCATAAACAAGTTTATTAAGATGTTTTGAAAAAAAATTAGAATGAGAATAGTTGAGTCCATGAATTATCAACTTACATCGCAAGAATTTCATTTTGTTATTTTTCTAATTAAATGTTGTTTTTATTAATTTAATTAATTAATATTAATTTAAATCAAGATTGAGCTTTTCAGTGTTGACTTAAATTAATCCCGACAAATTCGATGTATTTTTATCATCATCATTATTTTTAGTTGCTTTAAAAAGAATTTTCTCAGCGAGTAGCATGTGTGCGCTAGTCTCCAGCTATTGAGTGCTTTGCGCTAAGATAACAATAAATTACTCATTCACCACGGTCCCACACGTTGCTATTATTTTGTTTTTGACCCACCCACCTATCGACAGCTTTTCCTATCTTTGCAGTCAACTATTAGAGGCCGCTGGAAGGAACCACCACCACCCCGTTGCAATTATGGTTATTTTATATTAACATGGCACTCAGAAAATCTCTAACACCAATGCCACTGATTCTACAAACCGATATCAGAAACTCAAATTAACAGATCCATTTCCAAACGAAGTTCATTGCAAAACTCAAAGGCAAGAGGTAAATTCATATTGGACCAGATAAGAGGAGGAAAACATCTCGCTCATTCTAAAGCCGCCGCCGCAGCACCTCTCACTCTGTCATAACAGGCTTGTTCTCGTTAGCTTTGGGTCTTTGTTCCTTTGGCTTCTGCTCCTCCATTTTCCTGAAACCAACAAAAATCACATCCATACTTCAGGATATACCCAGAAACAAAACTAATTTAAAGGGCTCATAGTCGATCTAAAATACCATAACAGTCATATTAAGTTATATTTCTCACCCTTGAAACAAAATAAGATAATTTAAAATGGTAAGTAGCCAAATAGATTAGAAAGCAAGTTTAAATATCATCATCATAATTCATTGATAGTCAAAGACATCTTCTCATCCATGCTTTCTTCTCCTTCACTCGAATCCTCCATCATGATTACAATCCAAATCCTCACATCTCTCCATATCCTCGTGTTTTTTTTTTAATTCTTTCTTTACCCTAATCTCTGTTTTTTACAAAATACCCCTGAGGTGTCTCCTGTGGTAAATTAAAAAAACATACGAATAGGTCAAAACATAAATCAGTTCAAAAGAAAAGGAAAAAATCCCAATACTGAAAGAAGTGCTTCAAGCAGGTGCTTTAATGCCTTGCACCCACTCACAAGGCGCTTGCCTAGGAAGCACTTCATTGAAATTCATCACTTGACACTAATTAAGGTGATATCACCACCTGGAATGCCTAGACGAGCGCCTCCAGGAAAAATTCAAGAATTTGTTAAAACTTGCGGAAAGGAATTTCAAAATAAGGAGCACATAAAAAACCAATTTTCCATGCACACAAACAAAACACGGATGAACTTGATCATGTAGGATGAGTAAAATCCACCATTCCAAAGCAAGAAACCCAGAGAACACATTCTATATCAGAAAAGACAATTCACGACTGCATTGAGTATTAGAGGCAGGCTCCACAAGAAGGTTCTTTAAAACGACATTCAATTGAATTTCATGGGATATTCAGCTCAAATTCCAATGGAGAATCAACACGTAGAAATTCCTAATCCAGTTTATAGCACCAGTCTAGCCAAGTTACATTTAGAATTCCATGTGTCCTTCAAATTCTATCATCTTGGTTCAACAATCTTGACGAGCAATGCCACTAAAACCATACACCTCTACTGCATGTTCAAGCTTTTAATTGAAGGATCCAAAAACTTGTAAATCCATCAATTTCCAGCTACATGTAACATAGCATTCAATTTCATGCGACAAACAATCTTGGAAAAAACAGATGATTCACTTTTTTCCCCAGCTAAAAGTCTTCCACGTTTTCACTTTTCTTGACATAAAAAAGCACGCATTTCACAATTTTTATGTTCCTTAGATTTCTTTTAGTCAGTGCCCCATGACTAGGGGGCAGATGGCCAGATACAAAAGGCACATGAACATGTTTGGTTGGAGGGATAAAGACAGGGACATTAAATAAATCTTTCTCTTGAGAGTTTGGAGTGAGTTTCTGTTTTTTTTTCAAAATAAGAACAGGGGGTGTCCTCTCCATCTCCACAGTATAACCAAACGCTACCAGTGTCATAAGAGAGTAATTCTGAATATCAATAGAGCAAACTTCAAGAATACAAACAGACCAATACAAGTAGGTCCTACTTTGCGATTATAATCTAAGAGTAATTCTAAATATGAAAAGCACAAACTTCAAGAATACAAATAGACTGTTGGATTGATAGTAGCTGCAAGTCTAATGATTCGTGTTTATTCTTGAAGTTTTGCAAGCAGTGCTCGTTGTGAACTGCCGGCGAGCCAGCCGATCAAAACAATGGAGAAAAAAAAAAAAAACACGATGCTCTTCTATGTACAACACACTCAGTTCAGATGCTAAGAGGACCAGCTCCATTAAATAGATTATTTGCACATAAAACAGCTACATGGAAATCTAGACAGAAACATATATAGAACAGAAACTGGAAGAAAACCGGGGAATAAATTACCTCTTATCGGAAGAGCCACCCTTCTGGCTGAGGAAGGAGCGAAAGAGAGGAGAGTTGACGTCGTAGATCATATTGTCGACTGTAAGGCTGTTGCTTGCTCTCACGGAAACCCTAGCTTTTCTTCTGCGTCCTTTGCGATAGCTACACACCAGGGCCATGGTGGCCTTTATAGTCTTTTAGAAGAAAGCCTTCCAGTTGTCGGTGTACCAGTTATTGGGCTCATTATCTTTCAATGATGGGCTTTAGAATTGCCCTTCCTTGGAAAGACCGGCCCATAGCGATGCATTCTCAAATCTCCTCTTCCGTGTTTTCTTATTCAAAAAATCTCAAACCATTTTTATATCAATAAAAAATAAAATAAGTTTTTTCTAGCAAATATTATAAATCTCAAATGTTAATTAATATCATTAGTAAATTTTATTTTATGTATGTAAAAAATTATTTTGGGATTTTACAGACAAAAAAGATCTGGATGGAAATCACCTTTTTATATTCAATATTGTATCTATATTTAAAATAATATTATATATAATATAAATTTAAAATATATACAATATAAAAAAAATCCTCAAATTTCAAACAAAATCATTTTTTTTCGTGGCTGTAAACTTTGCGATATGATTGGTTTAAGAAAACAAAATGGTACCAATTTAAAATTATCATGTATAAAAACCTTGTGTTATAAAATAAAATTGTAAACTTAATATGAATATTGTAGGCATAATATATCTTATAGATATATAAAGGCAGCTTATTTTTTATACAAAATCCACTGAATATACACATGCAAGACCAAAATAAATACCCCTATGATAAACAATATCACATGATGCTTGCAGTATGATTGTAATGCTGTTTTTCAAATTTACTTATTTTATTTTTATGGTATGATTAAAAATAAAAAATAAATTAATTATATTTATTAAATAAGTAAATATTTAAAAAAATCAATTTATTATTTTTTAAAAATAAAAAATAAATACTTTAAGATTATATTATTAAATTTGACGGGGTTGTTAATGTAACGTAAAAATAAAAAGGGTATTGGGGCATGAGGTGGGTGGGGGCGGGACATTATCTACAAGGTTACATGGCAGGCCGTCTATCCAATCACAGCCCGTCGGTGCCCCTAGCTCGCCACCAACTAACCCGCTTTATTAATCACCTGTCTTTTCCCTTTGCCTATCCTCAACGACCTCTTTTATGCCCAAACCATCCCACACGTGTCCCTTTCACATTGGCACCTGGTTGGATAGACTCAAAGGACATTATTGCCCTCCGCTGCACATATCATGGAACTGGTCAACTTTGATCATTCCATTCCATTACAAAAGAAATTAAAAGAGGAAAGTCTCCACTCGGCTGCACAGTGAACGGGGGCACCCCCTTTTTACTAAATAAAATATATTGTCGAGTATTATTTTTTATTTTATTTTATTTTATTTCTCCGTGTAGATCCATCACACGGGTATATTGAAAGCTGGTTTCGTACTGTAATTGCTGTGTATTTTTAAATATATTTTTTATTTTTGTAAAATTTAATTTTGATATCAATTCCTCAAAATAATTTCTAACACTAAAATAAATTAAATAAAAATATTTTTAAAACATAAAAACAAATAGAATAGAATCAATAACACACAGATTTGCCATGAATCAACACGCTATTTCCTTTCATCTGAACATTTTTTTTACAGTTCTTGGACAATTATTCGGTCTCGATCACTAAACTTTTATCAAAATTGGGTGTCAGTCGTATTATGTCATCATATTCTTTATTGCCATCAGTTTTGAATTGTTATTTGTTTTCATCTTAAATAATAAATATTAAATTAGTTACTGTGATTTGTAGTTACTGTTCCAGACACTATTCTTTCATTTTCACTACGAATCTTTAATTTCTAATATCAAAATGGGATCCATTACCACATTAGATTTTGTATATATTTTACACTGTACCTTTTATTCTATAATATTATAAAATTGTATTATGTTAAAAAATAATGTTGCTGGCAAAAAAATCCCATCATGTTACAAATGATTGGTCCCTATGATTTGAGTTATTTTTTATATAAAAATTATTATTATTATTATTTATTTTAAATTGAAAATTTGATGTTTTTAGATAATTTTCATATGCTAATTTTAGAACATGTTCATCAAAGATGATAATTTAATTTATTTTCGGCATTATAAAATCTTAAATGATATAGAGGATTATTTTTATTAAAATAGTAATTTTTTTTTAAAAAAATATCAAACCGAGTTGACTTCGTGTTTTGTAATCAAAATCTTATTGTGATTCAACTCGATTAATGCTGCTGACAAGAATCTCCATCATGCTACACATGATTGATCCTTATGACTTTGTTTTTATATTATTATTATTGTCAATGTGGTTAAGGGCTTGTTAAAAGAAACTGTTTGGAAGGGCAGTTGTACTGTTGTTTTTTTTAAATTTGATTTTTTTTATTTTAAATAAATTTTTTTGTGTGTTTTTAAATCATTTTAATATGCTGATGTTAAAAATAATTTTTAAAAATAAAATAAAATATCATTTTAATATATTTCTAAATAAAAAATATTTTTAAGAACAACTGCAATACCCTCTCAAACAGGCTAGCAGTGAAAAGTGTGAAGAACATAGAATCATGACATTCAAGGTTCAGACATGTTCATCAAAGATGATTCATGTCAAATCCGGTTGCTCGATCATGACAAAAGAAAAAAATAAATTTTAAGCTTGATTCTACCAGTTTAATTTATTATCCGAGAATTTTAAATTATATATATTATTAATTTAATATTTTTTTTATCAAAACATCATCATTATATTTTTATTTTGAAGGATAAATCATTTCGGGCTGACCTTATCAACTTGTGACTTTTGTCTTATTCTCAGTCAATCCGAGCAACGTTTTGATATTATCTGTTTTCATGGCTAGGCGGTCCTTTTCAGCAAAAAAGATTATTTTTCCTACTCCAAAATATTCTTTCATGTTTATTTTATTGTTAATATTTTGATGTAATTTTTTTTAAAATATTTTTTTTATATATTTTTAAGGAAAAAATCACCCTAAAAAATAATTGTTGTTGCAATTTAAACACTGTCAGCTTTACTTTGAAACTCGTATGGAGCTATTTATTTATTTATTAACCTCGTTTGTTTTTGGATCATGTTTTTTTTATTATTATTATTATTTTATTAGGTGTTTTTTGCTATTATAATATGCTAATATCATTTTTTTTTAAAACAACACACACATATATTATTTTAATATATTTACAAGCTATATATATTATAAAATAATTGCTATTGTAGTAACAAAAATTATCTAAATAATAATAAAAAATTTAAATCCCTTGACGGAAAGGATATTTGAAACCCTTGCACCACGTTTGGTTCGGGGGGCGAGGTGAGAGTGGAATTTCCAAGCTTTTATCCGGTACATGTATGGATCTAGAATTATAAAAGAAAAAGAAAAAGAAGAGGGTATGATTTAAATTTAACAATATTTACGTGATTTTCTTTTATCAACCTTTATTTTAATTTGATTCCAAATATATCATTTCCATGATAAGGATAAATAAGAAGTATACTGTTACCTTATCTCTAAACTAATATCTCTTAAACTGTCACAACAAATTCCTATCTCGGAATTTTGCTTGGTTTAATTTTTTAATTTATCGATTCATCTATTTGCTTTTTTGATCTCTCTCTCTCTCTCTCTCTCTCTCTATATATATATATATATATAAACATTTGATATGTGGTAAGTTGTTTGAATTAGTAATTAAGAATGAAAACCTCACCTTCCACCCTCCAATCAAATAATTAGGGCTCAAAACCATACCTTTCCTTACTTTATACCCAAGCAAGGAAATGTTTCATCTCACTTTTACTTTCCACTCCTCTCCCACGACCCACCTCCTTCAACCCAACCATTTAGAAGTTGTTTGGGAGTGTGATTGTACTATTATTTCTTCAAAAAAAAATTATTTTAAATGAATTTTTTTGGTATTTTAAAATCATTTTAATGTGCTGATGTCAAAAATAATTTTTAAAAAATAAAAAAAATATTATTTTGATATATCTCTAAATAAAAAATACTTTCAAAGGCAACTGCAATCACCCTCCCAAATAGACCCTTAAATTTTTTTTAAAAAGATTTATTTTAATTAGCAAGATACCATTTAAAAAAACAAGAAAATATTTATTTTAATTAAAAAATAACATTAGATTATTGGTCTATCACATATGAAGATGGCAGAAAAAAATTATCTGGTTAGAGCGACAGAAAAATGAATTTACTTTTTAGAACAAGAATTATATAAAAACAATCTGTTTTCTCGGAGACCAAACAAGATAAAAAGGGCATAATAGTAAGAGAGGCGGTGCAGACAAGATACCTAATCGACACGGTGTTAAGGAAGCTACAAAAGGGCAATGTTGAGAATCCAAATAAAAGTACAACACCCAATAAGAGAACGTTGTTTTGTAACACTTGTTTCCTTTCTCCCCGTCTTTCTCTTCTCTAATTATTATTACCTTATTTTTATTTTTATTTTTATTTTCCCCTCTCTATCATAAAATAAATACCTTAGGCGCTAGCTTGGCATTGGCTGCAGCAGCAGAAGCACCACCACCACCCTCCTCATAAAAATACCAACTACAATAATAAGTGAAAAAACAAAAGGTGGTAGATGCATGAGCCAAAACACAATATCCCTTACCCTCTCTAACACGCTCACGCCCTTCCTTTACCTACCTTACAAATCCCCTCGTCTCCCGATTTGACCGTACAGAACCTCTCCTTCTCTCGGTCTCTGATCGTCCCACCACCACCAGCACCACCTCGTCTCTCTCTTTTTTTAAGGTACAGGGGCTGTATGTATGACCTTATCTCTTGACTTCACGGCTGACTGGGTGTTCTTTGGTGTTTTGCTTTAGCTTTTCAAGTTTCTCTCTTGGTCATAGGATGGGCATTTAACGTTAATGGGCCTAAAATGAGCTGGGCTTTTGTGGGTTTCTCCTTGATTTTTGTGGTGGTGTTGTTGTTGTCATGGGGTTTTATTTGTCCCTTGTTGGTAGTCCTCCATGAAAGGTGGTAGGTTCGTGGAGTTGACTTACAGAGATAATTGCAAGTTCTTCCCTACGAAGTCCCTGGGCGTCTTTGTTGGTTTCTTCTGCGCACTAGATTCTTAATCCCGTTCTTTGTGATTAGTGGTCTGGGTTTTTCTTTGTAAAATTTTTGTTTTTGTTTTTGTTTTTGTTTTTGTTTTTTTAGCATGACTGGTCTTTTTTGTGTCACCCTGTCTCCTTTTTCAAGATTTGATTCTCTTATTTTTTAAGAATTCTTGAACTCGAAGTCTGTACTGTTCCCCCCTCCCACTTTTTATCATGGATTATGGGGATGGATTTTGTTTTATAATCACATGAGTGACAAAATTGTTTCTCTGGGCCACCATGATTGAACTGCTTCTGTTTTACCTACACATGGCACATGGGATTTAGCTAATCTGTAACGGGAATTTCGTTCTCTGTTCATTAATGTTGTTCTGTTGTAGTGTGACCGTACATGTGTTTTGTTGCTTTAGCTGGGAACTGGAACTTGCTAGCTAACGGCTTAGTTTTGGATGGATAAAGGTGGCAGGAGTTTAATTTAAACGCAAACCATGCATATGTTCATCTTTTGCCCAACCAGTATTGTGTAGTTTCGTCACAGAAAAAGTACTTTTAGCTTTCGTTCATTTTCTTGGAGTGTTTTGATGATGACACGCCAATTGACCATCTGGGAATTTCACACACCAAACTATTTGTTTAAGCTATGCAAAAGTTCTTTTAAAGATTTTAGATGCACAGCACCGAACTCCATTGTCGTTTTTGAGGCTTTCCTCCTAATGCCAGGAACTAATTGTGTCGGTTGCCCTTCCCATAGCGATTGGCGTGCATTGTCAATTTTCTTGCAGGCTTATGAAACCTCGAGAAAGCTGCTTGGTTTTCTGAATTATTCATATCCGGATATTATGTGCTTTTAATATTGTCTTTCACAGCAGTTATTAAGTGTTGATGTACACACAAGTTTATTCCTTTGATAGCAATTTTAAAAATTCCAACTCTTTCCCATATAAAACTTGCTTTCATCTATATCTTTGTTGTGACAGATCGGCCTTTGTTCTGATCCAAGGAGAAGGTGATAAATGCTAAAGGCCATCGTCCTTAACTGTGCATTGATACAAAGATTTTAATCTACCATGGTTAGCTTACGGAGGCGTAAACTCTTGGGACTTTGTGCTGGTAAACACTATTTCAGATGCCCTCTATGCAAAATGATTGATTCTGTATGTAGAGTTAAGCAAAAAGAGGGTCTTAGGTCGTTTGAAGCTTAAAAAAGGTTATGTATGAATGTTGTTCTTCTAGCCTTTTTGTAATCCTTTTCTTTTGATTCATCTTTATGAAGAATTGTGTTTTGAATTTTGTTATAAGCTTCTTGCATCTTTAATTACCGTTTAAATTTGCAACTTAGGTTAAAAGGTTATATCATTGCATGAATAAAATTATCAACTGAATTTGGTGGTCCTTGCAGGGAGAAGTTCTTTCCTGACTCCACTTCCTCGATTTTTTGACAACGGAACTGCTCCTGTAGGTTCTGCCCAGAATGGCAGGTCTGTCAGTGTGCATCCTCTGCCATCAGATGATGCCAACCTACCAGAGGAGGTAAAGTTAGCTTCCTTTTTCTAGTTGTTCCAATAGCATGCATGATAGAGCAGTATTTTCACAGGAGGTAAAATTATCAACTGAATTTGTTGAAGCTGTTGTTGCAATTATCACTGGTGGGCCTCCCCCATGAGCTCTCTCTCGTTAACCATATCAAGCCAGGAGTGGACTCGTCATCTGTAATGCAGACAAATCCAAATGGCATACCTATTTTTACGAGTATTGAGCTTTAGGGTAGTTTTTTCTTTGCCTTTTGTGGATGCATCAAGAATGTTTTTTAGAAATGGTATCAATATAATGCAACTGTAATTCATTACCAATGCCGATAGAGCTCAAATCTGTAAGAGTAGAACAGGGTGGTATTTGAAAGCTGTTTGCTTTGTCATCCAAATATGAGAGGGATATACCACATTTACTTTGATTACATCAGTTCTCATTCACTTTCAGCTTTAAAGTCATGCAAATGTAGATAAATGTTGAAAGCGGTGTCACCATTTAAGAAAGAAATCTTGGGGCCTGCTTCTCCTTTATGGATAGGAAAACTCGCTGCATACATAACATTGAATATTGAGATTATTCAAGCTGTCATTTCTAAATACACATTTAATGCTGTTTTCTTCCTAAAGCAACCAGTTATAGGAATAAGTGAACCCCGTGCTCACACATATATTTCTTCCTTCAAGCCAGTTGAATGCAATTTGAGGGACTTAATTTTAATTATGTTTCGCCGTAATATGTTATGCAACTGTTGGTTCAATTTTTAGAAGTAGAAGTTTTTGGTAAGGATCTTGCTTTTAGAAAAAGAAGACATCCTATCTAAGGAAAGCAGGTTAAAGCTGGTTATAGGAGAAGCACATCTTCAGTTGCTTCTCTTATAATCAGCTAAAAGAGGTGCTCTACTTATAAGCACAACAGGGCTCCAAGGACCCTTCATCCCATACATGTATATCACACGCATCTGTTTACAATTTTTAGAATTTGAAACCAAGGTCCTTCCCTTATTTTCACCATCGATGCCCCACTATTTGCAGTTCACAAACTTGATTGTCACGGAGAGTTGCTCCTATTAAATGTCAATAAGAAGGTTGAGATAATAGAAACTTTCTATGTTTTCCTGAAATTTAGGGATGCATGGTTTCAATCTATCAATTCAAAGAAAAGGTAATGAATAAGGGCAAGTCCACCATGCAGAAAGAAAATGCCCTGTCCATTACAGCTTAGCCACTGGAGTAATACCTGGTTATATTTGGATTATTTGGTTCCAACACAATTGAAACATAGAGAGAGTGTTCATCTGTCAGGTGAGAGGGCTGCTATGTTGGTGCCTCCAACTTGGCAAGCTTTGACATAAAATAGCTTCCTGTCATATGTCAAAGCAATCTCAGATGTGTCAATATATCAATGTTGGTTCATAATTTCAATGCATCCTTTCTTTAAAAGAAGAAGATTATGCAAACACTTGCAAGAAACTTCACTTATAAACACCTGTTTTTATGCTTGATGTAACCATCCTGCAATCATGTTATGTTTTCAATGGGTTGTTTTAATTGGCATGTAATGATTAGATGTGATTTATCCTTGTTGAATGTGTTGCAAACTTTAGGTACATGAGATTACACTCTTTGTTGGCAGAAAAAAGATAGAAAGTGTTAATTTACCAAATTCTTTTTCATTCCATAAATTTATTTGCCTTCACATGATCTAATTCAATCTGCCAGAAAACCATTGCAAAAGTAGGAGCTGGCTCTTCAAATGTTTCGGCTTCTAGCTCGTCAAAAGAGCAGCGATCTCAACCGTATCCAGGTTTGTCAATGCTGATAGATTTGTCTTCCTTGAATGATTTCATGTCATTCAAGTACATGCAAATTATACAGTGGTTGTGTTAGCTATTGATAAATATTTTGTGAACTAGTTCTTCTTAACTATAAGATTCAATGCCTCAAGCAAGGTCATATGCAATGGAAACCATCTCCCTATATGTTTTGGATTGGTTAATTTGATGTTGTGGATCAAAATTATAAATAAGAACATGGAGGTAAGACAATAATAAAGGTGGCAAAATGCAAAGGTGGCAAAATTTGAACCTACAACATGGTTGACATGTTTTTTAAATTCAAGTATCGATCTCATGACCTGAGGTTACATTGAAGATTAAGGACCCCTAAATATTGGAGAATACTTAATGATAGTCTAGATAAGGTTTTTCTTTCTGACTCTTGCCTCTGTTTCTCTATAACATTACATAACCTCCAGGGCATCCTTCCATACAGAAGCAAAGCAACGATGCCTCGATTCTTTTTGTTTTTTTTATATGGCATAATTCCATTCCTCTGGATGTTCTTGATTGTTGCAATTCATGGTTGAGGTATTCAAGAGGCTGAACATATCAAATACAAGTGGTTACATTTGTGATCTTGTTGATCATGAACTGAGATCAATTCGTTTTGGAAAACATGTCTAGATAAGATAATGTGAGGAAAATTTACTTATTTTAGAAAAGATAAAGAAGGAGAAGAAAAATTGTTAAAATTTGGTCCCGCAATTGTGTCAAGTTTTGTATTTTATCACTGTATCCTTCTGCCACTGATGTATCTCTGACTCTGAAGTTTAATTTAACCCTCTATTGATATTGTTTCTGAAAAAGCTATCAGAAAATTACAAGGTAATTCTCCAATTAACTAAATTAGTTACAATTAAAAAATGGTTAGTTATAGTAGTTATGTTATCAAGAAGTCTTTTATGCATTCACCTCATGAATTCTCCCAGACATGCATAGATCATAAATGTGATTATAAACTTGATTCCCATCTAAATTTTACTGCTATGTGATTTCATAGCTGATTTGGGTCCCTTGTAGTTCATCAGCAGGAATTGTTTAATATTGAGTTAAGCCATCAAGGTTCATTGATTGAAAGTTCAACATTGTGGAGAATCAATATCCTGGAGAATGAGACTACAGAAAATTGTTGTCTTGGAAACAGATACAGAGGAAGCATTATATGCTAGGTCCACTCTTACAGACATTACACAAGTATCGCCATTTTTTGGATGGCCATGCTAGTTCTGTTTGTTTTGATGTTTTCTGTTAAGAACTTTCAAGTATGAATAGCAGGAAGGAGTCATTTGAAAATATAAAACTATTTATGTGCTATACCTGGACTAAATATGCTAGAGAAATTTCAAGGGAGTCTAAGTGACATTGTGGGTTTCAACTTCAATAGAAAATTATGGCTGTTCCATTGTTATCTATAAAGGAGATGAGCATTTCTGGACTTGTTTTGATTTTTAGTGGTATAATAATGCCAGATCTGATATTTCTCAATTTTGCCAAGTTCTCAATATGACTCTGTTAGGCACCATGATTATGTCAGCATGGAATATTATTAATGTGATACCTGACCGTGCTGCATTTATAACCTTGTTGCTTCATTTCTTTTCTATTTCTAGAGCAACCAGTTAAACGCAGAAAGAGACATAGGAGGAAACATGTTCAGAACCAGGAACCATGCCTGATGAGAGGCGTCTATTTTAAAAATATGAAATGGCAGGCTGCAATTAAAGTTGACAAGAAGCAGATTCACCTAGGGACTGTTGGTTCTCAAGATGATGCTGCTCGTTTGTATGACAGGTAGTAGGCTAAACTTTGCTATGCTTTTCATGAATTCTTACTTTCATCAGTACGGAGTCCCATGCCATCTCTCTTTTCCATGATATCCTTTCTGCAGAAAGTCTTATCCAATTCTTTGAGTAACTGATTGATCACTGCATTCCATGATAGTCATTGATTATATAATTTGCTTTCCAGTTATATTAGGGTGCAAAAGTCTTTTCTCTTTCATTGTAATAATGGGATATTGGATAATTATTAGGATAGAAGTAATGCATATTTCTTGCCTTCTTATTCCACATTTAAATTCGTTTCATTCTTGCTAGAGGCAATCAGAACTCCCGAGAAAGTAATTTCTTGAAAAAGGAAAACTATAACTTGGCTTCATGGCTGCAACTAACTTGTTTGTTCTTGAATCTTGATGGAGAAATTTACTTCCTACTTTATTAAGATGAAGAACCCAAGTCCCATTCATCACCAAATCAACCTCTTTTCCTTGGAACGTTTCTTAGGAATCCAGGACCCTGCAGCTTGGGGGTGTTTACAGTTTCATTTTTCTATTTTCCTCTACAAAGACTATTTCTGTTAGATGGCCGAAAATCATGTTCAAACAAGAAGAGCTATCTAATATTTTTCAGGCGAATGCTTGTCCCTTATTGCAACAGCTTGTAAAGCCCTACCAGTCATTATTGTTTTATTTTATTACATATATTCTATCCATGCGCACTGTTTAAATGACAGAAATAATTGGAAACCATGAAACTTTCAATTATAAAAGTATGAGATGAGAGGATGGCAGTACATGCGGGCATAAGCAATAAAAAAATGGCATACACATATGCAAACAGTAACGAGCACAAATTGTTAACATTTTCTATTCTAAATCCAAGTGATAACAAAAATATGAACCTTCCATTTTCTGGAAGGGAAAAATATATTGTCCGGACCATACTTCTGGTTGTTAGCCTTCCTCTTAGGGTGAGGCTTTTATCGCTCGTTCTTCTCATAGCTGCTAGTGGTCCATGCAGGGTTATCTGTACTGAGTTAAAAAATAAATAGGAAGCTCAAAACTCTCTCTCTTTTGATTTTCAGGGTTAGCATTATGTGTTAAAAATTGTTATCATAGGATGTCTACAAAGACAGGCCTTGGTTAGGTTTGGTTACTGAACATATGTGGGGCTCCTCTGAAGGTTTTCATATATGCAGGGCTGCTTTCATGTGTGGGAGGGAGCCCAATTTTGAGCTCTCAGAGGAGGAGAAGCAAGAACTTAGGAAATTCAAGTGGGATGAGTTTTTGGCAATCACTCGGAGTGCAATTAACAATAAAAGTAACCTTTCCCACCTGGTCCTTTTCATTCTAATATATGTTCGCAGAATCTAATGGATTTGCTGTTGATGATTATTCCAGAACACAAGAGAAGGATTGGGGTAGGTTTGCAGAAGAGATCAGAGACCACATTGCAGGACGGTGACTGGGACGGCAAGGAACGACTCAATGGCTTTTCAGCTTCAGAAGATGTGGAACCAGATTCATCAGCCTCTTGAGTATTCTGGTTTTGGAAGGAGACTGTCAATCCCACTCTAACAGTTTAGCTCTCCCTCATCGGCCGGCTGTTTTTTTCCTTATGCGCGCAAGCCCCTATTAGGGCTTATATGATGGTAAACTTCATCTTCCAGTTAGCATATATTTACAATTTTAACTCAATAAGGAGACAGAGAGTGCAGTCTTTACATGCACCGTTGGTAATGACACTACCATCACTTGGAGAGCTATTAAACACACGGAAAGTTCCCTTTTTTGTCCAGTGATTGTTCCTCCCAACTCAGAAGCTGGAAGCAGCAGAATGCTTGAAACTTGGTTTCCAGAAGAGAAATTCCTTTGTATGATAATGAAAATGATCTCTGCAATTAATGCTAATACTGTTTTTGCTAGTTCACTGTTTTGTTCAGTTTTAGTGCCATGAAAGAACATGATTAGATGGATTGATAATCTCATATTTGAATTACTTATGAGACCTTCAGATTCATTTTTCTTACTTTTTATCATATGAATTGGTCTGATAGGTTTACCTTGGTCATCCCAGGGATGGATTGAAGAAAAAAGAACAGAAAAAACCCGACTGACTCGCTCGATTAAAAACCCGAGTTGCTAGTTTACTGTTTTGTTCAGTGCAGGTGCAGTGGCCATGCATGCCATCATGAAGGAACAAGGAAAGATTGATTATCAGTAACTTCAGAGACCTTGAAATTCATTTTTCATACCTTTTGTTATGAACCTGTATTGGCATGATAGGGGACTCAGTTGTCATTAAAGAAAAAATCCTGGCTGATTCAATTAAAAACTTTGGTTGACCCTTCCAAGCTTTATTCTTGATAAATCCCGAACCGGGTTTCATAATTATTATTTTTTATTTATTTCAACTTCATAAAAAAAAAATATTCATCTAAAGTTTATGATATGATTTTTCTTAATCAGAATAATCAACAACAAAATGTGTTAAGAAAATAGTCGAATTATTGCATATTTGTATCTACACTCTTTTTGTTAATTTCTATTAATAAACGTGTTGATTTTTATTAATAAATCCGTTAAAATCTTGTGAAAATCACGAAAAAATCAAAATAATCCCAATAAACTATTGTTAATTTTGAAACCCTGTGCATTTTTTTGTTGATAATTAAACTATTATACATTAGATTTATGGTGCGTTTTGTTAATAAAAATTATAAAAATAATGTGAAAATCACATTATACAAAAAATAAAGCTGAGATAATTCAAAAATAAAAACAAAAAATTAAAAATAATAAAACCAAATAAATGAAGAAATAATTAGAATAAAAACCCTAAAGAAGAGTGATAGAATAAAAAATAATAATTTTAGCTCGAAGGTTGATATATAATCTTAACATTTTTAATTTATTCTTCTATTTTTACAAAAAAAAAATCCATATAAATACTTTTATCATCAATTTGATTCCTTCTTTTATTATTATATCATGGATTACATGAACAATATGATTTTTATTTCAATCATTTATTCCTTTATTTGATCCACAATTCGGAAGGCTGCCTGTGGGCTCGGATGTGTTTGGTCCAATGTGAAATAGGTTCAGAACATAGGCCCAATATTTCGAAACCAGTAAGCCAGTAGGTTGGGCCGCTAAACCTACAAAAAAACAATCCATTGTCACCATCGCAAATCGCAATAGTCTTCATCAAGTCCTCCGCCTCCCTCCACCACCTCCACCTCCACCTCCACCTCCCGAAGTTAACAATCGGGGAAAAAGAAAATGGGATCAGTCCATTGTCACCATCGCAAATCGCAATAGTCTTCATCAAGTCCTCCGCCTCCCTCCACCACCTCAACCTCCACCTCCACCTCCACCTCCCGAAGTTAACAATCGGGGAAAAAGAAAATGGGATCAATCCATTGTCACCATCGCAAATCGCAATAGTCTTCATCAAGTCCTCCGCCTCCTCCACCACCTCCACCTCCACCTCCACCTTCCGAAGTTAACAATCGGGGAAAAAGAAAATGGGATCAAACGGTCCGAAACCTCTAGAAGAAAAGTCCAAGCCGCCGCCTTCTTTTTCGGAGAATTGGAAGGAGCGGATACTCATCCCCACACTTCTCGCAGGTTTCTTTCTGTCTCTTTTTCTCTTCTTAAAACATAAAAGGAGACTAATTTGAAATTTATGTGAAGGAACAACTGGTGGAGGAGTTGGGTTGGTGTCTAAGCATCGAAAAGCTCATGGGCTCGCTAACATTTCTGCAACTTATGCCACTAATTTTGCCATCGTCAGCGGCTGCTATTGCGGTATCTTCTTTGTTTCTCCAATCTCATAACGTTGTAATTTGGGAATGACTCATGGCCTTAAATCTGCAAGGCCTCGAGCCTGCCTAGTAATATACGAGGATAACTTAGAGGGAGTCTTTCGTTAGAGAACCTGATTTGTGTCTGAATGTTGGCGATCATTTTTAGTTCTAGGCACGAACTGTGAAAATGTTAACATTTTCAGAAACATAACTGGATTTTTGTTCGAGGGTCATCATATGTTTCTTGGAACAGTCTAAAAGTTGGAAGTTTTTGATTTTTCAGGGGCGCGTGAATTTGTAAGAGTAGTACGAAAATCAGAACCGGATGATCTAGTAAACTCCACGGTTGCAGGGTTTGGCAGTGGTGCTCTTCTTGGACGTCTTCAAGGTCGGGTTCTAATCTCAATCACTCTTATATGTTTGCGTATCTTCATGAATGCACCCGTGCTATTCTCACTAATTATCCTTCGATTGTGCGAAATTCTGTGGAACATTATTCTTTCATTCCAATTTTAATCTAGGCCAAGTATTATTTAGTTTTGTTGGATCATTACGACATCGAATGGACAGGAGCACTTCAGTTCTATCTGTTGTCTTCTTTGATCCTTCTCGTGTAGCAGATGTTTCTTTTTCATTTCTTCCTTGGCAGAACCTATTGACTTAGAAGTTTGTTCATAATTAGGTTATGTCTCCTGCATCTTCCATTGTTGAGCTCCCTTCCCCATCATAGTTTCTTTTTTTTACATTTTAGGGGGTCAATTTGGTGCCTTTCGCTATGCGGTCATCTTCGCTGTTGTGGGCACAACGGTGGATTTTGCTACGATCAAACTAAGACCTGCATTGAGTAGCTATAAACAATCTATATTCAAGGACAGAGAGAAGAATCCTGGTTGGTTAAAGTTGCCAGAGTGGTCTCCCATACAAGTTCTTGATGAGGAAGAGCTTGCTGCAAAAAAAGCTCGGGAAAAAGAACTCTATGCAGCACAAAGTGCTCTTGGCAAACTCAGCAAGGAAGAATCTTGAGAGGCTTTTTTATTATGGACCTCGAATTTTCAGCTCACACATACCAATAATATGCCTTTGTGCCTGCTTATTCAAGCTCTTCGGTATTTCTAGCACAAACATTTTTTGTCCCTCTGGTCTTGTACATTTTTGTATCGATATATTTGAGCTTTTAATTATGAATTATAGAGTTCATAGCATCTCTTAGGAACTTGGTAAAAGGTTGTAATTTGATTGCCAACTTCTTTTTTCCACATGGTAAATCTTGCTGAGAGTACTTTGCTCGAGTTCATCTGAGTTTTTTATTTATGTAACTATATTATGTGAAAGTTTTTCTTAAATGGTCAGCTTTTTAACATGTTTCTTTATAGAAAGAGATTAGCCTTGTTGCCTGTGGCTAACCTTTATTTTGATCGGGCTGAACTGTTATTTTGCACAAAAAACAATGTTATAAAAGAAAGAAAAATATGACTCAGGTTATACGATTAGGTGGGGTCTATTTCAATTAGATAAGAAGAAGAAGATAATAGATGAATCGATTTTTTTTATAAAAAAAAAAACTAATAATATGAGAGAATTATTTTTTTTTAAGAAATAAATGATGTATCTCAATTAACAATTTATTAAATATAAAGGTGCAGTAAAAATAGATTAAAAAAATGGTTTTGGTTAATCTAAGTTAGTTTAACAAACATGTAATTTTAGTAATCTAAGGCTAAATTAATCTAGAAAATTTTGTCAAAACTGTAATTTAGATACTGAGATTAAATTAATATGATAAAAAAATAAAGAGAATTGTGAAGTTTTTTTAAAGAAAAAAATCGTGTTAATTTTTCAAATTTATAACCTATCATTAAACTTGAGGCATCTATTTAAAAAAATCATGAAGTTCAATTTTCAATCAGTCATATATGAAAGAATGAAATTGAAAAGCAATTTCAATTATATAAAAATATTAAAAAAATATCAGTTAAAAGAATGAGAATTAAAAATAAAATAAATTTTATATCTAATTGAATAGTGAAATTGAAAAAACAAATTAGCAAAAGGACCCAAAAAAATAAAAAAAAATAAGGATAACAATTGAGATTAAAAATAAATTCTTGGTTGAAGGTTGAAATTGAAAAGAATAATAATTTTATAAAAGAGCCAAGAAAAGAATTAAAAATAAAAACAATAATGGCCAAATTGAAAAACATAATATTATTAATTTGGATTTAAAGATGAAATTAAAAATTAACAAATATTTTACAAAAAGGTCAAGATAAAAAATTAGAAATCAAAAGAATAATTATCAAATTGGAAAATATAATATTTGATAAATTAAAATTGAATGATGAAATTAAAAATAAATAATTTTTTTTATAAAAGAACCAAGAACAAAAAAAGAGTTGAAGTTCAAATTTCTAAAAGAAAAAAGATGGACAATGTTTCCATCTCTTAGACAATTTTATTTATTTATTTTAAAGGTATTTTTGTTGTAATATTTGGTCAAATACCAAATTAGTTCTCAAATGATATTATAATAAGAAAAAATCATTATAAAAATACAAAAATATTCCTTAATATTAGGTTTAGATTTTTTTGCTTTCAATGATATTCTATTCATTTTACATGCAATTAAAATAAGAAAAACCTTATTTATCCCTAGTCAATTTTATAATGTCAAATTAATAACGTGGAAAAAAACTTTAATGTCACTAGTGTTAAATGTGTTTAATCGCAGTGTCAAACAGTCCCTATAGTGTTCTACTGAACAATGTTTTTGAATGTGGAGCTACATTGTTTTCCAAAGTGGTCTTGGCTTCTTGTAAAATAGAAATTCACGGTGAAACAATCGGCCAACGAATGAATTGAAGTTGGAGACATCATTTGCAAAATTGGGACCTGCAATTTGCCCATACATTCTAAACCCTGGCTGAGCACAGCTGATTTTTCACTCGAGATCTTCTGAAATGTTTTTCATCCAACCATGCAAGACATGGTTAGAGGTACTGTTTGCCTTGCCATCCACCACATTTCCCCACCAAAATCTCTCCTTCCCCTCATGCTATTGCATTGATCCCCACTATCAGTTTGAATCTCGAAAAGATGTATAATCTGCATGCAACCAAATTTACTAGTCTATTATCATCGCCTCAACTAACTGGAATTACTCTTCATCCAGCACTTTTGCAGTGTCTTGGTTAAGTGCACCTTTATCGGCTCTCGACTAATGATCAAAAACCGAAAGACTGGTTGCGAAGGAAAAGGAATCAAGACGTTAGGGAGGGACTGCTAAAATTTCCATATTTCAATACATCCACGAAATGGACATAAAAACTACTATAGCTGTTCTAGATGATGCAATCTAACATTGCTGAAAACATGAAGTCCAAACATTCATGTCAGAAGATAGAAAAAAATAGCAACAGATAGAAGATTCCCGGTCTTCATTTACATGTGTGTCACTGGGTGAATCCAGTTTTCACCAGCGGCGATGGACCGTAATCCAAACACTATCAAGATAAACGGCCTGCAATTTCTCGCGTTGCAGGTGAACAGCTTAAACTGGACCAAACTACATGATTTGCCCTGTAATGCTCTTGTAAAGTTATGTAAGCAGAGAGACAAGAGAGACAAACTCAAGCGTCACCCGGCCTTTGGACCTTGTGTTGATCACAAAGTGCTCTGGATATTTTCTTAGCAACATAAGTAAGCCATACCATGGTTTGCCCTTGGCTTCAGGACCTGTCCAGTCCTCAGATGTCAGATATCTCCTTACTCGAGAATGATGCCATATGCTGCTATATTGCTCGACCAACTGTAGGAGAGGACAAAACAAGCAAAGTGAACGAGTGAAGGCATCCCTAAAGCTCAAATCTGATCATACAGCGGAGCGCACCCAAACCAGGGACTAGAAAAAACTGGGCCAGACAATAGGATCTATGAGGATATACTGAACCAATGGAGTCTGGAAATACAAACTGCCACAATGGCCCCTTTACATCCCGTTACAAGTGGGATGTGCAAAAATAAGAATGGAACATCAGTGACATGCGGATTAAAAAATTGCAATGGATGGTTCTCAGTCAAAATTGTAGACTTTCCCCTTTGAACAGTACAACCACTAGTGCAGTGACTAAAATAAACATTATGTAAAAAATGTTTACATAATTTTTTGAAAAACATAGTCAGGTTGAAGTTCTTATCCAGCTTATAATTTGTTAACAAGGGTATCCTTATACAAAAGAGAAATGCTATCTTGCATGCCAAAACCTCTGAGTTCAGTATGAGTGCAAGACATCTGTGCATTTATATAACAAGGGTGGAAACAAGAGTGCAATTCTCCCGGTCCCTATTAAGCTAGAAAAGAAAGAAGCATGGGTTTTTTTTCAAAGAAGAATTGACTTGTCAACAGAAAAAACTAAATCATCAGTCTGCATGCCTCGACAAAGGGTTTTCCATGATATAACTTTATAAAGTGCAATAGATTCTTTAAAACTGATCAGGGATTTCCAAGTAGTTTAAAACAGAAACAAATCAGAATGAATTCACAGAAGCATTTTGAAGACAGTAAAGCAATTTATGTGAGATGATATCCAAGAGAATGAAATGTAGAAGCATTTTGACAACAGTAACTAACCTCGGCATGAAGTTTCTCCATGGGCATCCATTCTCCAGGACCACAAAGATCAGATAGCACATTAGCAACAGATGACACTACATCTTTTTCCTCTAACTGCAGAAGTTGTTGATTGTCAGAGTCACGATCAATCCTTGATCTTCCCTCCATCTTCTTTTCTCCAGGAACTGGAAATGGTATCATGATAACAAAAAAAGCTTTTAACAAGCACGTGCTTTGTATCGGAGTGCACAGCATTCAGAGATATACATGTGCAAACCAACAGATTAGAAAATCTATCATGATCAACGAGTCAAAATATAATGTTTAAAGACACGGGAAAAAATGTGAGTTTGAAAAACAAACATAAATTGAAAAGGAAAAGAAAATTAGAAATCCAAAAAGGCAAGTAGAACAACAAAGATCCATGCATTTGGCCTCGTAATTCCATAAAAGAAATGAACAACATAACTCAAAAAGTGTGCCAATAAGCAAATACATCAATTAGCTTGTCCCCATCCTAAAACAATTGCACACATTTTAATAAACCAAAAAAGAAAAGAAAAGAAAATTCGTGTGCTTTCATTCCAAGGTCTCCCTGACTAGCTAAAATAAGATATGTTCATAATAGGAGGTTTGGCCATGAAAATCTATACAGGAATCATTATATAGAACAGCCTCAGCTGACAGGCATTTTTAAGCCATGGAATAACTAGATTCGTTAGCTAACAATAATCAGATCCCTTGGAATTATTAAAGTGGGAAATAAAGGATAACCATGCAGTATCACAACAAAAATCAAAACCCTGAAGGATATGGTTAAGCCAATGATTCTTTAACTGCAACTATCATTAAGAAAACAACAGCAAAAAAACAGCCTCATGTTAGAAAACTAAAATGCAAATTTAACTAGTATAAGTTTCCATTGAAATCTTATCCTGAAATCAGAACACATCCATACTCTAAAAAAAGTAGCAATTGACCTCACAATTTTACAGCTATGAAAGAAGAGACTGCTAGCGATAATCAAGTCCCAAAACAATCATGCAAACTCAATTGCTAGCTAGCATTTCACATCCTCCCTCACCCCGAAATTTCAGCGAAAGAAGGTGAAGCTCTAAAGACAAACTACCAATTACAACAGTGTCTATCAGAGTATCAAACTGCAATCCATAACTTATGCTAATATGCAGCACAAAATCATAAATTCACTCAGTTCAAGCACCGAACCTCATCATACACTTCAAACACATATAACACAAAAACATAACTTTGTGCCCGGTTTCTCATCCTCGAGAATTTTAACCAAAAATTATAGAAATCCATGAAACTACCATAAAAGAACACAAATTACAATTACTTCTACAATAACTAACCTACAGCTCCAGCCATTCCTGATTTACCACCGGACCCACTTCCATATCCATACCCATCATAACCCTCTCTCCTCATCTTCTTCCCACCACCACCACCACCACTGCCACCAACATCCTCATCATCATCAAATTCCTCCTCGTAAAACTCCCTCGCTCTCCCCTTCTTAACCGCCGCAACCGAAACCGGTCCCACCATCCTGTCCGCCGCACCGGAATGATACCCATACTGCGGCACAACAGCAACGTGGTGCCTAGGCGCTAGCGCCCCGCCCAAAATACTTTTAACAGGTAGCAAAAAGTAAAACTCTTTATCTCCGATTTGCAACAGATCTTGTGAATCCAATTTGACCGGAGGGTTTCCTGGGAGATGGAGTACGCCTTCGACTAGGCAACCGTTCTTGCCAAGTACTTCAAGTGCGAAACGGCGTCGTGTGAAGTCGTAGAAGATGCGCGCGTGATGGCGTGATATATTCATCCCGCCGCCAAGGCTTGAGAGGTCGACATCGACGGTGGATTTTTTCGAGTTCCGGCCTAAGATTATTGAGTATGTTTGCATATAGTACTCGAAGTCTTCTCCTTGTAGCTTCGCAAATCCGGCCTCTACGTCGCTTCCCGTCGCCCCCATTTTTTTTTCGACTGGACAAACGACTCTGATCTGGGGATTGTGGAACAAACGACTCGTCGCTTTGCTTTTCACAAATACAAGACTAGAGGAGAAGAAGTGCTCTGCTTAGGACGAAAAACAACGGGGTTTTTAAAAAATATATATTTTCATTTTGAGAATATAGTGTATATATTCTATCTGTTTCGTTCCGTTTTTTTTAATGAACCTATAAACGGCGCCGTTTGTGAATTTAGGGGTATCACTGGTTCACAAAATAAGCTGCCACACACAGGTCGTCATTTCTCTCTTCTCGTTAATCGTCTTCCCCTCTCTCATCCTCCCTTCACCGAATCTGCTTCTCTCCGATCTCCACGAGTAAGTGAACTTCTCTTTATCTTCCCTTTATGTATGTAGATTGCATCATATGGAGGTAATATTTATAATTCTGAATAATTATATATTTTTCATGGTAAACTTTAATTGAAATCTTGCTTTTGTATGATTTGTTTTAGCAATAGTGAAGAACAATTCGATGTTGGGAATTTGATCTGTTTTTCAATTTTTTCTTTCTTTCGGCACAATATGATCCTTTTATAAATTTCCAGGAAGTGATGATGAACTGTATTATGAACCACTTCTGTCATTCTCTTTTACAATTTGATCTTTTTTGAAGTCTGGTATAGTTACCTCATGTGTTATTTGGTCTTCTACATCTTTTTGGAATGACTCGTGGGATTGCTCTGCTTATCTCAGTAATGCCTTTGTGAATTTGTTTGCTTTAGCTTAGGAAAATTGTTGCAGAATTGCTTATATGGCTAATTGAAGTAGCAACTCAAAGTGCTCGAAAATAGTGAGATTTTAATATTGGCTTTTGACATATTGGGTTCACTGCGCTTTCAAGTTGGGATTCGGGAACAGGAAATATGGGAACTCCTAGAACATAGAGGAAAGCAATGTAGTTTGATCTTAAGCCAATTAAATATGGAATGGTGAAATTGGGTTAAAATGGACAAAGAAAACAAGCATGAGTCAACCCAGTTAAAATGACAAATATGTAACTTGAGTAATAAGGGATGAGCCATGCGAGTTAACCTGTCAATCATATGACTTATATCATGAAATTAGAATAACCTAGTAGAAATGAAATCGAAGAAAACACAACGCCTATTTAACAAAAAGATAAAATAAGTCAAAAACAAAAAAAATAATGTCCACCCGCGTTATCTTTTCAAACTCATGATCCTGGTCATTAGATCGGAAGCACCATACATGAAAAATTACAAAGCCTAATCCCCAACCAATCAAATATTAAAAGAGAAAATTGAGAGAGAAAAATTCAACTATACAAAAGAATCCATTTGATTGCTGCCAAGCTACACCAACAGAAAGAAGATGCTGCAATGCTTCCAATAACATGGTGGAAGAGTAGTTTTAGCTAGAAGGTCGCGGGCACCTCCTCCACAACAAACATGCCAACTATTTTTTTTTTAATAATATTTTATATTTATTAAAAGATGAAATTACACTTGAACAACTTGACTATAACAAAAAAACCAAGTTGAAAAGATGAAAAAGCCCCTGGACGCAAACTTGAATTTTAACTCTTTTAAAGACAATTGAATCATTTTACTGTGCTGCAAATATGGAAAGACAAAAAAGCTTTTAGATAGTAATTTTAATTCTTTTCTCTTAAAGCTAACTTAGTAATTTCATATACATGTAAAAATGGAAAAGACAATTCTACCCACAACACCAAGGCAATTTATTTTTCATGTCAAAGGCAAAATAGAAATTTCATAATCATAGTGAATAGTGTTATGTGAGTATGTGAACAGCGATCTCGAATGTACTGTTTTAGTTTATTTTTAATTTATTTTTCAAACAACATATTCCTCGATTAAGTTCCACTTGGTAATATTTTTATGATCATGGATCTTTTTTTTGTTAGCAGATAGTCTGGGTGTTGAATGATGATTGGGATTTTGAAGATGACCCATTTGCCAGATTAATTAATGGGAATTAGCACCGTAGGATTGAAGATGACCCATTTGCCTGATTGGTTAACAATATTTCTATGCTCTTTGATTCTTGAAATAATTAGAAACAAGAACACGCTACTTTTTTTAGGAAAGTTTTTTGGGATGTAAAGAGTTGAAACTTAGGTTTTATAGTTCAACTATCTATTTGGGTTTGTTAAAAGAATTGAGTTTTTTTTTTTCAACAGGAGTTTTTAATCAATATACATACAATGAAGCATATTGTAAAGATTATGGTACTGCTTGTGGCCATCTCTGCCTGTTGGATTGGGCTCTTGCAAACTTCCATTATTCCACGTAGCCATACTTGGTTGGTGAGTTTCTGATTCAAGTTCATAACTTATACCTCACGTGTCTTCTGGTTTATTATTGAATTAAAAGAAAAAAACCTTGTTGATTCATGTGCATGCTTGCTTCGCTTTTTGTATTTGTTGAGGCTTATCGTGCCCTATTTTCTTATTCATCCCAGCTTCCCATTTATTTCATTGTATCACTGGGATGCTATGGTCTATTGATGGTTGGAGTTGGCTTGATGAATTTTCCAACTTGCCCTCAAGAAGCACTGCTATTACATCAGGTATTTCACTACTGTTTTTATTAATCTTATAGTTTATTACTAAAATTTCCTTCTCTCCCCGTTGAGTTTTGGTGTATCTAATGCTGCCCTTGTTATCAATTCGATTGCATGTAACAAATGATGGTTTTAATCAGCACAGCACCCATTATTTTTTACACATTTTTTGTACTAATTGGGACCCATATTGATGCATACACGGGTAATAGAATTCAGGATGGTGATACTGAAGAAGATTTGTTTGATGGGAGTACCAATCTGATAGATGTTGAATGGGATATTTGGAGGCTCCTCTGGGCCGTTGCCTTTTCATCTTTTCATCTTTTCACAACATTAAAGTTTTCTGAGTGTGAAAAGCATTCTAATAAGTTTATGGTTTGGACTAATGTATTGGTCCCGTTGTGTGTCTTTCAGCTTCCTCACATGATGACTCTTTCAACTTGTTAAATTGATTTCCAATTGTTATTTTATTTTCATAATGCTCCATCAAAACATTTTTGTGCCAATAATTTAACTTTCGATTTCTCTTCATAGGATATTGATGAGGCCAAGGAGTTTCTTAAGCGAAGAGGAGTAGATGTTGGTTCTGAATGATAAACTATTGCAGTTTTGTGATATCAAAATCTCTGGACTTTTGCTTGATCTTCTCGGTGGGATGGTGCTACAAACCCGAAGTTTTTCTGCCCGGTTGAATTTTGTGAAGAGTTGCCACACAGCTAACTAGATTTTTGGGGTTCCAAACCAGCTCCAGGACCAAATTTCTCTTTCAAAAAAAAAAAAAGCCCTTGTTATTTTGCTTAGGTTTCATCCTCTGGCCCATTAGTGCCTTACTGTTGTCGTCTTGTCTTTATACCATCATGCAGAAACTAAAGCATTGATTAAAAAAAAATGGAGAGTGAGTTTGTAATGTGGATTTCTTGTGTGTTTCTTGCTATGCATCAACTCATTATCTTCGTGCTCGAGATGGATTTCATGAGATAAAATTGAAATACAATTTTGGGTTGGGTTAAAAGGGTGGTAGCTATTTTTTAATTCAATTGAAACTTTGTAATATCTAATATAAAGAGTCTTTTAGTTATTAAAAACAATATTGTAAATAATCAATTTTATTTTTGCCAGAATAAAGGTGTTAAGTGTTTATATGCTAATAGAATTCAAGATATATTATAATTTTAAAAATATAAACCTAACTAAGATGTTGCAGGTAATGTTCTCTTTCAAATAAATAAATAAAAACATATTTATAATATGTACATTTATGATATCATAGATATATAATCGCCAATCTATTATTAAAAGACATATTTAGTTAAAAACAACCATATAATTGGATACCTTGTCAAATAAATTAATTTTGTGTTCACTTTTTTTTTCAAAATAATTTTGTAATAATTAATAATCACACACTATAAGTCGATAACAAAATTTTTGAATTAAGTCTTGTTTGATACTGTATTTTAAAAAAAAAATATTTTATTTTTTACTTTAAATTAAAAATATTTTGGTGTTTCTAAATCATTTTCATGTATTCATATCAGAATATTTTTTTAAAAATAAAAAATATCATTTTATTATATATGTAACTAAAAAATACTTTTAAAAACAACAATAATAACACTACCAAGCAGACAATTAATATCAATTGTCTATCATCGATTATTACTAATAATTTAACCACTCTCTCCACTAACACTCAGCATTTAAATTTACAGATACTCTAATCATCATTAAGATTTTAAAAGACAACTTGTGCACTTTTAAAAATTATTCTTAAAATAATTAATGATGCAATAACCCAACTATATTTTTTATCCAAAAAACTTTTTAGTGTCAAAGGAGTTAACCAATAATATCATAGTAGCTGTTTTATATGATTTTTTTTATAGAAAAAACAGATAAATACAAATAATAATAATAAAAACAAATCTTTCATGGCGGGATGGTGGGATTTTACCGGGTTTTATTCCAAATAACTTATAATATAATTAATAATATATCATTAGTTACTCAGGAACACCATATTTTTTATAAAAAAAACTAATAATATATAATTAGTTACTCATGCACGACATGATTTTTTTAAAGCTTGCATTAAACCTGATTAACATGGTCAAACTCAACAAGATTCATGTTAAGGTTTTACTTTTTTTATATAATAAATATTATTATTATTATTTTCAAAATTTAGCAGGAATAAGTTTAATAAAAAAAGGGAAAATAACCCAAATGCCATAACGTGGTGTCACCGTCTCCTTCCCTGACAGTCAAATCTTGCTCTATCGCAAAATCTCTGCTGTCTCTACTAGTTTAACACTTTAACTACTCCTACTCCTACTCCGCCAGGAGCCTTTCTTCCAAAAATCCAGCTCAAAAACAGCACACAACCACGCCTCCACCCCCTTTACTCTTTTCACGGCCATCTCCTCTCTCTCTCTCTACACATTACCACGCAAAACCCTTTACTGCCCCTTAAATATTTTTATTCTTTTTCTTAGAAAAAATGCTGCTTTCTCTAGATCCTCTTGCCCCTCTCTGATTCCAGGAAGATAACACATTCTTGCTCCTCTCTGATTCCAGGGAGATAACACGTACGATAGAGGTATTTTATTTTTAAAAAATCTTTTTGGACAAAATGGGTGTTTTGAGTGAAACATGGTGTTTTTGCAAAGGAGTAGGCAAGTCTGAGAAATTGAAGGCTGCCCTTTTTACTGGCAAGGGTCCTGCAATTGCCAGGATATCCGCCGCCGCCAATGGGGTCTCCGGCACTGGATTCCTGATCCACCGGAATCTTCTTTTGACTGCTCATGTTAACATTCCCTCCATCGCTGCTGCTGAAGGTTGCGAGATCCGCCTCCAAAATGGTGTCGCTGCCACTCTCGTCCCTCACAGGCCTGTCCCCTTTTTTTTCAAATAATGATTTGACTGTTCCTTGTTTCTTTCTGGGTTTTATTTGATTGAATCGGAAATGTGGGGCCATTGATAGAAACTTTGGGTGCTGGATCTTATTGAAAATATTTGCTTCTTTTATATGAGCTAATGCTACGTGAATATTTTTTTATGTTTTAGGTTACATTTTCCCATGTTTTAGTTTACATTTTCCCTCGAGTAAAAATTTTTTCTTCCAGATGGTATCGATTTCTGCACTGTCAGACCAATAGTGTATTGTGCATAACTGTGTTTTGATTTCGTGTGAACCCAGGGGTTGGTCCGGTGGTTAAGGAGATTTGCTCCATTTCCAGGTTTCCTAGGTTTCTTGGACCAGCATAAAGGGAAATTTATTAAATTCCTCCGAATGCACGAAGCTGATGTGGAGAGCGCATCTTTAAGAGCGCTTGAGAGATGGATTTAGTCTCGGTTGACAAGCAAGTGTGAACCGAGTTGGTCCGAGAATACCTTTTAATGTCGAACCAAAAACCGTGTTTTCTTTTATTCTTAGATGCTAAGTAAACTGCCTCCTAGCATTTCATTATGAGATGTCCATTTGAAGTCCGCAGCTTTGTTTGCCTCCCCCATCACAAAACAGAATTATGTTTTTGTGGGAGATGCGGATGGGAAACGTTTCTATGACTATTTTTGTGGTGGGTTACAGCTAGGAAATTAGGGATTTATATCTTCTATTATAAGACAGGAGGTTTAGGTTTTGTATATTGAATGCATTTGTGTATGTTGAGTATAAGGGAAAATGATGGCTGTTTGGCTCCAGGCATCAAAGTTTCTGGTTGCTGGAATTTCTGGGCAGCAAGAAAAATAATCCAACTATGTGATGTAGTGATTATAGAGTGCTAGCATTGAGAGGGTTTCGTGGGAGGTTTTATGGCTTATAGGATGAGTTTTTATGCTGGAAAAAATAGGAAATGAGCTGCTGAATGTCCAGCTATGCCGTTTAGTGAATTACCAGTCGCAAAAGGCGGAAATTTCCGAGATACCCTAGAGGAAGAGGAAGTGCGTCCTCTAAGAAGCTCTCCATAGAATCTGATAAAAACACTGCCTGCTTCAGTCTCACTGCTGCAAATGCATTTTTGCCACTGCTACCACTGCCAGGTTACCTTAATTGTCATCTTTATGATGACAGTGAATGCTTGTAAGTTGTATGTGCGCGTAACCTGCAGTGCTTCAGCTGCTAGTTTTTAGATCAGGTTGAGAATACTGAAGGCATGCATATTTCGATTTTTATAGTTTTTTTGTCAGGATCCTTACAATTGGATGAATTAATCAGAGAGGAATTAAAGGATGTTCTTGGGATGAGTTGATTTTCCATTGAATATAAATACAAACACAAACCATCCACTGGTCTATTTGGTAGAAGCTAGCTCTTTGATAGAACATTTGGCCTCTAATGTTACCATGATTTATGAATGAGATCGATGTTCTACTTATGTAATTGTGTTATCTTCACCAGGAACCATGGTTACTGGTAATCAGTTTGGAAGGATTTCTGGTTATCTCTAACAACAACCAAAAGTTACATTTTGACATATATTGATTTGCTAACTAGGAACAGGAAATTGCTTCTCTTTGTAACTAACACGATAATGCTGCCATGGCTCCAGTAGTGCTAGGCTTATTGAAAGGAAGGTTGTGGACTTTAATTTTGAATAGCTGTATGGTTTAAGGAAGACATTATGAATTTTCTCACGGGAACTGCTTCGTTGCAGGTTTTTCATTACCACATCTGTTCTAGATCTAACTATAGTGGGTTTGGATTCTGTGGATGGAGAATCAAATACCCAAGGTCAGCAGCCACACTACCTGAAGACCTGTTCTAAACCAAATTTGGATTTGGGAAGTGCCGTTTACTTTTTAGGCCATACAGATAATGAAGAACTGACAGTTGCTGAAGGAAAGGTGGTCATTGCCACAGACAATCTCATAAAACTGTCAACCGATGGAGTAGCATGGAGCCCTGGATCTGCTGGATTTGATGCACAAGGTAATCTTGCATTCATGATCTGTGATCCCATGAAACTAGCAACATCACCAAATACTAAATCTTCTTCAACTTCATCATCGTCCTCATCATCATGGAAGAAGGATTCTCCCATGCAATTTGGTATTCCCGTACCCGTTATTTGTGATTGGTTGAACCAGCATTGGGAAGGCAACCTTGATGAACTTACCAAACCCAAATTGCCAATAATTAGATTGATGTCCACGGGACAGAAAAGTGAGCATTCTTGTGCATCCTTCTCACTCCGGCAGGTTTTCAAGTCGACAGAAGCTGATAATGATGGCACCCCGTCATCCAATACAGTCTCCAAAGGTAGAGATCAACCAAATCCAGGTTGTGCTGGCACAGAAAATGCTGTCAAGGAAGGAACCCAAACTACTGATTCACATGGTGCCCACGTTCAGGGAATTCCTACCCCGGAAATATACGAATCACCTAAGCTGACTTCTGGCCCTCTTAGAAAAAAGGAAAGCGCCCAAATACAGCTTTTGGATATTAATTTCCCTCCGAGGGTGACCAAAACTACAGTTCAACCACATCCAGACATGCTGCTGCTGCCAAACTCCAATGAGGATTCTGTCAAGGAAATGCCTCCACGGACTCGTGAAGATCAAATCAAGGACAAGGGACTCGCTATTCATGAAGGGGATGCTGACATTGCCTCAACAGGTTCTGTGAATGGAGCCCAAAGTGAGGTCCAGTCTAGTTCTTCTCCAGTTAAGGTTTCAGAGATGTATAATGGATACAGCAGCGAGGGAGAAACGACCATGTACTCCGCAGAAACTGCCGAGAGTCGAAACTATACAAGCCCAAGAGAGGGGAAATTCCAGCAAGTTGGCCGGAGCCACAGTTGTGTAAGTTATAATAGATGGGGAACTGCCCAAAGGAACCAGGTGGCTCGAATGGCAATGCTAGAACAGCAGAGAAGCTTCATCCATGGAAGGAAGATGTATTCACAAGGGGCAACCTCTCAGAGGAGTAATGACTACTACAGCCCAACTGTGTCATCTATAATGAAGAAGCGAAACAACTCGGAGCAGCCGGCCAGACCGAAGCAAAGCGCCGTTCACTCCTCTCCGAGATGGATGTTCTGATTAGTTCTTGGTTACTTGATACCAAATTAGATTGGCAACAGAAACATGATCTTTATGCTATTTCGATTTATGTCCATTCCATTTTGTATACTGCAACTAATTTGTTGTGACCTTGTGTAGACCAATCAATGGAAGATAAATAAGAAAATTCGACCAAAGTAAGAATTGCAGCAATCATCATTCATCCAAAACCATATAACCCTCCAAATGTAACATTATTGTTATCATCAGTGGTTGGCCTGCTCAGAGGAGGTATGACTGCTTCAGGCCCTGATGCAACAAGTGCTACATTAGGTTTTTCTTTTGTTCTGAAATCTTTTAGGTTAAGGAGAATCCATAAATCCATAGTAATCGTAGAGCCTGAGCAAGATTACTATTTTGATTGATTGATTTATTGATCTCATTTAAATAATTACTATTTTGTTTATTTTGAAAATAAGTAAAGAGTTTGTAGAAGAAGAAGAAATCTTTTCTGATTGATCTTTGTCAGTATCAAACTAATATTTATAAAAAAATAATATTTTTTCAGATCAATATATTTATAAAAAATTTAAAAGACACATCTTTGCATACCAATATATCTTTAAAATTCAAAATGCAACTTTTCAATTAAATAATGCATCATTAATTAATTAATATTTTCTAGAAACTATTCATTAAATTACTTCAATTCTAAAAATAAATAATTATTTATTTTTCATGATGTCAGATATCAGGTGCTATATTATATATATAGTTCGGTTTTCACTGAAATTTTATTTTAACATTAAAACCTATGGATTTAATGTCTCTTTTTTTATATAAATTGCAACAAAATCGTTTTCTTTTCCACTATGAATTAGAGTTCTCTTTATTTACTATTATTATTTGTTTATTTCCCTAATAATCAAGCTATTGCACACACAAAAACATGAAAAACACCATGAGCATCAGATTTATTGGAAATCAAACTCAAGAAATCCTGGATTCATTACTTTAAGGGTTTTACGAAATGTGATTAAGTTATTTCCCAACATACTTGTTAATTACAAATACATTAAAATAATCAAGCTATTATAACACAAACACATGAAAAACACCATAAGCATGAGAATTGCTGGAAATCAAACTCAAGAGTCCTAGGCCCCGTTTGTTTGCTGGAAAGTGGTTTCTTTTTGGAAAGTGAATTCCAGGGAAAATGAATTTTTGGAAAGTGAATTCCTGAAAAGTGAATTCAGATGTTTGGCAGTGTTATGGAAAATGAACTGGAAAACACTTTCCAGTGTTTGTTTGTGTTATGGAAAATGAACTGGAAAATAATTTATTAATAAATTAATTTTTTTTTCAAGTTTATTAAAATAATGAGGAACAAATCTTACAAATTAAAAAGTTGAATGAGAATAAAATTGAAAAAAAATATAATTTCATAAATTATCTCAAATAAAATAAATAATAATCAAAATAATAGAGATCAAATCTAAAAATTTTAAAAAAATGAAAGTTGGATAAATTAAATAATAATAATTAACATTTCATAAATTATTTCAAATAAAATAAGTAACAATAAAAAAAATGAGGACCAAATTTGATAGATAAAAAATTTCAATAAAAAAATGATAATAAAAAAGTAAATAGCAATTATAAAAATAAGGACCAAAATTAATATAAAAATTAAATTTTAAGAGATGGAATTGAAAAATAAATATTCAAAAACAAATTATATATAGCAATCAAAAGTTTGAGGATCAAATTTGATATAATCAACAAATAATGACATTTCTAATTTTTTCACAACTTCCGGAAAGTGTTTCCGCCCAAATTTTCTGGAAAACACTTTCCTGAAAACCAAGCCAAATTTTTTTTTGACTGGAAAGTGTTTTCCATTTACCGGAAAGTGTTTTCCGTTGATCAACTTTCCGGAAGACAAACAAACACAGGAAAGTTTGGAAAGTGGTTTCCCGGAAAGTGAATTCCGGGAAACAAACGCAGCCCTAGATTCATTACTTTAAAGGTTTTTTGAAGTATAATTGCAGTTGTTTTTAAAAATATTTTTTAAATAAAAATATATTTATTTATTTTAAAATTTATTTTTAATATTAATATTAAAATAATCTGAAAATATTAAAAATATTTTCATTTAAAAAAATCAATTGTTTTCACACTTTAAAAGTTATTCCAAATATCCCCTTTGTGTCGGGGGCAGCAAGTCCCGCACTCTCGACGATGGAGATTCCAAAGTCTTCGTAGCTTCCTGAAGCTTCTCTTTAATTTCAGCACCAGTACACCCTTGTTCAATCAGCTTGTCCAATCAAGCACCACAAGCTTGAGCTGAACTTGCCACATGCGATCATGCTCGGGAATTTCCTCACTAGGTTTTGTCCTTGTCATGTTTAAAAAGTACTTTAATAAAATTAAACTATATTTATTTATTCATTATTTTAAGTTAAATTCTTTAATGTTTTCGGATGATTTTAAAATGCTGATATAGTAATAAAAAAATATTTTAAAAATAAAAATATAATATTAATATATTTTTAAATAAAAAACACTTTAAAAATAACTTTAATTGTCTTTCATATAATCTAATCATCCCTCGTCTCTCTTGACATCCATTAACATAGTTTATTTTTGTATTTAAAATTGTATCTACAGTTAGATTTTTATAAATTAATATTTTTGGATCTTAAAGATTTATTTATTAATTAAGATAATATTTAATCAAGATATTATTTGAATTTAAATCTACTATGAATTTACCGAGGTAATAGGCCTTGTTTGACATTGTATATGAAAAAAAATTATTTTTATTTTTTATTTTAAATTAAAAAATTTGATATGTTTGGATTATTTTCATGTATTAATGTCAAAAATATTTTTTTAAATAAAAAAATATAATATTAATAATTTTTTAAATAAAAAACACTTTAAAAAATATCAACAACAACATTATCAAGTCACATGTATGTGTTTTCAAAAACACCCGGATAAAAAAAATTAAAATGTGCTTCGTGTGTGCCGCGTGGACGCCAGTGGCAATATAGTTATTCTTTACACATCCAGTTGCAATTCCATAGAGCTTCAAGTCCTCGTTCCCATCGACGAAAACCAACCTCTTAAAGGCATAAGGAAAGAAGACAGGACATTGTCGGAGTCGGAGAAGGTGAGTCGGAGAGATGTTGCTCAAGGTCTCGTGTATTGCCGCAGTAGCAGCATATGCAGGGGACCAAATCCAAGCTAAATGCAGAGTCGTGGGCCAATCGCTGTCCAGGCCCAACTTCCCTCACCGACATGCTGTTGCTTTCTCCTCTCCGGTTGGTGCAGCCCCTCTGGCTGTGGTTTCTGAAGGACGGGCGAGTCGGATATATATATTTTTAGTTTTAATTTTTAATTTTTAATTTTTTTTTGTTAAAGTAATATTTGTTTTTTATAATATTTTAAAATAAAAATCACTTTAAACTATATCAAGCCACGCATAGATAAAATAAATACAAAAAAAACAAAGATAACAAATAACTAACAACAATAAATTCAATATATATATGTATAAGAGAGGGTTTTATTTTCATTTCACACCACCAAAACTGAATTTACTTCCATTATTTTTACTTTCATTTTCACACCCCCAAATCCCGTCATTTTTTTATTAATGTAAATATTTAAATTATTTTGTGTTTATTTTAATTAATTTTATGAATTTTAAAATTAATAATTATATAAATTTTCAGTAATCAATAATATTAATAATTACATAACTCAAATCTAAAATCACAAAAAAAAACACTGAGCTGTCAAATTCCATCCCACTTTATTTCATAATTTCTTGCATAACATCCGATGCTTGAAGTAATGAATTTTCTTTTCTTCTTGGAAATATCACCATTTCAAATATTGAATTTATTTTTTATAAAAAAAAAACAGCATACTTAACAGGCAGCGTTGCCGATATCATAGCCATACAAATTATATTATTTATAATATCATAACACAAGTGTGGCCTATTGAATTTTGTTTTGTTTAATTAACTAATAACTAAAACAAAATGAAGAAAGGAACGGTAAAAATCACTGTGCATACACTCACATATTACTGTGGACGCGAGCTTTTTCATCCGTGTGTCGCGCGAGTTCGTCCACCCTATTTTTTTTTGTTTTTCCTGATGTGAACAGTGTAATGACGTTCGGACCCCCGATAATAAGACAAAAACACGTTTTCGGCTGAGGGCTACAGTTGTAATTGCACACGTACGGACCGGTCTGGTCCGGTTCGCCGGGACCTTTTTTTTAATATTTTTTTAAAATGTGTTATTACGTCTGTAGCCCCCGATAAGACAAAATTCATGATTTAGCCTTAGGGGTGGTTTAGTAATTGACCACTAAGTAACTGTGCCCTTGCGTCAGCGCTGTCAGCAGGTCGTACGGGCGTGTCGGCGCGTTTCATGACCTCGGTCGATTAAGACGGCGCGTGCGGCTTCATACGGCGGTCCAAAATTTTCCTCCGCCGGCTATAACGATTCACAACCCTTCCCTGAATCTCATGGAGCGGCGTGCGTGGTGGTATGATCGACGTAGAGGCTCATATAGTCGGTTGAACGTTTATGTGCACTTTTCTCTCTCCTCATTGCTGGATTCAACTTCAGTCCCCCGATTTATTGTTGATGCATTTCAGTCCCTTGGCTTTTGTTTGATTTCTGTAATAGAACTTTCGATTTCTGTCAATTTCATCCTTTAATTCAAATTGATATATATGCAATTTGCATGTCAGTCCTTCTTCTTTGAATTTTTCGGTTTTCTATTAGATCCCTTAATTTGTTTAGTGCAGCATGTTATATTGTTTTCAATTTTGTCACTCATTTCAAATTCATTATATATTGCACTTTAATTTCAATCCCTCTTCTTTTAAATTTTTTTCCTTTTAAATCTTTGAATATTTTTGGTACAAAAGTATTAATTGTTGTCAAATTAATCCTTCATTTTAAATTAATTATAATATAATAATATAATTAATAATAATATTTTTTAATCACAAATATTTTTTAAATGCTAACAATAATAATAATAATAATAATAATAATAATAATAGCAATGCTAATTTTTATTTTTATTTTATTTTTTGTTTTATCTTTTGTTAAAGTTCCTTGAATATTTTTAGTCTATCATTAATTATATGTTATAATATTTATTGAATATTATCGCATAGGAGTATATATATGGAGACGAAAACATGACCTAGGATTTTTTTAATAAAAAAAACTTAATATCAGTATTCTTAAATACATTTTATATAATAATATAAAAAAATTACTCAAATAACATAAAAAAAAATTGTTGAATATTGTCGCCTATAAATATATAGAGAGAGGAAAAAGATGACCTAGGATTTTTTCCTTAAAAAAAATTCATATCAATATTCTTAAATACATTTAATATAATAATATAATTAATAAATCTTATAAAAAAATATTGCTTTTGAATTTAAATTTGGTGCTCTTTTGTTTAGGTTTATTTCTTAAAAACAAATTTGCAATATTTTCATTTTTAATATTTTAAATATAATATTACCGGGGGGGAAATTAAACTAAAAAAAAATACAAATTTACTTAGGTTATCTACAATTAAAAAATATACGGGTCACTTTCCGTTTCGATTCATGTTCTTTTTAAACGGGAAATAAGTCATTATAGCATGTAAAAAAATTAAGTTCATTTCTGGAAAAAATGTAAATATTTTTATTTTTAATTTGTCAGATCTAATATTGCTAGAGAGAAAATGGAACTCAAGAAAATTATATAGAGGGAGAGGAAAAATGACCTAGGATTTTTTTAAGGACAGAAATTCATATCAGTATTCTTAAATACATTTAATATAATAATAAGATGAATAAATCTTATAAAATAAAATAAAAAATATATTGGCTTCAAAAATAAATTTTGTGTTCTTTTGTTTAAGTTTATTTCTTGAAATAAATTTGCAGTGTTTTGACTTTTTAATTATATATTTATGTATTTATATCAAATTAAAATATGTTAAACCAATTATATGTTCTAATATTTATTGAATATTATCGCCTAAGAATATATAGGGAGAGAACAAAATAGCCTAAGATTATCCTTTAAATTAAATATATTATGGAAATTATGTCAAATTAATTATATATTTGTATATTTATGTCAAATGAAAATATGTAAAACTAACTATATGTTTGAACATTTATTCAATATTATCGCCTAAAAATATATTGAGAGAGAGGAAAAATGACTTAGGATTTTTTTAAGAACATAAATTCATATCATGTTTTCTTAAAAATGACTTAAGTTTATTTCTTGAAATAAATTTACAGTATTTTGACTTTTTAATTATATATTTGTGTATTTATATCAAATTAAAATATGTTAGACCAATTATATGTTCTAATATTTATTGAATATTATCGCCTAGAAATATATAGAGAGAGAACAAAATAGCCTAAGATTATCCTTTAAATAAAATATATTATGGAAATTATGTCAAATTAATTATATATTTGTATATTTATGTCAAATGAAAATATGTAAAACTAATTATATGTTTGAATATTTATTCAATATTATCGCCTAAAAATATATTGAGAGAGAGGAAAAATGACTTAGGATTTTTTTAACGATAGAAATTCATATCATGTTTTCTTAAATATATTTAATGTAATAATATGATTAATAAATCTTATATAAAAAAAATATTGGCTTCAAAATTTAATTTTGTGCTCTTTTATTTAAGTTGATTTCTTTACAAGAATTTCCAATATTTTTATTTTTAATATTTTAGATCTAATATTACTAGGAAAACAAAACATCTAAATTTTTTTTTTGACAAATTTACCTGCAATATCTGCAAATCAAATTAAAAAATATACAAGTCACTTCCCGTTTCCATTAGACTGTTCTTTTTAGACGGCAAATAAATAATTATAGCACATAAAAAAATTAAGTTTATGTTTTAGAAACAAATCACAATATTTTTATTTCTAATATGTCTGATATTTATTGAATATTATCGCCTAAAAATATATTGAGAGAGAGGGAAAATGAGTTTGGATTTTTTGAAGAAAAAAAATTCATATCAGTATTCTTAAATATAATTATACTAACTAAATATCAAAATAATAAAATACAGTGCATATGAAAGCAATCAATTTTTAACATAGATAAAAAAAACCCGCCGCATCGCGATTTTCTTCAAATAATCAAAAGATTGCAATTTTGCAATCTATGAGTTAATTAAATCAACACACAATTCAAATCCAAACTGTAACTAAATTATTCTCCAAGCCAGTAAAATAATGTTAACAACCAACCAGATCAATTCAAACAAAAAATAATCTATCTTTAATAGATTTCAGCGATTCCAATATTGCTATCAACCAGTTAAATGCATAGTAACTGTTAAAAAATATTTAACCATCAACACATTCAGTTCAAGACAACAAAAAATCATCTTTCATTCATTTTATTGATTACAGATTTACATCAACCAATTAAATAACTATCAAAACAATTAGTACATACTAAATAATTAATCAATTATGGTCTTGCAATACTCAAATTATAATTAGCTGATCTTTCATAAATTTTATCGCTAATAATTTTTAAATTTCGCAATTGAATTATTATCTGAGTATTTAAGCTTATAACAATAATCAACTAATTCAATACATAAAAAAATATTATAGCATTATTTAAAATTTACAATTCTCTATCTATCAACTAAAAAATTCTTTGCTTGCCACATAAATAATCAGTTTGCTACATATAAAAAGCCCGGCGCAACGCGCGGCTACCCAACTCGTTTAAATTCTAAAATAACATGAATCCTCTACTAATCACGACAACTGATTGATTTATTGATCTCATTTAAATAATTACTATTTTTTTATGATGAAAATAAATAAAGAGTTTGTAGAAGACAAAAATTCTTTTCTAATTGATATTTGTCAATATCAACCTAATATTTATAAAAAAAATAATATTTTTTCAGATCAATATATTTATAAAAAAATTTAAAAAGACACATCTTTGTAGCCAATATATCTTTAATATTCAAAACGCAACTTTTCAATCAAATCATGCATCATTAATTAATTAATATTTTCTAGAAACTAATTAATTAAATTACATCAATTCTAAAAATAAATAATTATTTATTTTTCACGATGTCAGATATCAGGTGCTATATATTATATATAGTTCGGTTTTCACTTAAATCTTTATTTTAACATCAAAACCTATGGATTTAATGTCTCTTGTTTTATAAATTACAACAAAATCGTTCTATTTTCCACTATTAATTAGGGTTCTCTTAATTTACTATCATTATTTTTATTTATTTCCTTAATAATCAAGCTATTGCACACACAAAAACATGTAAAACACCATGAGCAAATCAAACTCAAGAAAGTCTTGGATTCATTCTTTTAAGGGTTTTTTGAAGTATAATTGTGGTTTTTTTTTTAAATATTTTTTGATTAAAAATATATATATATTTTTTTAACATTAACGTATTAAAATAATTTAAAAATATTTTCATTTAAAAAAATCAAATTTTTTCACACTTGAAGTTCTTCCAAACATCCGCTTTGTGTCGGGGGCAGCAAGTACCGCACTCTCGACGATGCAGGTTCCAAAGTCTTAGTAGCTTCCTGAAGCTTCTCTTTAATTTCAGCACCAGTACACCCTGCTTCAATCAGCTTGTTCAATCAAGCACCACAAGCTTGAGCTGAACTTGACACTTGCAAAGTTGCAATCATGCTCGAGAATTTCCTCACTAGGTTTTGTCCTTGTCCTGTTTTAAAAGTTCTTAAATAAAATTAAAAAATATCTATTTATTTATTATTTAAAAATTATTTATTGAATGTTTTCGTATCATTTTAATATTCTGATAAAATAAAAAATATTTAAAAAATAAAAATATTATGTTATTATATTTTTAAATAAAAATACTTTAAAAAACAATTTTAATTATCTTTCATATAGAGTTTGTTTGATATTGTTGTTCCTCTTGTAGTTAAGTTTTAAAAAATAATTTCATAAAAATCACTTTTAGTTTAGATTCATAACTGAAATTGAAGTGTCTGGTTAAAACTGTGGTTGAGTTTAATATTTAATAAAATGTAATTTCATGTGTTTAGTTACTGTGATTTTCATATTACTATCAACTTGTGAAAATACTTTAAATAAAATACACACACGTCTATCTATCTATCTATCTATCTATATTATTTTTAAAATTTTATAGATTTAATAATCATAATAACATAACATAATTAATAATTCAAATAAATTAAATATTTATTTTTATTTTTTCATCAAACTATTTGCAATTCTATTATAAACAAAATCTATACACGAGCGATCCTGGCTATTTAATAATGAGAATGCTTTTCAAAAACATATGTAAACACCCGATCTTGGCATACTCCATTGCATTTTCAAACCCATCTGGATGGTTAAATTGTTTATGCAAGCATTGAACAATGACTGTAGGGGGCACACCAGCAAAGCCTATTTTCTCCATTTATTGTCCGTGGACCACTCCTTGGAGTACGCATCTAAAACCGTTGGGAAAACCATTCATGTGTTTCGGTGAACCATGATTAAACCTGGGTCCCACAATTATATAAATTATGGTTGACCCTTAACTAAATATTTTAATTACATGGTTAAGATCGATAACAAAAATTACTGCAAAGTCAAATACCCGTATAATCTCAGTCATCCCCTAATCTCTTTCAAAATCCATTAACATAGCTTATTTTTGTATTTAAAATCGTGTTTGGATATGTTTTCAAAATATAAATATTTTTAAAAAGATATTAAAAGCGAGTGTTTTTTATATTTTTTATAGTCTTGATGTGTTGATATTAAAATTAATAAAAATACATAAAAAACTATTTAATATTTTTTTTTTTAAAATACCTGGCAATACAGTTGTTTGTATTAAAAAATTGAGTTAAAAGTGAGTTTAACTTGATTGAGTTAAAAGTGAGTTTAACTTGATTGTTTGTATTGCGTGCTACACACAATTTTTTCAAAAAGATATTAAAAGTGAGTTTTTTTTAAAAACTTGATTGTTTGGATATAATTGTTTGTACCTGACCCCCTATTATAGCTTAGAAATTTCGTGTGTGTGTGTAATTGTCTAATGTGAAGCAAAGAATTATATAAATTTTTCTTATTAAATAAGAATATACTAAATGGAAATAATTTAAGTTTATGTTTTTATATTATATTATTTATTTTATTTTTAATTTTTTTAATGAAGTTTATTTTTAAAAATCTGTATATTTTTTAAAAAACGAACTGTTTTCCAAGTTTTTTTTATATATTATGTTATTTTTTTTAAAAGAAAAATAACGATTTAAGACGTGCTACAGTTAGATTTTTATAAATTAATATTTTTGAATCTTAAAATAATATTTATTAATTAATATACTATTTAATCAAGATATTATTTGAATTTAAATTTATTATGAATTTATCGAGGTAATAGCTATCGTTTGATAGCGTGTTTTAAAAGCTTTTTTATTTTATTAAAAAAAATATTTTTAGATTATTTTAATATTAAAAATAATTTTTATTTTTTTTAAATATAATATTAATATTTTAAAAAAAACAGTAACAGTATCCAAGCACATATATATGTTTTCAAAAAACACCCCGGATAAAAAAAATTAAAATGTGCTCCGTGTGTGCCGCATGGACGCCAGTGGCAATATAGTTATTCTTTACACATCCAGTTGCAATTCCATGGAGCTTCAAGTCCTCGTTTCCATCGACGAAAACCAACCTCTTAAAGGCACAAGGAAAGAAGGCAGGGACACTAAAAGCCCTCTTCTTTTCATTTCCTGGCGGAGTCGGAGAAGGTGAGTCGGAGAGATGTTGCTCAAGGTCTCGTGTAATGCAGCAGTAGCTGCATATGCAGGGGACCAAATCCAAGCTAAATGCAGAGTCGTGGGCCAATTGCCATCCAGGCCCAACTTTTCTCGCCGACATGCTGTTGTTTTCTCCTCTCCGGTCGCTAAAGCCCCTCTGGTTCAGGCTGTGGTTTCTGAAGGACGGGCGAGTCGGGTCGAGTCCGGGCCAGGTGGCTTGGCGGATAGGCTCCGGTTAGGGAGCTTGACGGAGGATGGGCTGTCTTATAAGGAGAAGTTTATAGTGAGGTGTTATGAGGTTGGGATTAACAAAACTGCTACTGTCGAGACCATTGCCAATCTCTTGCAGGTAAAAAACAACTAAGATTTTTTTTTTAATTTTCATTTTAATCTTCTTTCAGGTGTTTTTGTCTTTTATTTTGATTAGTTTCATGCATACATCTTTTTGCCGTGGATTTTGATGGAATTACTTCTTTTTTTCTCTCTTCTTTTTTACCTTTCTGCTTTTGAATTTTTATGCGTTTGGGTTCTGCATTGCCGTGTTTGATTTGAATTCTTGGAATTCATGCAAGATTTGAGATTTTGGCATCTGGGATTTTTAATTGTTGATAGTTTCTCTTGCTCTCGTAAAGTTATAGTTTTTGTTTTTGTTTTATTATTGTTTATATTTTAGCGTTTGGAATGTTTTTGTCTATCCAGAGTCTGGATTTTGTATGGTTTTTGTTTGGCCTGGATTTAGCAGCCTATTTTATGTGGGAATCTGTAAATTTATTCTATCTTTCCCTTACCTTGTCAGATTCTATGCTTATTTATTACTGGTCTCTATTGCATGTCTGCACAGATTTTGTTATTTGCTTTATAAAATACTTCATGCTTATGGCATCTCTTTTTCTACCACTAATTTGAAAATTGGTTTCCAGTTCCCGTATGCTGATGTATGTTTGCTGAGTGTTAGTTGTGAATAATAATAAGATGTTATTAGAGTTGTTGAGGAATGAAGGTCTGATTCAATTTCTAAAAACATATATGTTTTGGATGTAATATTGCGCGACGAATTTGGACTGCAGGAGGTTGGATGCAATCATGCTCAGAGTGTTGGATATTCAACGGATGGATTTGCGACGACCACCACCATGAGGAAGTTGCATCTCATATGGGTGACAGCTCGCATGCACATTGAAATCTACAAATACCCAGCTTGGTAGGCTTTTTTCATGGTAATTGTTCATTTGGTTTGGGCCTTCTTGTCACCTCCTGACTTTTAATACGAGGTATTGTTGCAGGAGTGATGTTGTTGAAATAGAGACTTGGTGCCAAGGTGAAGGAAGAATTGGAACCAGACGTGATTGGATTCTGAAGAACTACGCCACTGGTCAAATGATTGGGAGAGCTACAAGGTACCTTTTAGCTGTCTTTGCTGCGCAACTTGCATCAGTAAAAGAACAGTAGAATTTAAATATCACAAAAAAAGTCGACATGCATGGCGTATTTAATTAGATCTCAACTATGTAGTCTAGTAGCTTGTGTTATGAATTTAAATACAGCGTTTATTATTAAACTGTGATTCTTCCCAGATTTCAATTCTATAACTTTTGTTCCGTGCCACCTAAGCTGCATCACAAACAGAAATGTGTTAATGGACACAACAGATCAGTGACATATTACCCATTTAAAGTGTTGTGCTTCTTGTCTTTGAATATTTGCTTGCTTGATTGCCTGCTTACTAATGCCAGTACCACTTCTTTTAGTCAGTCTTAGTTTGAAATCTTCAGCCTTTTATCATATGATCCAAGGTTTTCTTCTAAACGTCAAATTTGCCTTTATTTTTCTGAATGGAGGTGTGTTATGAAAGCTTATCCTGTAAATTCCTGATTGTAGCAAGTGGGTGATGATGAACCAAGATACCAGGCGGTTTCAGAAAGTCTCTGATGATGTCCGGGCTGAGCACTTAGTTTTTGCTCCACGAGAGCTCAGGTATGGCATTCTTTAGTTTCTAGAGGCCTAGTCCATCACCTCTCATCTTCCTCAATTTTTTACCTTTTTTTTATAATTTGCAATCAGAACATCTGGTGCCTTTCTCATCCCTTATTCCTATTGCTGTATGATCAATGCGATTAAATCCGGACAATTTGTACATATTGTGAGCGAAAAAAGAAAAGAAGTTTTTTTTATATAAAAAATAACTATTTTGAACATGTTTTAAAAACCAACTCTTACTCTGCCCATGCAAATGACAATATGCTGCTGTTGCTGATCTAATTTACAATTTCAAGATTACAATTTTCACTGATTTGGAATTCTGATGCTCTCATGCCATAGTTCTCTGAAATAAGCTGCAAGTCTGGGTGATTGTTATTTACCTAAGAATGTTTTATTTGCATTTTATTGTTTTTATCATCCATGATTTGAAAATCCAGGGTGATATATCACCAAACTTGGACAATAAAATCTACAGGTTTCCAGAAAATATAGTTTATTTTGAGATGACTTGTTGATCATTTCAAAAAATAATTCTTGTTTTATATTTATAGATTGGCATTTCCAGAGGATAATAATCGCAGCTTGAAGAAAATTTCCAAACTTGAAGATCCTGCTCAACATTCCAAGCTGGGACTTGTGGTGAGATATTCGGTTAATCTGAAGGTTTATCAATTTCATTCCAAGTTCTAAATGCATTTTTCGAATTTGCAGCCCAGAAGAGCAGATCTGGACATGAACCAGCATGTTAATAATGTGGCCTATATCGGATGGGTTCTGGAGGTCAGTAACTGAGCATTCTGGATTGGTTTCTCTTGTTTTTTCTGGCCATTATGAGTTGCTGCCTCTAACTAATTTTGTATATTTTTCTTCATGATAGAGCATGCCTCAAGAAATTATGGACACCCATGAACTACAAGCAATCACCTTGGATTACCGCAGGGAGTGCCAACATGATGATGTTGTTGACTCCCTCACCAGTTTTGAGTCTATCGAGGAATCTGGAGCAGTCTCCGAGCTTCAAGGAATCAATGGATCTGCCACTGCAACTGCTAACAATCAAGACTGCCTTAACTTTCAGCATCTGCTAAGATTATCAGGGGATGGGCTTGAAATAAACCGTGGCCGGACTGAGTGGAGAAAGAAAGCCGCTCGATGAAGACAACACGGATATCTGGCTGCACTCTTTGCAGATAGAAACCTGCCAGATGAATAGAGAACATGTATCTCTGGTCGTGCTGAGCAGAGAAAGAAACTGCCTGCCGGATGAAGAGATGATTTAGAGTTTTGTAACTATTTCATGCTCTTATCACTTTTTCACGGTTTCTCTCTCTCTATTTCCCTTTTTTCATTTAAAAAAGAATTACAGGGACCTTGTTCTAATTTTGTTCTGTTAGGTTACAGATTGCTGTGGAACTTGAAAGTGGATTGTTTGTACTTAGTGAATATCATGAGCTTTGTCCGAATGCTCCATGAATCAATTGCACCGAGCTCTCATTATTTTCATCTTTTTCGCCCTCTCCACGCACAATCTTGTCTCGTTATTTTTACAGGTCAGATAAGAAATTAGAAGTGGTTCTGGTTTCGTTGCCAGGGTGGCTGGGACGTAAAATGTTTCCAGTCTCTGCAATGTTATCCTGTTCCAAGTTCTTGCAAGTTAAACCATGGTGGCTGTAAAGCCCGGGTTATCATGGGCTAGGGGTTGGGTGGGTTTTTTAATAAAACAATATCAGGTAAAGGCGAGTTAATTTCCTAGGAAATTTAAAACTTGACTCAATGCTAGACCCCGGGCTGGCTGTCGGTGAGACCTGGAAAAGATCACCATCTGTGAATCAACTTTGTTCTGATGCGACCAAGAAACTCATTTCCTGATTTTGAATTTAGATTAATAAGTAAAATTTTGGGTGTCTCTAATTTTTACAAGAGATATATGCTTGGACTCAAATTCGAAATCTAATATAGATTGCAAACTCTTTATTTTCTCGTCACTTTGAATCAACTTACTACACGCAGTCTGCTGTCACTGACTTGAATGCAGCCAGATGGGCAAGATTGTTACCCCCACAAGTTCTTACAGCTAGATTGTTGCCTACTAAATGCTTAGCTAACATTCAACCTCCATTGACTCGTCTAATGGTCAGAGTTTTTTAGGTAAAAGGTCATGCAGAAGCTCACAAGCAATCTTCAGTTTGATTCATTGAATCCAGGGTGCCACGAGGCCATCAATGAAGTTGCCGTGTATTTCTGTCGAGGGTCCTCAGAGCAACCTATATTAAAACCTTAAACAGAAATTGACAAACCATGGAGACATGAGCTCTTGTTTGTGAGTGTGGTGCTGTTCTTATTTTGCCCTGGCTAGTTTTGCCTTAAATTCTACGAAAAACTTTTGAAGAAATATCCAAGCCCCCCATCCTCTTACCATGTTAGTTGCCGGCAAGATAAGGAAATGTAGGCATTTATATAGTCCACTTGTTTAAATTCACCCCTCTCGTATTCTTATTTATTTATTATATACATTATTAAAGAAAATAAAATATTTTCTTTATATTTGGGTTGCAACCGGGTTTTTTTAATAAAAGATGATGACTGTCATGTATAGACATCTTCCATCGTACCTCTGAACCAGGTCAGAAAGAATTTTGAGAGATGAAACTCGTGAATTGAGACTCAGAAAGAATTTTGAGAGTTGAAACTCGTGAGTTGAGACTACCAAATGAAGATCGATCGCACGAGTAAATAATTCAAGGTGGCCGCATTTGTTACTGGGGCAGATCTTTCGCTGCCATTGTTATAGTATTGTGAAAGCTTTCGCACCTGTTTGGCTGTCCGGTGCAACCTGTTTTTTTCCAAATTTCAATTTTATTTTATTTTTTTTGCATTTTAAATGAAATTTTTTTTGTGCGTTTATATCATTTTGATGTGCTGATATCAAAAATGATTTTTAAAAAATAAAAAAACATCATTTTAATGTATTTCGGCACGAAAAGTACTTTGAAAAGCTACCGCAACCGCTCTCCCAAACAGGCGCTTCCACGCAAAGCCTAAATGATGCCGATGGCTGTACAGAAAAAATCTACTAAACACACACCAAATGTAAGATTGCTTTGTTTGACATTACTCTTAAACACTTGACACGTGTGGCTGATTCCAGTGGCCCAAAAAACTGTTTTGAGGTGTTGTCCGATTCGTCTCAATCTATTTCCTCCATGACCCAACAGTGCGTGCATTTCAAATCAATGATCGGCTCTCTATTTCATCTCTCTTCTTCAGTGTTTGTGTTTTGCTCTTCAATTTTTCAAATCAACCCCTAAACTTCTCTTTTTCTTTATTTAGTCCATATTCTTTGTTATTATTTGAGATCATTTATAAAATTAGAATTTTATTTTAATCTCATCTTTATTCAGCCTTTTGTTTTGTCAAATTTGGTCCTGATGTTTTTAATTGTTACTTTTGTAATGTGATGATTTTTAGAATTGTTTTCATTTTATTTCACCCTCCATTTTTTTCATTTTAACGAGTTATCTCATATATTCTTGAATGTAATAGAATTGATTAATTGAACATTAAAAGATGCTCCCCAATTTTTGTTTTGTTCAGTTTGCTTTTACATGTCATTGCTTTAATAACCTATGATGACATATTTCAATGTAACCGTACAGCTTCTTGCAGTAGAGTTCTCAACAAAACCTTTTGGTGGTGGTGTTATTATTAAGAGTTGCCAAATGTTCTTATTACAATTCATTTGCTATTAATGCCTACAATTAAAATTAAATTATCTTGGTGCCTGATTTTAATACCTACAACTAAAATTAAACTATTGTATTACATTGATTTCAATCAAATCAAGTTAACGACTCAAATATCAGATCTTCTATTTTTTTATACGTTAGAAAAAATAAACAGGACATTGCTAAAGTCACCGATCTTAGCCTATTCTATTATTCTACTTGCAAAGAGTCTCGAGTAGAATTTCTTGGCTTCTGCTTCAAATTCGGTAGAGCCAAAAGGTAGGGCTACGAGATTCAGCTTGTAACCGTCACCTCGTGGATACACTTCCACTGATTTGTGTTCTTAAAATTGTGAGGAAGAATATTTTTTAAAACAAATACATTAATTTTTTATTAGCACATAATCTATAAAAAGCACTTGAAAAAGTAATGCCTTTTCAAGCCAAAAAAAAATACTTTTAAAAGGAAAAAAGAAAGAAAAAGAGACTCCCAAACATGCGTATGAGTCTTTAGACTAGATTACTTTTACAGCAAATTGCTGGGACTCACGAACTGTCCCTACTACACTGATGCATGCAACAGCTACTAGGTGCATAGAGCATCCCTCTTTCACACAAAAGGATTGTGGAAATCAATATAATATCTATAACTTCAATAGCATTAGACTTTCAATATTCAATTTACTACCTAAATGTCACAAAATTCCCATTGCCATAAAGGGCTACGTACCTCAGCCGACAGCAAATGAAAACAGACTGGTGATCCAGCAAATAGGCATCCATTACACATAAATTTATTCCAATAACACCCACTATTGACACAAAGCATTGTTCATTTTGAGCCGCACAATAAGTTAGATAAATTCCTTCATGCGAAAAATTAGGATCCTCCAAAATGCTATAACCATTGTTCCATCTCCTTTGATTTAACCCTGTAGCAGTATAGAGGGAGAAAAAGGTCGTGAATATTTAGACATACGGGAAACTGAACTACTTCAAAATCTCAAAGCAAACATCATTTTTATCTCATAAATACCACATGCTCAATAAGTTTGCATTGACGGGATTGAGGAAGTTGCATTTCAATATACATGTAATGTTAATGAGCCTCAAATCTCTCGTTTTCCATTTTAGTTTTAGTATTTTGCTGGGAATGCCCCCTCAGAAATTATAACCAGGAGCACCATTATGCTGTGAAGGTGCATATGCATGTTCATGGATCTGTACCGATAGTTATTGCATCTCTTCCCTGTTACTTCCTTCTATACCAACCACTAGAGAAAATGATGCAACGCAGCAAACTTACATAAACAGTGATTGAATGTGAGCATCGAAATCAACTGGTTGCTGGGAGAAACACTCTAATAAGCTCTTTAGTAGTGACTCTTTTCCTACAAGTAGGGCATTTAGCCTGTCTTTTGATTGCATCTGATATACAAGTCTTACAGAAAATGTGTCCGCATTTTGTTGACATCTCCTCGACCAATGGACACAAGCAAATTGGGCAGTTGAAGGTTGGCTCCTTTGGCGGCATGGTCTGCACATTCTCCCTCTGGCAAAAGGTAAAGCAGTAAGCATCAGAGTTTCAAAATTCATTGATCAAAACATATATGCATTACATGCCTATGCAGGCACATCAACACACGCAAAAAGAGAGGAAAAGGAGAGACCCTTTATCATTATTCCAATATTATTCTTTTGCATCTTCACTGCAACTCTAAATTTTTTTAAAAAAATATGACAAATATTAAAAGGCATCCAAGGTCCAGAATACCTAGAATAACAATCAGAATAATCCCCTGGCATGAATGCAAAGGGGGTTAACTGTTAAGCACCTAAGAGAAAGTGTGTATGCATCCGAGTTCCGATCACGCAGACATAAAAAGCCATTAAGACATTCTTAAGATTATTGAAAACGGTTGCATTACTTGCAACATCTAAAGTCATTTATCAATAGGAACAGGAACTACTTTAGGAGCAGCTATGAAGGCACATTACCTTAGAGCTACTGCTACTACTTCCACCTTCCAAATTGATATAAAGATCACAATTGATGATCGTTTGACTCGGCGGAACCCTTCTACGCTTATTGTGAGTCAATCGCCCTGCAGTACACATAAACAAACAATAAGCAAAAAATATGCACTTAAAAAACACAAAAAGCAACAATTCCATTAACAGAATACACCCACCACCTGACTCTACATCAACGACAACAGCCCTTCGGGAATTGTTCTTAGCCTGAAATTAAATAATAATAATAATAATATAATTAAAAACCAATAATATAATAGCAAGAAAGTAACAAACTTTCTCTCCAGTTCAATCGAAGAGAAAGTACCTGAGCAAACGCTCTGGGTGACGATTCGATGACGTCGTCATCGTCGTCGTCGAAAGCATCAACATCAATAGTAGGAGGCAAAGACGGTCCTTGTCCGTTTCGTTGGTGGCTTGCTTGCACTCCTTGAGGAGTTTCAATGCGGGTGGTCGAAGTCCCTTCGTCATCTCTTCCTTCAATCGGAGGAGCGTTTAAGTCCAGCACGGTCTTCCTTCTCCGATATCCTCTTAAAGGAGGAGGATTCTTCACGCCCTGAGTCTGACCGCTCATGCTCGATCAACAAGCTTCGATCGTACAGAAAAAGCGCAGCACGCGAACGATTGAGAGAAATTAGGGGAAATCGAAGGGAAAACAATCCGATCAAAACGAAACAGAGAATAAAAATCGAAATTCGAATTGAGAGATGATTATTCGGTTTTTGAAAATTAGGGATGAAGAGGAGAGAGATTGATATGCGAGAGACTGTATTGGTTGCAGAAGGGAAACAAGAGGCGCTGCTAATAAGGGAGAGGTCAGGGTAGTCGTCTCGGTCTTTGACACGGAGGTCGGTGATGGGGTTGAGGATGTGTCCACGTGGCCCATCCGCCATCCGTTACGTGTATACTATTCGACGTGACGTGATCAAAATAAACAAGCTGCTTGGGGCCTTGAAATGGAAGCCCAGGTCCAATAATTCGGGTGAATATCAGTTCAAGTTGGGGTTAAAAAAACAATTAAATCATTTGTTTTAATTTTTTAATTATTTTGGTTTGGTTTTATATTTTTAATATTAATTGAATTTAGATTAAATTAATAATTATTACATCTATTTTTTATTAAGCTACTTCAAATTTTATTATTTTTTAAAAACAATTATTTCAGACGGAAATTGCATTCTTTTTTTAGCTTTTCAAAAAAATAGAATTAAATTCAAAATGAACCGTTTTCTTTTTAGAAATAATTAAATAAATTCAGGAATTTTTTTGAGGATATTCCCATTAATTTTAAAATAAATGTTCTTGAACAAATAAGAATATAGTAAAAAATAATAATAATAAAATTGTTCAAAATGTTTTAAGAAAAAAACTTAAAAAACTACTTGACATGTACTGTTAAATGTTTTTAGAAAAATAAAAATTTTGATTTTTTTTTAAAATAAAAATTTGTTATTGTATAGGTCAAGAGAATATTTCAAATGAAAAACATCATTCCGCCAATTTGAATGAAATATTTTTTTTAATAGAGAGGCCTGTGATATTATACAATAATATAATACACGCAAAAAAAAATCATAGGGATATATATACAAAAAGACTTGTTTTTTTAAACAATAATATAAATTATAAATTGAGACGTCAACTTTATTTTTGGGGTTGAAATAGTTCTTTGACATTCTATCATAACTTTAATAAAAAAAAAATGGGGTTTAATTTCATGAACTTCATTTTAATTAATAAAATAAATAAATCAAGCATAAAATAATATGATTTTATGTAAGTGTAAGATTAAAGAACTTTAGATGTGGTCTCATCTAACCGCTCAATTTTTCAAGATGAGATGATTATTTGATATAATCAATTACATTAAAATAAATTGAGACATGTACCTATTTTAATCTTATATTCTTATATCCTTCCATAACTTAATATTTTTCTCAATTTTATGTTTTCTTTTCAATCTTTTTTTTTTCTTGTCTGATAAATTAAAAAAGAAAAGGAAAAAAAAATTAGATAAGATAGAAAAAGTTGATTAGAAAAATCTCATTCCTTGACTTGTTATTATTATTTTTATTTTTATTTTTATTTTTCTGGGGCTAAAATGAGGTTTAGATTATATATATATATAAAAAAAAAATCATCAACATGATCTGGAACTTTTTAAAACCATGCGTTCATCAAATAACTCTTTTAAGATGATACGTGGTGACTTGTTCGAGACATGCTACAGATTAAGGCAAAGCCATCAGATCAGAGGCGGAAATTTTGCAAGGAACGAGCGGTCTTGAAAATTTATTGCATAGAGCTGGGAGGTTTACACTCTCACGAGGCAGCAACAATTTGCAGTTTCACAGTTTTTAAAGTGCCAGAAGATCATGATTCAAATGCAGCAAATGTTGCATAAACTCGATCAATGTGTGCCCACTTTGATCCATGTCAAATGATTCTTACTCTTTTTGAAGCATGGAGCTCAAACTATTTTGATCCATTTCAAATGATTCTTGCTCTTTTTGAAGCATGGAACCCTCCTCTGTGCAGACATAAATACCAGAAGAAACACTAGCAAGAAAAAGGGAAAACACTTCAACTTGGTAAACATTCGACGGGAAGACAGTGGAGGTCGGTCGACGGTGTTTGAACAAGGTGATATCCGCAATGGAGATGAAACAAAATTATCTGGGCAATTTAGAAGGACTTCTGCCAGCAAATGTCAGCTCTCGTCAATCAAACAATGAGTAATTCTGGCAGAAGTTGGTACAGTTACAAGGGAGACCGATGCAAGCACAAAGAAAAACATAATATCTAGATTCAAATAAAAGAATCTCTACGAGGTACCTTCAAACCAAATATATTTGTGAAACTGGAAGCTAAATAGCAGACTTCGGTGTAAATCATGTAAAAGAAAAAACAATAAGGAATTAAGGAGGACTATATTTTCATTACACATTTTGTTTACCATCACCAAGGCCACACAAATAGAGAGAGCAGGGTCGACTTCAGAGGATTTATTTCAAGAAGAGATCCTTCAATGTATCTACAATTCCCACAAACCTCATAATTTACCACAATTTGAAATGCCTCATTTCCCACCCCATGGAAAGCAGCACCACTGAAAAATAGGGCAAGAAATAAAATATATAAAAATTTGTAAAGGATATTATCCTCGAAAAAACAAGAGATACGCACTTAGTTATAGACAGAAAGTAATGGCATACCTTAGCGCTGGCACGTGGGGTTGGCTTACGAACATAGGCATGGGAAGGATCGGTAGGCATGCCTGGCATCTTCCCTTCCCCAATTTGCCTTTCCTCCCTCACTTTGTTGAAAATGTGAGTGTAACCATCAGCTGATGAAGGGTTGGTCTCATCCCAATCACCAAATTTCGGGACAGCAGCTCCCTTCTCAGGCTGCCACACCAGGAATAACATAATCAAGAACAACCTTTGACAAAGATTTTATCAAGATCTCAACATTGAAAGAAAAAAAAAGTAGACCAAGAGGTGCTTCCAAAAATTCTTCATTCTGGTTTTGATCACTAAATATGGAGTTAAAATCAAGGAAAAAGAGAAAAGCATCACGTAAGAGTAGCTCAGAAAAGCAAGCTTGTCATGTTCACACTTCACAGGGAAAAGACTAAACCATCAATGATGTAAAGCTTAAGTGGAAAGATTTTGTTGACAGGTAGCTTCTGATGGAGATACATGTTTGATTTGAAAGGAAAAAAAATTACAAATGTTTCAGCAGACAAGAAAAAAAGGTGAACAAATCAACAAAAATGAAGATGCATGGGGGAAAGAGAGAAAATTTACACTTTCATCGCCTTTTGGTCCCAGTCGGGATCTTCCAGGAGTTCCATGACTACCATCGTATGAATTTTTTCCTTCCCAGGAAGGTGATCGAGCTCCACTGTTTCTCCCAGAAATCCTGGCATGTTGATGATTTGGGGATTGCTCCATGCTGTTATCAGACCCAGCACTGAATTTTGCTGGTCGTTTAAGGGCTTCGCCAGAGCTTGGTCCCCGTCCCCCGTAACGTTGAGGGGCAGGGTCGTAACTAGTTCTGCGGTTCAAATTTTCATTGCGTGCTGGAGACTGAGAGGACTGTTTCAGATCAATTTCTTCCCTGCTCCTTCTGCGCTCATGTGCTTGTCTAACAGCTCCCCTCCCTGCTGCTTCCTCTGGTGGAGCTCTGGCTCCTAAAGGAGGGGCTTGATCTGGAGCTGCATAATCAGAAACTAGATCAGGGTTCTCCTGGGGATCATTTGGATTTATCATCTTCCCTCCAGTTCGGCCCTTCCTAGCCTTGTCAAAATAGGCTGTATATGGAACATTCTCTTCACTTTCCCAATTACCAAACTTTGGTACATGTGAACGTTGCTGACAAAAAAAAAAGATTGTTATACCAACTAGAAAGAAGAACCCTTGTGCAGGGAGCTAACTTTTCATCCATGAAAACATGCCACACCATTGTTAATGACACTTCCATGAAGTAGCAATATCACACAAGTTGCAGATGGTGAATCCTAGCAGGCTAATCCATGAAGAATAATGGAGAGTTCTAAATATTCAAAGTCACTCCAAATATGAGTCAAGAAAGACTGCATAGCCGTGCAACATATACTTTATTTTCTCTATAATGCACATGGAGAGTTTTAATGCATCTCATGTTGTAAACTTATAAATGCATACCCAGTTAAATAGTCCATGTAGTGACCTAGACAACTTCAAACTGCAGTCTGATGAAAGTACCACATATAAATGTAATCTGAAAGTGAGCTTAGATTTTGACTTTCTTATCAATGAATAAGGCGCGCAGGAAAAATTGGATGAGATGAAAAGGAAATAATCCACATGAAAAGCTTGGATACCTGGTTAGCGAGATATGTTCTCTAATCAAAAGAGGAAAAATACCACAAGTCAAGCTTCCAGTGTAGAAAGGAAAAGAGTTAAAAATCAAGGTTGCAATGTAGAAAGTTCTACAGATTTCTCCTATTCTAGCCACTGGACCTTCAGCTTGAACACAGAGCCAATTACAGAATTTTGAGCTAAGAAGTTCAGATCAGAATCAGGGATCTACAACAAAATTATGACAGCTCAGATGGAGAGCAAGTATTATGGTAGAGTTTTAGAGACGAGTGGGACTGGACTTTCATCCACATGCCAGGAATCAAGCTTCCAGCATAAAGAAGGGGCTATTCTACTAATGTTCTCCATGTTTCACCTTTTCGTCAGAGATACTGTTGATCGGAATATTATCCTACGATTTGAATGGAAAAGGGCAAAGCTAGACATACTGGAAACAAATCTGGAAACACAAATCCCCTTCTATGCTTCAATGATGCTTGTTCCAGGGTAACCAAGCAAGTAATCTTGATCCCATAAGGGGAGTTTTGCTTCTTTATTGATCTTATCAGTTACATATCTTAGATGAAATGGTTTAAGAATCTCAGCACAAATTCATATTTCACTAAAAAAACTCCATCTTAGAAGGGGCAAGAGAATGCTTTCACATACACACGCACAAGCGCACAGAGACACACGTATGTATATTTAGAGGGGTGCTAATGAAGCAGCTTTGTCCGTAGTCTTAAACCAATCAAAGCACCATAAGCAGAAACTCCGCAAATAAGTTTCATCATAAGCTAATTCAGTTAGCTAGCAATGGATTGCCACCTAAAGTCAACTCATACCCCATGTCATTTGAGAATTATTTTCAAATTTCAACATCAAAATTAGGCAAGCCGTGTATCTCATCAATCAAAAGAACCAGGAACTAGCAGTTCTTGATCCTTAAACATTAAAACACCCTTTTTTTCTTCAATTACCAAAACTTGAGCATTGTCAATCAACACAAAGACAATTTAACCGTAAAACACAAGGATTAGACATGCCCTTTTTACCCCTTAACGATTAAAACACAACTAGAACATAAAACACACACAAACCCAGTGAAATCCAAGCTACAATAAGACAAAGATAAAATCAAGGGACAACAGAAGAACTTACTGCCATTTCTCTCTGAACCAATAAGCTTGGATTGATGAAACCCAGAAACCAGACGTAAAGACTAACCTTTCAACAAAATCCAACCTTTTATTTAATGAAATGAAACTCTGTTACAATTAAAGCTCCTTCAGAGAACCCTTCAACGACCCCAGCAAGAAAGAGAGAGAGAGAGAGAGAGAGAGAGAGCTTAGGTTGAATAGATAGACTTTTCAAAGAGAAAGAGCGTGTTTAGAGAGAGATGGAGGGGGGGTTATCAATCATTGACCAGAGCCACCGGTAATGTTTGACAATTCTTCTCTTTTTCTCTTCTCTTCTCTCTGTAAAAAACGAAAGAAAAAAGACAAATTAAATTGAAGTCTCTGTTTCTTCTCAGTTTCAAGTGTCTCTGTCTCCAAGTCAGTCATCGTGTGTACTGTACATTATCATTATGTACATACGATCCGTGAATACGGTATTCTTTCTTTGCCAGAGAGGTTTCTCTTCCTTCCAGGTCATGGTTGAAATCGTGGTTATTGATATCAAATACCCTTCTACTTCTATTGTTTCTCAATTTGGTCCTCTGTCAATTTCTTTTCTTAATATGACCCCTTCACTCATCTTCTTTTACAAAATTAAACGCAATTCTGGCCTGACCAATGAGATCCATCATGTATTTCTCTCTCTATCAATTTAGGATTTAAATTGGCTTGGTTTGTATATCACGAAATCTATAATGCTGTCCTAGTTTCACGATTAAATTGTGGCGTGAATAAATAACTCTAACCAATTAAAAGATTCATATTAAAAGAAATAATTGACAGGAGATCACATTGAGAAAATTATAGAAGTAGAGGGACCTATGGAGCCTCTTAAGTTTTCTTTTGAAAATAAAATAATTAATAGATTATAGTAGAAGTACATGAATTAATTGACTTAACGGCGTAAACGACTGTTGATGGCGGCTGACCACCTCAACTTCAACCGTGAAGGCTAGCGAGCTGTTGTCTGATTCTGTTGAGACATCTCTGCTGACTTTTCTTACCATTATTCTTCTTCTTTTTTTCTTTGATTTTTTCTATATGAGCTGTTCAACTTCGGCTCCCTCAACTTGTCTATATTATTATTATTAATTTATTATTATTATTATTGTGTGACACTTGCACTGCCATTTAACATCGTTTTATTAATATAGATTATTCCGTACAGTTTATAACCCTAATAATTAACTAGGCTGAAATGCCTCTTTTTTTAAAAAAATCGTCACTTGTTTTCCTTGAAACGACATGATAGTTAAATGATTGCGTGTTAAATATTTAAAATTGTAACGTAAAATATTTTTCAAAAATATTTTTTAATTAAAAACTCATTAAAATATTTATTATTATTTGTAACATCAACTGTATTGTCCAAAAATATATTAAAAAATATTGATTTGATATTTTTTTTACGTGGACAACAATTTGAAAAACATATTAAAATACAAAAACAAACATTTATTTTTCGATTTGTTTAAAAGTTTTTTCACAAAATCTATGTGTACATGGATCAATTATTCATGCGATACAAAATATTAAAGTTTTCACATTCTTATATACAAGGGATGGAGCTAGGGGTACGTGACACTACAAGCTTTCAAAATTTTCACAATCATATCCTTCAGTTTTATATGTTTTATCTAAAAAATACTAATTTATTTTCCTATTCTTTCATTAGGTACAGTTTGTTTTTATATTTAGAATTATGTTTATGTATGTTTTAAAAACATATTTGGCTTGAAAATACATCAAATTAATACTTTTTTTATATAATCTTGATGCACTAATATAAAAAAAAAATTAAAAAAATACTTCACACCACAAAAACAACATATATTTACTCAAATTAAATTTATATTTACTCTATCCACGCCAAGATTGTCAATACTGTTTCGGTCGTCTTTTCGGTTTTTCTATTGGAATGGAATGTTTCGGTTTTGGAGCGTTTCGGCGTGCCGTTTCAAGATTGTACTGCTCATATATAATTAATTATATATATATATATATATATATATGAAAAAAAATATTAATTTAATAAGTATAATTTAAATTCAAGATAAATTAACTTTAAATTATACAATACAAACACAAAGTCAAACAAACATAATCTTAAAATTAAAAACATCTCTAAAATTTCAAAATATTATGATAGTAAAATATTATAAAATAAAAAAAAATATTATGATTTTGAGCCGGAACGGCACGGCCGGAATTTTCACAACGGGCCAGAATTAAAACCGAGATGAAAACAACATCGTTTCGTCTTTATTTTTTTAATTACACGGAACGTTCCGCCCATTTCAATTGGAACGGAATAGAATTAACAAGCCTGATCCACGCAACACTTGATATCAAGATAAAAACTTTATATATATATATATATGTATTAAAAATATTTTTTTTCGTAGTTAATCATGGGTCTCGATTTGCGCATAAAAGTATATGATATATAGACAAATTGAAAATAATTCCACATTGACCTGCGTGACGGGTCAAAATCATGCGTATAATTTATATAAACAAAAAATAATATGCTGAGATGAATTTTCCGCAAGAACATGCTGAGTTTTATGACTAAGAAGCAACAGCTGCCATCGCCCTTTTCGCTTCGTGTGAAAGGAAAAGAAAAAAGAAAAAAGAAACGGGCGCTCGTGCTGCTCTGAAAAATGGTGGAACCGTGGGAAGGTTTCTCCAAGTCTTTTTATCGACTTCACACATGTATTTACAGATAGTTCCTTCTGTTATCTTACAATTAGGCTATACAATGCAATATGAGAAAATATATACTGTTTATGTGGTTTCATTTTTGAAATTATTTTTTTATATAAATATATTAAAATATATTTTTTATTTTTTAAAAATAATTTTTGAAATCACTACATAAAAATATCTAAAAATACAAGAAATTTTTAATTTAAAATAAAAAATAAAAATAAAATCTCTATCTAGAATACCAAAGGGCATCCATAATGAGGAGCGACGAAGATGATGGTGATTGCTTTTGTAATTGTGATTAAGGGGTGTTTGTTATTATATTTTTAAAAATAAAAAAATATTATTTTAATATATTTTTAAATAAAAAATATTTTTAAAAACAATCTGAATTCCATTTAAAGTTACTACATGTTGGTTTATCTTTTGATTTTTCTTAACCAGGCATGAGTATCCATTTGGAGAACTCTTTATGACGTCAAGAATGGCTTTTATATGGGTTTTGGAAGCAATAATGTCTTTCCCTGCTGAAAAAGAGGCAGGCCCTTTAGCTGCTCTTACATTGTCAATAGACTTTTACGATCATTTTCACTTGTCGAGCTAGTTATTATTAAAGATCTAGAGAAGAAGCTATTAATGCACATTGTCATGACTTTTTCTAGGGCGTACAATATGAAGAAAAAAACAACAACTAAAAATACAAAGAAAAAAAGAATTGAATTGGATTTTGTTCGAGGTCCGAAGCAAATTCCACTAGATTTGGATTTTTTTCACAACCAATAGCTAGGTTGAGAGCTCATAGATGAAACACTAACATGGGTGGTCATAAACAATTATGTGTCGTGCATGTTCATATAAAATATAAAAAAATAAATGATAAAAAGTTTGTAAAAAAAAATACAAGTTGTGGGGTTGCAACCCTTTACTTATAATCACAAGTAACACAAACTTGCAAGTGGTGGAGATGCGAAAACATGGTGGCATCTATTTTATAGGTCTTTATTTGGGATAACAATCCTTATTAGTCAAGGATTGACCATTGATTTAAGCATTCCAAGGCATTATTCTATGGGCCAGGTCATGAAAAAAAATAATACATGAGCATTTAATACATTGTACAAAGTGTAGATGAAATGGTTCAAATTCTACTCGAGGTATGTTGTGTCCAAGGTGATTTCGATGGATGTAAAAGTATAGACATGCTTGGAGATTTGAGCTATATTTACAAACATGATCTGAGAGTGTGATTGAAGTTATTTTTTAAAATATTTTTTATTTATAAAAATATTAAAATGATATTTTTTTATTTTTTAAAATTATTTTTTATATCAATACATTAAAATAATCTAAAAATAATAATAAAATTTAATTTTCTAATAGCGCTTTTGATATCTGTGTGTCCCTGGTATTGTTGCAATATAATTAATATAGGCCTCTAAAACCAGCAAATCAATAATAATAATGAAAAAAAAGAAAAAAAAATGAAAATCCTTGTATAAAAAAATGATCATAGAATTTTCAGCATCGGAAAATCTAGAGAGTTGACGCGTTATAAATAATTAAATAAAAATAATTATATATTGAAATGGGCCTGCCATTTTTATACCATCGAGAGCAATACGTGATCACTGAAATTGCTAAGTAAATCCAATTGTATGCAGTGGGCTCTTTCTTGAAAGAAAATGAATTTCAATTCGATTCCAAGTCTCGAAAATTGAGTGTCAACTGCGGTCGTGCCCCACAAACTTGCCGTGACTGATACGTTTCGTTCGAGTTTTCAACTTCAAAAAATGTATGTTCTTGGCATTTCACCAGTCCAGATGGCTTTCAGCAGCATCATTATGATTTGATTCCGTGACTGTTTGAAATTATAATAGAGGTTGTTTTGAAATTGTTTTTTATTTAGAAATATCTTAAAACAATTTTTTTTTTATTTTTTAAAAGTTATTTTTTAATAAAAATAATCTAAAAATATATATTTTTTAAATTTAAAATTTAAAATAAAAATACAAACTTTTATAGGAAAACTAGAGCATCGATTAGCAATGGTGGTACATGATCTAATGCTTTTATTTATTTTTAATATATTGTTATTGATGATATCCAGATCTTACATAAATATAGAATATCATCTCATAAATAATGTTACATATAAATTGCTAATATTAAGATCTAAAGGAAATTAATTATCAAAAGAATTTATTCGAAAAAAAAAAATACAATGATCAATTCCCACGAACTAAGTTTAAGACTTTTGCCAGCCAGACATTTTCAATCATAATTTTCTCTTGTTTTTTTAATTAGCCCCAGAATCGGGCTAGAAAGTTCAAGTCCTAGACAAAGCCCAAAAATCCATGGAGTCATCGGACTGAGCTAGGCCGAAACCAAACGGGCCCGGCCTCAGGTCCTGAGCAGGCCTACTTGTGATGGCATGGCACATACACTAGTAGAAAAATTACGAGCAGTACATATCCTACATTGTTAGAATACTTCAAAAGAAAAAAAATAGTTAGATAAACTAAATTAGTATTATTATTTTTTGAATATTATAAATATATTATTTTTATATTTACATTCCAAAAAAAATATTTAAAAAAGTAAATTCTATTTAATATATATAATATCGATATAATTATTTATTAATAATAACTAACTAATACAATTACAATCAAAATCTTTTTTTTCTTCATAAAAATATATCAATTTTTTTAATAAATATATAAAAATAACGTTTCAGCCTAAAAATACTATTTTAATTTTTAGTTTTTTTTTTGAAAACTATCCTTGCGAGGGTGTAGCGTTGTACTGTGCAGGTTATCAACAAGTTCTGTCTGAAAGGTCCAGAGGAAGTCTCTCTTTCAAGTTTCAACAAATCCATCCACTTTCTATAAAAGAGAGGACAACGCAACAGCTAATCAGAGGGCGAAGAAGACAAAAAAAGTAAAAGAAACCTAGCAGCAGGACAACAATCATCGTAGTCACTAGTCTAAACTCTCCCTCAACAACCACTGTACTCTTGTTGCTTACACACATGGTAACCTCTGCTTCCAAGCCCAATGCCCTGCTTTTGCACCTCCTGATGACTTTTTTCTCCGCCCCTCTTGGATTTTTTCACTTTTGACTGATGCCCATTTTGCCATTTCCTTCCTGCTTTTACTCCATCATCTCTGCTTGCCTGGCAAAAGCATAATCACCCCGTAGTAATCCCCGAGAATCCACGGAGAAAACTAGAGCGGCTTCTTAGAAAAAGTTTCCACCTTTTCCTCATTTGAGCTAACTGCACAGATCTGTAGCCTTGAAACCTTTTCTTAGATGTAAAACTGGGTTCTTTTTTGTTGTTGTTTAAGATAGATACTTAGTTACATGAACTAAAATAGATTTTTTGAACTCTTCCTACGAACTTCCTTTCTCCTGGAAAGTTTCTGGTGCTATTAAGCACAGATAATCAACTTGTTCTAGCTCACATCACATGTAAAGGACAAATGGGTTTCCATTAAAAACAAAAAGCTTTGATCTTTTTGTAGTTTCTGCTTTAATCTATGATCTATAGGCCTAAGAATTCTCCCTTTCTTAAAGATAGAACCTAGTTTTGTAGACCGGTATTGTCTTGTGTAGCAGCAGAGATGATTCAGCTGTTGTTCTTAGTTATATTTGCTGAGGGGGTTGTGGCTTTTTTGCTGTTGGTAAAGATTGGGCCACTGAGAGAGTTGGTGATGAAGAGTCTGGATCAGGTGAAGATGGGAAGGCGTCCTGCTACAGTGAAAACTATTGCTGGTACCATGTCTGTGATTCTGTTTTTTAGCCTCATGAACATTGTCAAGATCCAAAATAAAGGCGCAAAGCTTGGCACCATGTCACCTATGGATCAGGTCCTATGGAGAACCCACTTGCTTGAGGCATCACTCATGGGTATCATCCTATTCTTTTCTTTAGTCCCTCTGTGTTTGCTTGTTTCTTTGTGTTTCTTGCATTTAGCTTCTTATTTTGTGTCTGGTTATGTTTTGGATGGAAAACTTTTGTTTTGCAATTATGAACTCAATTGATGTTAAGTTTGTGCATCATCTAATCACTTAATTGTATTGCACAAGCCCATAAGATAGGGCTATAATCATTAGAAATCGTAGAGCATACGAACCTCATTGGCATTTAAGTTTAAGATTACAAATGGAAGTGTTAGCTCTCGAGTAGATAAAACCCCTGATACGTTATTGCTTATGAGTCTAGGAGGTGGAAATCCAGACCATTGGAGGAGGTACATTTATGAGAAGAGATGGGGAGTTTGAGTTAAGGATACATAACTTGATAGCGTGCACTTTTGTGGAATACCATGCGTTTACTAAGAGTACAACGAGAAATTATCTGCATGGCCAGCCTCACATGGTAAGATATTATTGAGGGAGTGAATCGTTGTTCACAGTGCAGCAGGAAATTGAGATGAGAATCATAGACCACATTTTGTACCAATGAGAACTTTATAGAGAGTATATGCACCACCGGTTCTGTAAGGTTGCAATTTACAAAATGACCAGTGAGTATCGGGTCTTGATTTTGCTTTCACTAGCACTACACTCACTCAATAAATTGGTACTTCATTTTCTGACTTTTATTGTTTAGCGATGATATTAGTTGAAGTAATTGCATCACCTTACTGTTTCTTTTAAATCAGTGCAACTTAGAATATCATTTCTTTCATAGACCACTTTCTGTACCTATGAGAAATTTTATTGACAATATATGCACCACCGATCATGGTTATTCTTTCATTAGCACTACACTCACTTAATGAAAATGTTATTTCATTTTCTGACTTTTCTTGTTCAGGGATGATATTAGTTGAGGTAATAGGATTGCCTTACTGTTTGTTTTAAGTTAATGCAACTTAATGTTGCTATCATGCATCTTTCATTAAATTAGCTGGAAAGGAAATATGTGAACTTTGTTGGGTTGATGTTGAAAGGTTTTGGTGATGTTTGACCAGCTTTAACCATTATAACTGGTAGCATTAACCTTTTCTTTTTTCCTTGTTTCTCCTTGTTGAAAATATTCTTATTAATTGTTGGATAAAATAAAAGAAGGGGAAAACATCTGTGAAATTGTGGACTTCTGTTTGCTGAATAAGTTAGATGTACACTTTCAAGGAGATGGAAATAACCATACAAGCATCATTCCTTGTTTCCAAAAGTTTGCTTTTGGATTGTGAAGCAACTGTTGGTAGTTATAGTTTCCCCCTCCAGCTCTGAATGTGCTTTTGTGTTTACTGATAGAAGTGCTGATCTTAGATTTGATTAAATATGTGGTTCAGCATATGACCTACCTCAATAAGCGTACACTGCCTCAAAATGTTGGGTGCAATTTTCAGAGTGCGAGTCTGAGTGGTTTTGTAGGGATTATCTATGTTCTATGAGTTTGTACAAGCTTGTCTTATTTAGGATTTGTTTGATATTAGTGTCCGCAGGATAGCACTCAAAGACTGAGATTTTGGGAAGTTCCTCAAAATTTTAGAATTTGCACTGCTGTCCCAAGGGATGGCAATGCCAAAGTGTGCATTCTACGGTAGCTAAGGGGGCGGTGATGTGGGTAATCCAGAAAATGTTGAACCATACCCCATTGTTCCACCTTTGTTTTTAAATTTTGTATCTAAGTATAGAATAGTGGGAGTGTAGTTAAACATTTTTGGAGTGTCAGTACTGTTTTGCAGTAAAGATGTCGTTGACAATAGCTGTGGACGTAACATCATTTTGCCTTCAAAAGTCGAGTATGTTTTGGTACATGCATGCAAGTGTTAGAGAATATTTTCTTCTGTCTTTGTGGTCGCCTGATATAAACGAGATGGACTTTTAAGGGAAAGGGGTTTGAAGAAAAGATAAAATATCTAGTACTAGTACTTGAAACTAGTACTTGAATCCACAAGAACATAAAAAAAGAGGAGATCCACCTCTCAAAAATAAAATTGAAAATTCTTAATTTAATTCATAAATTGGACTCCTCACTACAACATTTATGTGTGCTTATATAGGCACACAAAAGACCCTGTAAGAGTCCTGGAAATAAGCCCATTCTCCTAATTACCAATCATGACATAACAAGTGAAAAACTGTCTACTTAAAGAATGATAAAATTTCACAATTATAGCAAATAATTAATAAAAATAATCAATAATTTAAATTGCAAATAACTTGGAATAATTTCCTCTTCTCGTATTCCACCATCTCCTTTATAAAATGGATGGATTATGACTAGCAAAAGAAAGCTGAACAGAGATTGTGTATTAATCCTTGCACCCAAGTATCGCTTTTGTCGAATTTAATCCGGTGTTGAATGTGCTTGATATTGCATTTGGAAGATTTAGGAAGTGATTAACTGTGAACTTTTCTGGAGGCTTTTAGGTAAGAAATCCTTATGATTTTAGACTGAACACTATGGTCTGTTATGCATTTCAGTGTTTTCCTTAATGAACTTGGCACGATGTGCTAATCTAACTTGCTTACTCTTGCATCCCAAATGGAACACATGAAATGGTGAAGATAATGAGTTTATATACATGAGGAAATGATTATCTGCCATTCTTGGCTGTGAAACTAGATGGAGGATGTCTATATTGTATAAGCAATCTGCTATAGAAGTGAATTTGTTATGGATGAACCGCTGAGTGCCATTAGATATATAGCTTTTATAATTTGATTGGAAAAAAGCCAGTAAAGCATGGTCAAATCCAGATCCAATCATGTGAAAGCTTAGAGTAAAATCAAACGTCAAACATTTAGTAAAACGAACATGAACATGATATTCGTGGATATTTTAAAATGATCATCTGTTTATGTATATGTCATGTGATTGCCAAAATAATAGTTTGAATATTGTAAAGTCATTGGACCTCTGCCTAACAACATTTCCAGTATTTATATGTCCGAGCTGAGCTCTTTTATGATAGTTTTAGTGGCAATGGCTAAGTTATTCCATGGCTTCTTTCTTTGAGTTCACCAGTGTATTTTGTGGTTTGAACTTGATTGTGCAGGTTTTACCCTGTTTCTTGGGTTCTTAATTGATCGGATGCACCATTATCTTTCGAAACTTATTGGGCTGAGGAGTACCGTGGGATCTTCTAAAGCGGAAGTTGAAAGGCTCCGGGAAGAGAAAATGCAACTTAAAGAGAAGGAAGACAAAGCTTCCAAGGAAATAAAGCTTCTACAAGAACAAAGTTCTACTCTATCAGAGAATTTGAAGAAGCTGAAGCTGGAATCCGAGCATAAGGACAAGCAGGTTGAAACTGCCGAAGCACACGTTGTTTCCCTTCAGAAACAGTGTGCCGACCTTTTGCTGGAATATGATCGACTGTTAGAAGACAACCAAAATCTTCAGGCTCAAGCTACAGGACATAGGATTTGAGGACATTTTGAAAGATGCCAATCAAGTTTTGATAATCAAATATCTTTCTTTCACTGGAGATGTTGCAGAAAACATCTTCTTCATTTCATGGAAGCAGTCACTTGTTGATGCATCTTAAATGAGTAAAAGGAGGGTCTGGCTTCTTTTTAAAGAAGGGAATGTGTCGGATTACCCAGTGTCAGGATAGTTTGACAGCAGCAGTTATTTCCATTTTGTTTTCTCCAATTGATGTGGTAAAGTGTTTTTAGATTGCTGATGGTGTTCTTGTTTTGAAACAAAGAAAGGGTGCTTGGAACTATTTCACTTCTTCCTCTCACATTTTCCGATCCTTTCCTTCTTTTGTGGGTGCCTTTATTTATGTAACAGTCTCAGCAAAAGCCTAATATTGAAATACATTGCTGTATTTTTCCCAGATTTTTTGGGGAAACCCCATGGTTTGAATAGGTAAAGCAGATAACTGATCCTATTCCCATTATAGTTTAGGACTTAAATCAACACTGAAAACTTCAGCCAGGCATTAGATGTTCAAGAGCACCGTGTTTCTCACTACACACCCGCACACGGCAAAATGGCTGACTATTTTTGTATTTTTGGTGTTCATCCCATGTCAGATAAACAAATATGGCTAACTTCAGTGCAAAAAACTTTCACAACTCTCCTAAGCATCGCGATGCCTGGGTTTACGAATCTTTTGAACCCTGGTAAAATGCCAAACACTGGACTTCATGCTCTATTGGGAGACGAAAGGGTTTAAACCCACGAGGTTCCGCATGAGACGTCGCACAAAGCCTCTGGTTATGGAAGGGAACATGGTCCTTCTGAGTAGCCGGTATTTCTCGGGTCAGCATGACAGCTCAAGTGCCCAAAATGATTTAACTTCAGAATCTGGCAAGCTAAGACATCCCCACGGAAAGTTATCTTCTTAGTTGCACCATATGCACAGGTACCGATTTGTACTTTCACTTTTAGGGGAATCATTTTGCTTGATGAGAATCACTTGGCATCTAAGTTTCTGGGTGCCCAATAAGAAGCTGTTAATATGAAGGACAAAAGGGCCTTCCACAACAGGATCTCCAAAGCTATTGATCAACGAATTTCAAATCACTTCTTCTTCAACGTCATGTGAACTGTCTGGGACATGTCTGATAACTCTCATCTCATTATCCAAAGTATCCAACATTTGTAAGATTTCTTCATAATGATGATGACTCTTATCTTCCACCAGGAAAGCTTCATGCTTTCCATTCACTTCCACTGCACTATAACCAGGAACTTTCTTCATTCCTGTTTGTTTCATAATCTTCCTTAAAATAGATACTCTATCCCACATCCTAGCCAAGGAAAAGAAGTTTGAAACCAAGGCATAAATTCCCAAATCATCTGGGTTTAAATCAAGGATTTTCTTTGCTGCCACTTCTCCAAATAAGAAGTTCCTATAATTATGGCAGCCTGACAGGAGGGAAACCCAAATAGCTAAACCTGGTTCTGTGTTCATAGATTCTATTAGCTGATAAGCCTCTTCCACTCGTCCTGCGCGGGACAAAAGATCAACCATGCAAGCATAATGCTTCTCGCTTGGTGGGATCTTACATTCATTAGCCATGGCATTAAACCAGTATTGACCTACATCTACTTGTCCAGAGTGACTAAGAGCCGAGAGAAGAGACGCAAAAGTTGCATGGTTAGGACTTATATTTGCTTCTTTCATCTTTAGGAATAGAGAGAGAACTTCCTCTCCATCTCCATGGATACCATAGCTGGAGATCATTGTATTCCACAATATCACGTCTCTAGAATCCACCCGATCAAATATGGCATGTGCACAAGAAAGTGCTCCACATTTTGCATACATGTCAATCAATGCGGTGCCTAGAACAAGTTCAAAATCAAGCCTTCTGATTATATATCCATGTATTGACTTGCCTAGTTTCAAATGCCCTACTTGTGAACATGCCAAAAGTGCACTAACAAGAGCCACCGTATCTGGTTTGAAGTCAAAGCTCTGCATCTCAACCAACAAATCAAGTGCATTCTCTGCAAAACCATTTTGAGCAAAGCCAGAAATCAATGCACCCCAAGAAACAGCATTCTTCCGGGGCATCTGCTTAAAAACATGAGAAGCAAGCTTCAAATCCCCAATCTTAGCGTACATGTCAACAAGGCTGGTTTGAAGAATAACATCATTCATAAGCATCTCTCTCCTAACCACATGCCCATGAACTGAAAGACCCAGCTTCAACTCTCCAAGGTTAGCACAAGCCTGAATTAATCCCAACATCAGAACCCCATCTCCTTCGATTCCCTCCATTCTCATCCTTCGAAACATATCAACTGCCTCTAACACCTGTCCGTTCTGCACAAGCCCTGTTATCATAGTAGCCCAACAAACTACATCTCTTTTCACCATCTTATCAAACACCAACTTAGCCTCATCTATTTTCCCACACTTTACATACAAATTCAAAACAGAAGAACCGACAAACACATCACATCCATATCCAAAATCCACCGCTCGACGCCAAATTCTCTCTCCAACTTCCAAATCCTTCAAGCTTGAAGACGCCTTAATTGCTATAGTGAAAGTGGAGCTATCGGGTTTAACTCCTTCATTTACCATTTGATGATAAAGAATCAAGACTTCAGTAAAGTCATATCTCCGAGAATACGCAACGATAATGGAATTCCAAGAGTCTACGCCTCTCTGAGGCAAATTGTCAAATAGGTGGCGGGCCGACGTGATGTCACCAATGCGGGTATATGAAGCGATGACAAGGCCATTGGAGCTTGAATTGGTGGAGAAGATACCGGTCGTGATGATGAGTGCGTGGATTTGTTTTACGGGAGCTTCATCTATGCATGCTAAAAGCAGAGGCTTTAGGCGTTTTGGGCTTGAAAGTAGCCGCATTTGTCTAGAAGTGCTGATAATTCGACTTTGATGAAAATTGCAAAAGCCTACGTGACTTCGGTAAGCCGTCGGGAAAAGAGAGATGAAAAGGGAGGAAAATTGAGTAGTTCGTTTTTAATATGTTTTTATTTATTTATAAATATATAAAAATATTTTTATATTTTTTATAAATATATAAAAATATTTTTATATTTTTTATATTTTATTTTTAACATCAATAAATTAAAATAACTTAAAAATAATTTGAAGTAAATAAAAAAAATACAAAATACAAAAACAAACAGTTATAAATTTGATTTTCTTTTCTGAAAATGGATGGGTTTTGGAGAGGGATGAAAAATGATTAATTTTGGAGATATAATAATAATAATTAATCATTGTTGTTTTAAAGACGATTTATTTACCTGTTTAAATAAAATTTTTTCCATCTTGAAATCAGAATAATTTTCGTAATTAGCCAATTCATGGCTACACTTGGGTCAAATTTGTATCAAAAGGTGTTTGTAAATATGATAGCATTTTTTTTTAAACATTGTTTTGAAATGTGTAAAATTAATTTTTTTTTTAAATATTTTTAATATAAAAATATCAAAACGATAAAAAAAATCAAATTATATATATAAAAAAATAAATTAAAACTTGATGCTAAACATCATATCCCTAAGAGTCGCTTGTCCACGCGATAAAAGATGGGTTCAAGCCGAAAGGCAAAAAAATATGTTTTTTTCCCCTTGAAACATAGACAAACACATGTAGATAAACAGGCACTAGCAGTGTTTATGATACTTTTCGGATCTAGCTTGCAATCTAATCTCTGTGTTTAGCCACGGCATTGCAATTCCTCTGCAACAAATCTTGGATGTCTTAACAAGAAACATCTGCATTAATGGATTTTTTCCAATTAATATAGGCTTCTTTACTGTTATAAAACTATCTTATCTAAGAATTTAAACTGTTAGGCGAGATCCTATAATAATATTTATATTATTTTCTAACACACCTCTTTAAATGAAAGTCTTTTGGGCTTGAAACTTGCACAGACCTATATTACCATGTGTTTGTTTTTTCATCAAATATAATGAGAGTAGTGAAATTCAAATTTGTGACCGTTGAGTCAATAAAATTTTGATACCATATTATAAAACTATCTCATCTAAAAACTTAAACCGTTAGATAAGATTCATAATATAATTTTTATTATTCATTAATATTACTAACAGGCTTTCAGGACTAAACAGGGGACAAAAACTTAGCCTAGCCTTCGCAATCTTTTCACATGCATAAATGTTTACCACTCTAGAATCTTAAACTGCTAGGTGAGATCCCATAATAATATTTATATTATTCTCTAACACATCTCCTTAAGTTAAAGTTTTCTGAGCTTGAAACTTACACAGACCTATATTACCCTGTGTTTGTTTTTTCATCAAATATAATGAGGGTAATGAAATTCAAATTCGTGACTGTTGAATCAATAAAGTTTTGATACCATATTATAAAATCATCTCATCTAAAAATTTAAACGGTTAGATAAAATTCCATAATATAATTTATATTATTCATTAATATTACTAACAGATATTTCGCGTCAGCCTGTTAGAGAAGCAAGCAAGCTATAAATAATTCAATAATGCACGACAATCCTTTCCAACACTAGGATTGGGTGATTGGAGACAAAGAGGGCGGCGAAAAGTGAAAACAAACACAGGAGTAGGAGGTAGATCATAAAAATAAGGCACTAAACTTACGAGTGACAGATCAAAACAGCAAAGAACTGTAATCAGAAAATGTTCTTGATGAAAAAGATCCTTTCATTTATCAAAGAAATGAACATTGACATCAAAGTCGTCTTGCTTTCTTAACAGCCCTGAACATTAATCAAAACTTCTTCAAGAAATTAATCAAAAGTAATTCAACCAGCAGATTTAGGGGGGACGGGCCAATTAAAAAAAAATAATCTGCAGGCACATCACTTTCAAGTTACATTACCATGATTTATGCACCCATTAAGCATGAGAAATTATCTATCAATAGTTTAAACAAAGAGTTTTGTTCACATCCCTTCTCAAAAATCTGACTTTCAGAAATACCAAAGGAGTTTTAAGCTTTCACCGTGTAATTAATGTATAATGAACACAACAATAATTATGTGTCCCACAACAAATTCTCGTTCATTTCTGTTTACATCTGATACAAGATTATGTGTTTGACATTGATGCAAAAGACATACAAATTGCAATTTTCGAAACAATTGCATATTTCAAGAAACAATAAGTGCATCAACAAATACCAAGACAGAATCATGAAGGGAAAAAGGATTAGTTACTAGCATTACAAAATAATATAAATTATATATTGGATTTTTATATAAGAATTTAAATTTTTAAATGAAATTGTTTTTTAATATAATATCAAAATTGTGCTGACCAATAATCATAAATTTAAATGTCAACACTTTTATTCTAGAAAATTAAGCATGAGAGTTGGAAATGTTCAATTATACACTAAAAAACGTCAAATCTATGTTACTGGACAAGTTATGTGTGTACAACATAGCTTACACAACTGAGAATTTGTTAATTCAGCCAACATTCTCATTCTCTGATCCAGACTCCAGCATATCATGACGCCCCAGAAAAACAAGATCAAGAAGCTTTCTCCTTACATCATAAACTGGATTGGGATCTATCAAACGACCCCTCTCATACGCTTCTCTTAAGAAAACAGTATGTCTCTTCCCCTTAATAGACAAATAAAACATGCCTGGATGATCTAAGAACAAATCCCTCATGTTCATATCAATCCCGAAACAATTCCTGAAATGACTGATCTTCTCCACTTCCACCATTTTCTCCACTGTCAAGCTCAAGAATTCATGCACAATAGCAACTGCCCGTTTCTCCAATCTCTTAAGTCCTGCCTTAGTCTTCTTCTTCTCCGTCAAGTCCTCATAGGGTCCTAAATAAGGCAAGCTCTGCCATTCTTTAACTTTCGCCCTGAAAGACTTGCTCAACCTCATTCCTGGTGGATACACATGTTTAAAACTATACCGAATGCCCATTCTATCAGCACTACAGTCCTCCCTGCAACACTCCGTAACCCTCCAATTCTCAACCGCTGCCGTAAAATGATTATCAGGAAACTCACCAACCAGTTTCAAAACATGTGTGCTGGGTTCATTTCCATCACAAAGTCTAAAAAGATTCGGGTTTTTCACTATCACTGAATCCTCAAAGTCATCAGGAAGGCCCAACTCCCTCCAAACTTTAAAAACAGCACGAAGTGGCAGTGATTTGGACGTTGACATAAACAAAAGTCGAACCAATCGGTCAACAACAAGAGGCAATGAAGTATTAACAGCTTCTTCTTCTTTGCGGGAAATTTCAAGAGCAGTACCAGTTAGTCTGCAAAAAGCCTGGGACTTCGTGGGGTCATAGAAGATGTGGAAAATGTGAGGGTACTTCCGGAGAAACGAAGGTGCACCGCGGTTAAGGTGGAGCTTCTGAGAAAGTTTAGAAAGGAAATCAAGTGAAATGCATGGAGGGGTTTTGTTAGGGTTTGAGAGAATCAAATCTTGAATGGCAATGACTTTGACAAAGTTTTTATATTTGTCCATTAGCTTCTCAAATGTGGCATCTCTAGCTCTCGATGCTACGTACTGGGCTGACGTTGTTTTCGATCGGATTGTGATAGAGAAGGCAAACGGGTGTTTGAAAAGAGATTTGATTGTGTAAGTTCTCATTCTGGCACGCATCTGGGCTTCTGTGGGAACTTATAACAAACATGTAAAGGGCGCATACGAAGGAGTCGATAGAGGCTATGGTTGAGAGCAAGAGAGAGTGATGAGTGTTTGTACGATGTCGTTGGCAAATAAACACTACCAGCAAGACATAGATTACGTTGAATTACTTACTTCGCCCATATTTCTTTGAATTTAGAGCTCTTTGTCTTCTTTGGCCATCGCTCTCAAGTCTCAAGGAGACCTCTTGTTTTTCTAGAGTAAAAAATCAAGTACAGTTGAGTAGACTGCCTAATTTACCAAAAATATATATAGCGTGAGATTTTCAGGAGAATCTACCGGGAATTGTAATAGTAAAATAATATATTTGTTCTGTCTCAAATCAAGTTAGAAAGGAGAAAAATGTTTTTTTTATAAAAAAAAAAAAAACCTTCACTATCCTTAAAAAAACACTTAAATATTTGATTGTCGGAGCTCTTTTGAGATTTCATAATATATAATTTATGTTTCTTAAAAAATTAATTAGAAATAGGAAAAATATATATGTATTTTCCATTTTAATTCAAATCACTGGAGTGGAGAGAAATGCTGGTTTGTAGTTTCTTCACTCATTCCTTGGATTTGTATTTAAGATCTCCCCGCTTCACTTCTTCGCAATCTGTCTTTTCTTCTTTCTAATCTACCTAGTACAGGCCTTTTCAATTCAAGCTTGGATTACATTGAATTTCAGGCAAGTTAACCTCTCCTTTATTCTTCTCTCCACAGGTTTCAACACACGGTTTTTACACTTTGATTTTTAGGGTTCTGGTTTAATGGCATGTTCACAAAATTTAGGGGTTTTTCTGTTGCAATTTAGGGACTTTGATTCTCATTTTGTTAACCATAAATTAGCATCGAGAAAGGGGAAGTGCAGTTCTTTGAGAATCAGCCAGGGTATAAAGTTGGTTTCAAGGGCCGGGGAGATGAGAGAAACCGTGCACTGTGCTTGAAACTTGTTAATGTGTATCAATTCACAAGCTAAGGTTCTGTTTAGTCATCTGAAGATTTGGGAAGTGATTCACTCTAGTTTTTTTTTTTTTTTTTTAAATTTCATATGACATATGGTAGAACATAACCTTAGCCGGGGGAGTGATAGCAAATTTCAAGCACAGTGCACGGCGGGTTTAATAACTATGCTCTAAAATCCCAGGGATAAAGTAAACCGTCTAATTCTCCATTGTTTAGTGGATGCAGCGGCTTCATAGCTCGTTGATCGAGAAAGAGTGAAGAGCAAGAGCATCAATCACTAATCAGTAATCAATAACATGGCAGAAGAAATCTCCGAATCTCCAAATCATCCACCACCAGAAACACCGCCATCTGAACCGGAATTCGACTCGAAAACCATGCGCAAAACAAAACCGGGGTTGAAGCGCCTCATCCTCACCTTCACTGTCCTCGTCTCCTTCCTTTTAGGTTTCCCTTTTTTATTCAAATCCGTTGAGATCTACCGCTCTCCGCTTCCTTTCCACGACATCGATATCCTCTCAAACGATGTTGTCTCCAATCCATTCCTCTTTCCTTGCCATTTCCAAGCCATTTTTGTCCCCTCTGATTCCAAATCTTCTTCAATCGACGTAAATTTAGACGAGCTTGAACTCTCAATTCGCTCTAAAATTACCAAATTAGCCTCCAAAGGAATAGGATCTCAATGCGGAGCCTGCACCAACAACTTCACTCTCTCTCTAACCCTAGACCACGGGGATTGCACGCAATCTTTGTCTCAGTTTTACAAGTGCGGATCTATCCGAGCTGTTGACCTGGATTTCAGTGATGATGAGAGTGTCGATGAAGCTTTGGAGTCTGCTGGTTTGGATTTTGGCGGGAAAGTGTATAGTGTGGTGGTGGTGGTGAATGGAGATGGTGTGGAGGGAGTGAAAGTAGTTGTTGGGAAGTACCGGCATGCTTGGATTGTAGGGAGGGATTGGGGAGTGGAGGAAGTGGCCGAGAGATTGGCGGAAATATTTGTCAAAGTGTTTGTGAATGGTGGGAGAGAGGAAGGGTTAATTCATGGGGAGTTTATGCCTGTTGGTGCTGATGGGAGGATTGTTCTTTCATTTAACTTGCTCAATGCGGATCCCAGGGATTGGACTTATGATTGGTAAGGAAGCTTCACTTTCTTGTAGCTCTTTATAGCTTTCTGTCCAACTCGGTGGTGATTAGTGTTTGAAACCAGCATCTGTGTGATTAGTAGCAAAAAATGTGTTGTTATGGGTCGGTATTAGTATACATGGAATTTTTGTTTGCTTGCTATCTTGGGAACTATTGCAAATACGAATTTAGTTCTGTTCAAGTGTTCAGTTAGTCCATTGTATTGCAGGGATTTTCAGAAAATAGATGAAACTCTGTTGGCTCCTATGATTGATGCGTTGGGACCAATAGCAAACATAAGCGTGGAAAGCCAAGTAATGAATCATCTTTGTTCCTTAATGATTTATGGAATCTTGGTACTTATGGTCATTTTATTTGCAGTTGAAACCTTACCGTGTTTCCTCTTGTTGGTGATCTTTCTTATGGATAGGTTTTGTACTACACTCCAAAGTTTACATTTTCTTCTTGGGATGAAAAATTAGGCGGCTATACTCTTAGTACAAAGGATCTTCCTTTCTTTGTAAGTTTCTTCAAGTTCCTGAGCTTGTTTTGTTTGGCAACTAGACAGTTAGACCATTTAACTTCGTTTAAACCAAACAACACCCTGGTCCAAGCCCTCGGATGATTTGTTTTGGTTGTATACATTTTCTTACTCTACTCATTGATGATGGACTTTTGATCTTGTTATTTTGTCTAATGTTTTCAAATATTTTTAATAGGTGAACTCAAATGAGTGGCACTTGGATACTTCTATTGCTGCTGGTGGGCGATCAAAAATCTTGCAATTTGTGGTGTACATTCTTTTACTCAATCTCCTTCCCCTTTTCAAATTAAAATATGTCTCTTTTATGGAACAATTACATTGATTGGATAAAATTAGTTTATATAGCATGTTACATGTCACCCTCATAAGTATCTCAACACCTTTTTCTTTTTGCTTGATTGCATGTATTTTTCCTAGCAATAATTCATTGAAATTTTCCAGCCCAATATTTGTTTTGGATGAGACTTTTTCATGTTTGTTTCTGGTAACAAAGGCTTAATCTCCAGTCTTTAATTTATGGAGATAATAGGATCTTGTTTCATCAAAAGCTCTCTATATCAATTCTCTTTCCTTTTTGTTTCAGATACGTGCCATCTGCAAAGGAATGTCCTCTTCTTCTACAGCTTCCAAATGGAGAGATTTCTAAAACAAATGCCTTTATATCTCCAGTTAGTTATCAAACATTTGTTGGCTTAATATTCAATTGTTTATCAACCAATGATTCTTACAAAATTATTGCCACACGTTATAATTTGTCTCCAAATGTCATATCACAGATGTGGGGAGGTGTCATGGTGTGGAATCCTCAAAGCTGTTCTAGGGATTCAGACAGTGAGCTTGTTACGCATATACTGTCTCCCGAGGTCAGATTTTTATCTATAAAATTATCCTAGTGTGTCTACATTGCATTTTTTTTCATTGACTTCAAAATTGGCCGGGGTGTTCCACTTGAAATGGAAATGTTCCCAATCTTGACTCCTTTTTTATTCTCTGTCACATATGTCATGCCAAGTTTAGTATCTGTCCTGTTTGGCTGAAACATGCCTTCTCGTTTAAATTTTATCACTATGTTGTCAAGCTTGATTAATTGAAGTTTAAAATGATATCCAAAGTTCATTGAAACATAACCCAAATACCAGCTAGTCAAAACTGTGTAATACAAGCATTCCCCCACTTCAAAAAAAAAGTTGAGCCTTATATTTCAAGTTTTTTGTTATAAGATGTTGTGATTGGTAAGGCTTTGAAACTTGTTTCATTTTGATGGCTTATTTGTTTTATTGTTCGAGCAACAATTACAAGGATCGGGTTGCTATCTATTGGTTCTTATAAAACCTTAATCTAGGTTCCTGGCAATCTGGTTAACATCTATCATTCAAGTTTCTCTTGGTACATTCAGTCAGTGCTGTCACCCTGCTATGCCTACAAGGTCTAAGAGATACTGTTGTCAAACCTGCTTTATTTGATTGTTTCGATCTCAACTTAGTGTGTAAATTGTAAAGTTAAGAAGATAAATAATAGGCCTTTGCATTTTTTTTCCAGTATCATATCTGCCGAACTTATTTTTGGGCAGGGGAATCAAAGTGATTTATGCAATCAAGTGCTGTACTGAATTGTCGTGTATTTGTTTCTCTAGCTGAAGTGACTAGAAACTCATGTTCTATTATAGCAGATTGCTTTTATTTATGTATCTCCACAGTGACACTAGCATATCCTGAAACAGGACCTTCAGAAAGTTTTTGAAGTTTTTGCGGGGCAATTCCGGCAACTTTTTGGTCTAAAATCTGGCAGTCTTCATGTGGGTGCGTTGGACACATACAGTCTTTTAGCCAGTGAAAAAGGCTTCACAGAATGGTGAGAAAATGGTTTTAGGGATTAATAAAATTGCTCTATCATCCTCTTTTCATTTACTGCTATAAAAAACCAGCAATGAGTACTGCAGTAGAAGCTGAAAATAACAATTTTCTCCATCTGGCTGTTAGTCACTGTGAAATTAATTAGTCTTGTTCCAGAATTCTTCACACCTTGTTTTATTGCTCACGTGTTTCTCTTTTACTGATTTTTCAAGGCATCTCTGTAGAATTGTAAAATTTGGAAAACTCAAAGTTGTAGCTCAGCGTGGGCATATTTGTCATTGATCATTATTATTCTGTAGGGAACTGGATTTTTTGTCACGGCAACATACATGTTTTAATATTCACTCAAGCGCCACAACTCTGGGATCTCTTTCAAAATTGGTATGTTCAAGCACTAATTACCTCATCATCATGATTTGACTAGATTCTCTGCTAAGATTATGACAATATTTCTTGCAGGTTCAATCACTGCCTAGGATGATTATTATGGATGAGATAGGAAAGCAGGTCAGTTGTCAAATGAATGCTTGTTTCTGTGACCCCCGCCCCTCTCATGAGCATTACATCCTTAATTGTTGCTGAATAAATCATGTATGCTCTGTGAGTTTAGAGGAAAAGGAACCTGTTTGTTATGCATTGTGAAACGCATTTCAGATTTTGAAAGAGAATACATTTTCAAAAATCCGTTTGGTATCAATCAATAATTCATCTTTTGAAAATTTTAATTTGTATTTTACTATTCAAAATGAGAATTCAGAAAGGTATCAATTGGGCTGCTTTCTGACAATATGATAATGACTTGGTAAACCTCCTCTAGTATTTCTTTAAGCATTTATTTTTCATTCCTAATAAAATGACATAATAAATATTTTCTATTTTTGAGCCATGACATGTTATGATCCTCCTTTTGATTTTATATAATAATTTACCTTTTCAAAGTCTTTTATGAGGTTAAAATTATTTAATTTTATCAAAGAATTATTTGGTATCTAACTATCTATTATTTTCCTTTTCCTTTTTAAAAAAAAAATCATTTCCTCTTCTCGCATGATGGCAGAATGAATTTCGAATTGGACATTGATCACTTAGAATTCTGATTGCTGAAATTGGATTACGACTGCTGGATTGTATAATGGAAGAAAGGAGATATATTAATTTGAGGACGAATAAGAATACAAGTTAAATACGGGGAAGGAATCATTATGAAAGCATTAGAGTTATGAGCAGTTTGGATTACACATCTATCATGAGTTGTGACAGCCTTATAATTGAAAAAATTGCATAGAAGAGCAGCATATGGATTACAGAAGATACTATCTAAGTCATTGAGTGTTGAATGGAAGAGTTTTAGCACTAGAACTTAATGATCCGGGAGAAGGCTAACCATTTGATCATTATCCTTACAAATAGTGCATCGAATGTTCTAAATGGATGGTTGTTTGAATCCTACTTAATACAAGGACTGGAGTCAGAGGCTTTTCTTTTTCCTTCTGGTTCTTTCTTCCATGTTCCCCATGTTGATGCTCCCGAAATTTTGTGAAAGTAGAATGGGTCCTCTGGATAAAAAGAGTGCATCTTAATCTCCAGATGCAGTAGCAGGAACATAGGACCAACTCTGTTATTGTAGCATATAATCACTTTGTTCTTTCTCATGCTATATTACAGAGTATATATTCGAAATTGTAACATATAATATGTTAGTCTTCTTTGCCATTTCATTCCCAAGGCTTGTTTATCTTTGGATTCCAAATTTACCGAATGGTTTTTTTCCTGGAATTTACAATTGTCATTGCTTGTTATATTTTGAATCTTGTCTTGCCCGAGTTGTCATTTCTTGTGGTCTTTTATCTCTTTGGACGTGGGAGCACAATAAAATTACTAATATATTACTACAATCTCTTTGTACAGGTAAAATTTTCCCTTGAAGCAGCAAACTTAGCTCGAAGTAATGCCTCTCTTGGATTTTACGATGCTTCAGCTGGTATGTTCCCATGCACTACTTTGTAGCTCCATTCTTGTGGCTTCAGATGAGGATATCCTGTCAAGACTTTGAATCATCAGGAGCCTGAATGTGAGTTTAATCTTGTTGTCTCAGTGTCTTCAAGACAAGCAAGATCTTTGGCAGAAGATGCCTTTTTCCACCCTTCGATCATGTCTGTCAGCTACTACTCGTTTGAGCACTGTTTTGCAGTGTACTCGGTGTGTTTCTGAGAGCAATTTTTTATTTCTCCTTTGAGTTTCCGAAACAAACAAATTTATGTAGAATAAATACACTGTCAAGTTTTCTAACAGTCCAGATTTATTCTGACATGTGGTTTTGGTACTATTTGCACAGCCATTTTTCTTGCCAGTTTCAATGCATGTCCTCCTTGCTGCACTAAGAGAATGGAGAAGATACAAGCAAGAAAAGGCAAAGTACTTGCTATGGAAGGCTAAAGAAAAGGTGGCATCTTAGTTGCTGGCCGTGGAAGTGATTTTTCATGAACAAGGCCCCATTTGTTGGAGAAAAAGGTTCCAGACGACGGCGTAGAGACAATTTTGTCACCACAGGGCGGCACTATGGGTATTTATCTTCCGGTTTGGTTGCTTGTATGTGATCATTTGCTAATACTTACAGGCCACGTCCAAGTTCCTTCCAAAGGTTTTAAGCCCCATCACAAATGCCAAAAATACCAAACACTCAAGGAAGAATACATTTGATCCAGTGAGGGCTTATTAGGGTTTTTCTGTAACGGGGGAATCGATTGTTTCCCGATAATATTTTTGGAGCTGCTGTGTTCATTAGAGGCTTATTTGGTGAAAAAGCTCAAGTATTTTATGTTTGTTATAATTAGGTAATTAATTCATGTTTTTTTAGTCCAAATGTGTTTTAAAAAACACTTGAAATGCAAGACTAACAACGCATTGCCAGAGAAAAAAATGGTGGCAGGCTCATTCCTCTTCTTTTCAACTCTTGATGGAAAGCCAGCTTTCATGGTGAGCAACTTGTAATTCGTTGCACAGTTCAACGTAAGAGTGCAAAAATGATTCTCGAAAGGTAACATAAAATCTAAAACCTCTAATTAAAATTAGAAGATTCTTTGATGTTTTGTTACCAAGTAAGGAGCGTACTCTCAATAGCCTCAATCAATTGTTTTTTTTTCCGGCTTCAACCTAAATTTAATTTAAATAATATCTCGATTAATTAACCTTGATTTTGTTTGGTTCACATTTAAATTTGAGATTTAAATAATAAAATTTCGTACGGCTCTTTAATGTATTGTCATCAAGTGAGAAACATCCATTCTAATAAATGATATTTTAGTTGAATCCCGATTTAAATTTGAAGTTTAAACAATCCAGTGAGGAACATGCTCTCTAATACCTGTTGATTTAAAATTAAAGTTTAAATATTATCTTCGATTAATTTATAAATTTTCATGCTAGAGGTTTAAATTGCAAGAGCTTAAACAATGGAAACAGCCCAGAAACACAAGTACAACAGCAAAGCCAAACGGAGTAAAAAGATTGCATCAATTTAAGGTTGTACCTTCTATCTAGTATCCATAAAATCCAAAGGAACCAGGCCGAAAAGAGTTCCTACATTTGTCGAGTTAAACACTCATACTGGTTTCACGATAAGTATCCGGCAAAAGTCACTGTAGCATTACTAGGGAAAACAAGGCGAAGAAGTTACATGAAGGCTAGTACCAGCCAGGGTGACAAACCAATGATACACGTCTCATAAATCTCAGCCTCTTGATTCCAACGCTAGAAGTATTTTCTTCCTTGGGCCCTGAAACCAAACGTGTGATCAGGAATCGAAAAGTGGAAGCAGACCATCAAAACCAAGAATCTCAACCATGCAATTTGTAAAGGGCAAAAAAGGGAGAAAAGTAAAATCATAATGTAATGTTATGGCATGTGAATGCCTCATCCCAGAAGCAATCACCTTCAAGTTGAGATAAAGAATGAGATTTCCAAATATTGTTAAAAGACATGATGAAAAAAGATCACATAATAATAATAATACTGGCAACCCTACAAACACAGCAGTCCAAGTCTAATAGCACAACATATTATGCAAATTGTTTTAAAAACAAAGGCACCATTCCAAAAATTGAAAACAGCAAAAGTATTACTATTCTTGCTTTTCTTTTCCTTTTTTGCTCGTAGGGTTGAAATGAAGAGTGTTTGTGAAGAAGAGAGCAGGTGATTGAGAAGGCAGATTATGGTCTAAACTCGCTTATCCCAGCAAATATCTTCACACAAAAAGGATCCAAGGATTTTAGATCATTTTAAAGAAAACCCTTTCATCCTAACTTGGCAACTTTGATCCAGATTAAAAGTTTATACTTGTTAAAACAGAATGCTTGAAATGATGACAGCCAGTTAGGATAAGTCTTAAAAAGTTGGAAACTGAACATCAGACAGTTGCCTAAGTTACTGATCTCTGAGATGATCTCTCTCTCTGAATCCTAACGATCAAGAACTACAAAGACTTTCAATAGAAGAAAATCTGCCATAATTTAAGCATATCCTGGCCAAGAGATCAGCTTGAGTTTACCATTGGTATCCCTAGAGCCTTCAAGTCATCATCAGTCATGTGTACAAGAGCTGTCATATCTACCTGTATATATTGGCGCATGTTAATAATCAAGAGAAAACTCCTGAAGATGATATACAAGTGCAAAAATTTTGTGTACGTATATACATATAAAATTGTACCTCCTCAGCTTGAAAAGTAATGAGATACTTCTCGAGACCCAATGACTGCAAAAAGCCATCCACAGATGAATCCATCTGCAAAAAAGATTCAAGAATTAGAAATAGCAAAACAAATCTGCAGTAATGATTTTACAGGCAAACAGAGGTTTCTTAACTCTAATTGACATGTTATAACCTGAGTTGGGAGTTTAGGCACTAACAGTATAGTAGAGCCATCCCAATTGCTCCTTATGTGAACACTGTTTTTCATCCTTTCAACCTAGAGTTTATAGAAGACTTTGCCTTATCAGCCTAAAGGACCAATAAACAGCACTACACATCATGATTAACTGCCAATCAATGAACTGTTTGGAAATAAATACACAACGCGGAACACATAACACAACTAAGTGATCCCATAGCAACATATCTACAAGAACTTCCTGGTATCTAGTTGCCATGGAATGCATACCTAAACATTTACTGATGCAAGTTTAGCACAAATTCGATTGTTTCAAGCAGTTCCTGTTAGCTAAAATCATTAATTGTCACAGCAGCCTATAATTTTTCACCACAGCATCAACAGATCAAGATTTCAATCAATTGACAAATCTGAAAAAGAAAAACAATGGAAAAAAAAAATGCCTCCATCACAGTGCATCAAGGCACCTAAGCATAATCCAAACTTCTAACTAGACAGGTTAATCGACTGATTAAACTAGTAAACTCAAGGGCCAGCACAAATGTTTTCCTTATAGTACTTTTCAAATTGTCAGCAAGCTTAATACCTCGGGTTCATAATTATTCTGACACTACAATCTCACCACTCTCCAAAACTTCATTCAAAATTGAGAAAGTTCTTTGAAACAAGGCACCGTGAAACATGCATATGACTGCATGAAATAAACCCAACCTAAAAAGGTCACCTGAACAATAATTTCTAAATATCAATAAACCAGAAAATTTAGGCCTCAGCATTAATGGAAAACATCAAGAAAACAACAGTGCAAGCACTTGATGAGAGAATAAGACAAGATTTATGCCTTCTGCTGATATCCTTTTCTAGAAACCACAGTGGCAGTTTTTTTAATCTCTGGTTCAGGAGCTTCAACAGCAACGCTTTTCCTGGCTGGTTTAGCAACAGCTATTTTTGGTCTGGGTGGATCAACACTTGTTGGGTGTGAATTCATCGTCCCAGATAGTTTTTCACGCAGATCTCGCACACCTGAACGGGGAGACACTTGCTGGAGGCTTTTCCTTTGGAGCTTTAATCGAAGATCTCGAGCATCAATTTTGTGATCTTCACAAGTCATTAACAAAAAGTCATGAGAAAATATAGTTGATTTAGTTGCATCCAACAATAGCAGCAATTTTTAGGTCCAGTAATTCTGTCATAGTCAATCCATACTTGAAACACGTGGTCCACCATCATCATAGAGATCATGTTCCCATTTATCATCTTGCCTCTGCCTGCAAATGCGATATGAACTCAGTGATACTGTTTTGGATATTACGACACTCAAGGACAACATGAAAACAACAGGGATAACAATTATATAAGAGCATCATTATGAGAGAGATTCATTCAATTTACAATGGATAAAAAAAGAAAAATAAGAATACAGTAGTAGCAAAAGACATGCACTCTCATAAGGCATAACCCATATGACCAATGACTTGATTTGGAAGAAAAAAAGTCTATATGACCAATAGTCTGTTAGGTTTGACCAATGAAAAGTAACTATTAACTTTGAGCCATCAATCAAAAGTTATTTTACATAAATAACTTTTGATAAAAATGAGTTCAAATAGAAGTATGTTTGGCAAAAAACGACTCAAAGAAAAATGCATGACAGAAAAATGACCCAAAACATTTTTTCTTTTAAATAGCTAATATAAGTAAGAATCAAGAAACCTAAAGTTAAAAACTTTTTAAATTGTCACTAAAGCAAGCTATTGACTCAATTTTATAACATTTATTAGATTTAAGTCCAAAATCATTTTTAACCAAACATGTTTACAACTTTTCTGAGTGAAAAGTTACAAAACAACTTGAATCATTTACTAAAAGCCATACCATATAACCCAAATATAGAAAGCATATTCTCACAAGTCCTTTTGTTGCTGATCCTGTAATGCTATAACCAATTGCAACTTTTCGCTCGACTGAAAAATCAATTCACCCATACAGAGCCTAAAATTGATATAACCAATTGCTCTACTCTGATAAACAATCTCAATCTCTCACATACAGCACGGAAAATTAATCCACATGTCCAGAAACTCCCACACTTTTCCCAAAAAAATATGCAACTCTCATGTCGCTTGTTCATATTTTAGGCATCAAAAGAACAGGCGTGTCTTCATCCACAAACATTCAATCTTTGCACACAGAAACAAGTAGCCAAAATCAACAGTTGAAACAAGACGACCATATCACAGGGTGAGAATCGTATACCAAGCTCCCGGGTCTTTAATCTCTACGAATATAAACATAAACTAATAAAAACTCTCTTTGAAATGCAATTCCTAATATAACTCCTAACGAAGTGCCGATTCTCGTTTTTATTTTACAATGTGGGCGAAGATAAACGCTTAGCTCAACTATTTTTCTTCCAATGCTAAATTGCAGATTCTTACTATAAATACTAACTTTGTTAACCCAAAAAAAATCCTCAAACCCTAAATTCTCCTTAAATATATCAATAAAATCTAACATAAGTTAAAATTCAAGTACAGTAAAGTAAAACAGTGGAGAAAGGGAAACAAAACCTTTTGCCAGTAAATTGACGGAGGCGAGCGGAGTCGCCGATGGAATTGCCGTTAAGGCGATCCTTTATAGAAGTCTTCGCTGCGGCGTCTACGCGATCAGCATACATAGTTAAAACCCTAACCCTAATTTGGCGAAATGCAGATTTTGAGACTGATTTTGAGCGTCCTGAAGAGAGAGAAAGGAACTGAAATTTATTGCTTAGTTTATTTAATTTACTTTCTGTGAGAAAATAAAGAAATAAAAGCTACTGCTGAATGCTAATTAAGGACGTGGAAGGGAAGAAGGGACTGTATTGGAAATTTGTGCTTTTCTCAGTATCTTTTCTTGGACTACCTATATTTTTTCTTAAGGAAATGTCGATGGAGTGTACTTAAAATTATTTTTTAAAGTTTTTTAAAAATATATTAAATTTTTATTATTTTTTATTTTTTAAAAAAATATTTTTGAAATCAACGTATTAAATATAAAAAAAATAAAAAAATCTTCATTTTTTTATATAATAAAGTGTTTTCTATATATTTTTTGAGTTTTCTAAAGATTGATTAAAATTAATAAAAAAAATATTATTTGGTGACAAAATTAAGTTGATCCAAAATAAACAAAGCCTGAGCGTTGGCCCACGGTTTGTTGCTGGAAGTAGGCTGATTTTGTTTATATAGCCGAAGTTTGCCGTAACAGCAAGTCTAACTTGGGCCAATGTTTTCTAGCAAGTGCTACAGCAACTTCTTAAGGAATAAATGGGCCTGAAGTTGATAGCCTAATAGAGTCAACCAAGGCCCGCACGATTAGAGCCTTTAATACCAGTTTTAATACGGATTAATTAAGCCCAAACACCTTTTACTTTTATTGCAAATATATATATATATATATATATATATATTTCTTTTAGTATTTTTAAATAGTTTTGATAAAATAATATCAGAAATAAAATTAAAAAAGATTATTATTTTAATATATTTTTAAATAAAAAATATTATAAAACACAATCCAGTTGCTGCAAGCATACACATTTTACGTCTCTTCTTTATATCCATGTTGACTTCAACTGCAATTTTATTTAACACACAGAGTTACATTTCTATATATCATAAATGATGAAGAAATGAAGGTTCGATGTTTAACTGGGCTCAAAATCATGGGAAGGGAAGGCGAGAAAACTCAACCAAAAACATGGAGGGGTGGAGAAAGTTGTGGTTGTACCAGAGAAGCCCACAAATCGAAGAAGGATTTTCTTATCAAACTTAGACTTGCCTCTTGTTGTATATCAAGAATCAGTTTCCTTTTATGATCCTCCAGAGAAAAAAATCAGTTTCTCTGAATCTTACAATACCCTATTCCGTGCACTCCGTTCTTTGCTAGTGCCTTACGATTTTTTTGCTGGACAGCTTGTGCCAGCTTTGGAAGATAACCGTAGGTTGGAGATTGACTGTAATGGTGCTGGTGTTGTTGTTGCTGCAGCTAGAACTGGCGCCAGTTTGAGCCAGCTTGGTGGGCTCTTTTCACCCAAACCAAATTTCAAACAGCTGGTTGCTTTCTTGAGTGAAGAGGGTGAGGATGAAATGGAGCTCAAAGACAAGCCCCTTCTTTATTTACAGGTATTCAACTACAACTACTATTAGTTGTTAGCTTTTGTTTTTCCTTTCCATCTTAAACGTCTTACAAAATTGATTTTTAGGAGACATTTTGTTTTGATTTAAAAGCTTAATCTTCTGTTTTGATAGTTGACACAGTTTGGATGTGGAAGTTTAGCACTAGCCTCCCGGTACAATCACTGTGTATTGGACGGGCTGCTGCCAGGGATTTTGAGAAAAACTTGGCTGCATTCACCCGAGGTGATGATTTGGTCATAGTTCCAAATCCTGATCGAACATTCTTCAAAGCTAGGAACCCACCAAGAATTAGTCACCCGCACCATGAGTACTCCAAACCCAGTGGAACTAGAGACAACTTTTTCTCAGTCGGTGGCACAAGGTGCACTAATGCCATGCACTCTACTCCACATAATAAGACTCGTTTGATCTATATTCCCCCTCTACGCATTGACAGCCTAAAAATGGAAGCCCTCAAGGACGGGAATTTGAAAAAATACACCACTTTTCACGCCATAGCTGCAAAGGTATGGAAGGCAAGGAGCATTGCAACAAAGATGCATGATGAGGTGTGTAGCACAATGTTGTTTCCAGTTGACGTTAGAAAAATTTTGGTGCCACCAGTTCCAATTGGATTTGCTGGGAATGCGTTGGTACCCGGATTTGCACGAGCAAGCGTGAAAGAACTCAAGGACAAAGAGGATTCTTACCTTGTAAGGAAAGTGCAAGAAGGGGTAGAGAGATTCGATGATGAGTATGTGAGGTCTGGGATAGACTGGTTAGAGGTTCACAGGGGGGTGCCTTGCAAGGAGAACAGCTTCTCATTAGTGGCATGGTTTAGGCTGGGGCTGGAGGAAGATGTATTTTCATGATGGAAACTTAAATATGCTACTCCAGTTGTGTTAAAACCCGGTTTGGTCTTCCTGTTGCCTGGACTAGAAGGTGATGGAGGCCTCAATATTTGCCTGGACCTGCCTGACGATTAAGTGGACGAGTTTCACAGATTATTGATGGAATAATTACGATATACATACAGTATTTGGCTAGCAATTTCAAGTTGTAGCTACGCTTGCAGGAGCTTAATTTGTGGTATAGCCATAAAAATGATCAGAAGGAGAGCTGCGCTGCATTAGACGGTAAGATTTACACACACACACACACACACACCAATGTCTTGTATATTTTCTTCTCGTTTGGATTATCTCCAAGTTTACAGCTTGATTAAGAATCGAGAAAGTAAACCTGATATAGCACCAATTATGATATCTTATGGATGGGAGAGAATTGCAAAGAAAGGGTTCGACATTGCAGACTTTATCTGCAGTCCTGCTGAGTTTAGAACAGCCAGGTTAACCTTATCACGAGGAAGAAACAAATATTTGTCCTCTTCGATTCTTTCAAACCCACATAGTTCAAGAAACTCAATGCCTCCTCTCAATCTTCCAACCTTATTCTGCCACCACATAAGGGGAAAATTATTAGAAAAATATAAGCAAGGTTCACTTATCATGGCTATAAAACTCGATTCAGCTCAGCAGGTCAACCCCATAACTTGTCTAAGACTGGATTTTATTTCCAACCAGATTTGTTTTTACCAAAACATCATAGTTGTTGGTAGAAAAATAGAGCACTTCATCACAAAAGTGTGTTTATAAAACAACATACAAGTTCATTCATCTACTCTAGAAAGAACATTCGGATATATTTGAGCTTTCTTTAATGTGGATCTGAAGTTAAATGTGCAATGTGCTCAAGTTTTCACAACAGCTAAATGCCTTCACAATCAGTGCTCAATGTGAATATGATATGAAAGGCAAAGTTCTTGGTCATGAGCAATAGGATGTGCTCAAACTGTGCTTAATTACTCAGTATGCCCGGTGTTGTGGTGACAATCCATCCTAATGGCTCAGCCCAAATTATTGGAAAAAATAAATTCTTTTGGAGGATATAAATGGTCTCAACATCATCAATCAATCAAGTGTCTGACCTGGAATAATGGATTACCAACGCGAATTTTCCTGAATTTTTCGCTGTCAGGATTCTTTGCAACATTCCCGACATAAACAAGAAGAGTTTGAAACGCACTTTTGACTGCACCTTCATCATCCTACACAAAAGAAAAAGAAATTCAGTCATCTCTTTTGCCTTTTTACAATAAATTTATATTTTATTTTTAGATGCGAGGAAACCCACTCCATGAAAAAGGTATTTTATGAGCCCAGATGAGCTAGTAAAACCCTGGTTATCCTAGATTTTTACAAGGGATACACGCACTGACTCGAACTTGAAATACGAGAAACAGAATTCATTTACCTTGTAACGGCGTTTGAGAGTGCGTAGACATTCTCGTAACTGCTCTGCTTTTGAGACAGACGCAACGCTAACATAGTTCTGCAATTTATTAAATGTTATCATGAGAATCCTGTATATGCACTAGATATTCTTTTAAAACAGGAGGTGCAGCGGGACCTGTCCTCTCTGTAATCACTGTCCCTGAATTTTCTATCTTAAGACAGTAATTAATCAAATGATAAAAACTTAAATATATCAACACGAAACCTTTTTATCATGTGTGGAAGGTGTTGTAGCTGTGTGGCTTGCTGATGGCGGCAGTCCAAGAACCCTCCTCCGTTCGTTCTGTGAAGAAAAGCAGAAAGCTTTCAATGCCCGATATCAAGAAAATGTTCACGAGCCAGAAGACCAGCTTAAGTCTAGACTGAATCTATACAATGAGGATCAAAATGATCATGAGATAGATGATGCAACATTCTTCATGACAGTTTACAATACTAATTCAGAGGGATGGCTTCTTAAATTAATGCTTGTAAACCTGGAATTCTCTCAACTATTCAGGGATCATCACCTGCTTCTCACATAGCAGACGACCTTAAAAAGTCCCTATTCTGCTTCTAATTATGATATACCTATAATTTTTTGTCTTTCTTTCCTCTCCCTTTTCCTTCCTCCTTTCCAAAGTCTGGCAAGGAGAATACAGTTATGAGATGAGGATAGCTAGGATAGAGGGGACATGGTCTCAAGAAATCATCTCATCTAAGAACTTAAATTGTTAGGTGAGGCTCCAAGATATGATTTATATTATTCTATAACACATATCTCCCTCTTAAGTGAAAGCTTTTTGGGCTTGAAACTTGCACAAGCTCACATGATCTTGTGCTTGATTAATGGGGGGTGATATTCAAACTTGTGACCGCTAGGTCAACAAGACTCTGATACCGTAGGAATTATCTCATCTAAAAAGTTAAGCTATTAAATGAGACTCAAAAATATAATTTATATTATTCTCTAACAGGGGACATAGCCAGCAGTAATTTTTGTTTGAAATGACAGGAATCCACTTCCAAACTTTACATCCTTCTATCCAACGCTTCTGTCAAATATATATCTCTCTTCTATCCTAGGAATTTAACCAAAAAAATCTGATAGCAACTGGTCATGCATAACCTTGTCTCATACACATTGAGTAACAGAAATATTTCTTCCATATGGCAACGGAAACCTTATCAGCTTCAAGTTTCTGACGAACTTTCTCCCTTGCTCTCTTCTCCTCCTCTTTCTGTGCTTTCCTCGAGGCTAAATAACTGGGGGGGAAATAAATGCATTCAGAGGTTCAGACACAGCACAACAGAGAAGGGACAAACTAACATACATTGCTATACACAAAGCAGCCATAGATTAAGAGCACACCGTTTTCTTTCATTATCCTCAGCAACTCGCTTTGCCTCATTGATTTCCTTACCAGCTCGAATCCTTTCCTGTAACACATTTAGCAACTAGTGTTAAGAAATCATCTCACTTAAAAGCTTAAGTTGCTAGGTGAGGTTTCAGAATATGATTTATTTTATTCTCCAACACACTTCCTCAAGTGAAAACTCTTTGGACTTGAAACTTGCATAAGTTCACACTACCTTGTGCTTAATTTTTATCAAATAGAATGGGGTGATGAGATTCAAACTCGTGATATCTGGATCAACAAGGTTCTGATACCATGTTAAAAAATCATCTCATCTAAAAACTTAAGCTTTTAGATAAGGTCCCAGAATATGATTTATATTATTCTCTAACATAAACAAAGATTTAGATAATGTTACTGAAAAATTCAAGTAACAAACAAATGCACTTTTAGGTAACAGAAGGAAGAATTAAATATAAGATAAATGCTTTGTACCTTCTCCCTTTCTCGTTCCAATCTCTTCTCTTCATCTTCCTTCATCTTGCGAGCTTGATTCCTGAATTAATAATATTATTTAAAAAATGAAGTGGAAATTCAGATATAACTGTGTAATTTTTATATCCATAGGCATCACTTGTGTCTGAACATTTTATCAAGTAAAAATACTCTTATTATTTTACAATAAATCATACTTTAATTTTCAAAAAAATTGATTTACCTGGTTCAAATTTTAACATTTATAGGTTGTGGAGGTACTCTAAAGATTAAGAAAAAAAACATCTTTTATTACCGACAAATTATATATATATATATATATATATATATATATCAAGGTCTTAGTGTGAACTTATAAAAATAAGAAATTACATAACAAATTTAGAGGGAAATCAAATTATTAAACATTTATTTAATAGGCACCCCACCTAGCATGATACAAACCTTAGTTCTTGTGCTTTTATTTCCATGTCCCCTGTAGTTTGAACTGGTTGAGGAGAGTCGATATCAATGTTCACTGCTATCTGGATTGAATTCAAGCATGCAGTAAGCTAAGCAAATTCTATACACTATGGTAGAAGGAAAAATCGATCACCAAGATTTGAGGAAGAAAAATAAATCATACCATGGGGATTGGATCGACGTTTGGTTCGTTCTCGTGATCGATGATCCAATTTATTGCAGCTTCAATGTCAGTATTGCCTGAAGAAGAAATATTTACAGCTTCATATACAAATTAATGTAGCTAACTCTAGGCACACGAATTAATATGATAAATGGCTGGTTTGTGTCTTAATTGAGATTATATTATATATTTTTTACTATTCTAAAAGCCCATCTTTCATATTCGTTTGTAAGAAATTACAATATTATCCCTGATGATATACTATTGATTCTGGCCTATTTCAACTACAGTGATTATGGGGATCAACTGTCTGATTTTTCTACTTGATGGAAGGAGAAAAATCAGCTAATAAACGATGAAAGAGATCTCTGATCTATCTATAAATATAGTTTGTGTACTTCATTTACTGCTATTGGTAGACATAGATTAAAAAAATTCTCTCGGATAAATTTATTTCAAAATTATTTGAAATTTCATCTACTATATTGAGAATTTTTCTAAACTTGAGTAAAGATAGCCAAAGATATTTATAATTTAAATTTTCATTGCTATGTAAATTTAGATTTAGCACTCAATTATATAAAGTATATAACATCATTTTCTTAATATTCGAGTTTACAAAATTGATCATATATTAAAATATCTTCATATAATATTTGATTAATCCACATCAGAATGCCAACAACGCATTCAAAAAAAGATCACCAGAGAAATGGAGTGCTTTCGCAGCTTGGATCCGTGAGAAACCCATATCTTCAAGCTCCTCGAGCAATCGCTTGTTTGCTTCCAAGACACTCAATTCTGCACGAGAGAGTTGACAGAGAAGAATATAAATACGTAACTCAAGGCATGAGCATCCATATTAATTACAAAAAAAAAAGATAAAAAAAAAAAAAAAAAAAACAGCGACATGAATCAAGAACAAACTGCTTGTAGCAGCAAATTATATTCGATGATGAAGAAAGCTTAGAGGCGAGAAAGATTGATAGATTTGTATGAAGAAGAGAAAATATTTTATAATTATGATCCATAGCCATGCATACCCTGCTGAGACTCCATTGAAATGAGGAGGTTTCTTTAATGGGGGTGATCAGTAAGCAGCTGGCGATGTTTTAGAGAGAGAAATGATAGAGAGGTGGCAAAGTATTGTGAATGGCTTGGGGCTAGCTGGTTTCGTTTACAACTTGGCGTGGGTTAGAGAAGCCTTGCGATCCACGCATTGGATAGCTTTTTTGGATTCTATCCATGGAAAGGAAAGCAAAACCCTAGCATTCATGTTCTCTCTTCCTCTTCTTACCCTTTTCCCCTACTTCCCTGTCAAGAAAAGAACCCCTTCGACTCCCACAACTTCCTGCCGCTTGATCGTACGCTCGTCTCCCTCTCTCCCTCGCTAAAAATTTAATATGAAGAGATGATTTTTTAACGTCTTATTATAATTTTATTTACTCAACGATTATAAATTTGAATTTCTCAAACAAGATATTGTATATTTATTTGTAAGTTTCAAGTCTAAAAAATTTATATTTTAAAAAATATATTATAGAATAATATAAATTATATACTGAAATCTCATCTAAAAATTTAAATTTTTAAAAGCCATAGTTTCATGAAATCTCCATCCACCAGAAATTCTAAATCCCATGCTCACTCAAGCTACAAAATTCAGTATTCTCCTTGTTCCATACACTCTCTCTTCACACACAACTCTAATTCTCTATATTTGCTAGCAAGAAAATTTATGTCAATTTGAGATTATGGTTCATGTTATTTTTTAAAGTGTTTGTTCTAAAATATATTAAAATTATATATTTTTATTTTTGTTATCATTATTTTTGGTATAACCATATCAAAATAATCTAAAAATAAATACAAATAAAAAATAATAATTTTTTAAAATGTTTTCAAAACGAGTGACAGACCCTTATTCACTTCTCAAACCCAGTGTCATAAATGGGAAAAGTCCAATCTCTTGTGAGATTTTTCACGACTTTATCAAGCAAAATCCAGCATTCAACATCTAGAGTTAGATATACAATTACACAGTTAGAAAATACCGTAAATCTCTTAACGTATCTTCACAGTAAGGTTATTGCTCTTTATTTTATAAGTTTTTATACACTAATATAGTATGCAAACTGTATATAGAAAAATGCTAATGAAAAATCTCTATTTAATAACAATAACTCCCATAAAAAATATATTTTTGTCAAAAAAAATGAAAGATTGAATAGATAAAAAAAAAATCTTCTTTGATGTAAATGTTTGAGATTCTCCTGAATATTTATTTTAATTAGATTTTATTTTTTATTAAAAAAATGTTACTCATAAAAAATACATGATTCTGTAAAAGCATAAAATAAATTAATAAAAAAATCAAAATTCAACTAATAATATATTTTCTTTATGATTTAAATTGTTTTTTTTATAAATATATGTAATAAAATTAAATAAAAATTACCTTGCTACATCAGACATGCTAAAAAGTAACTTTAGTTCACAATTTTTTTCTTAAGAAAACTACTTGTTTTAATTTAATTAAAATAAATTCAATCGATACATGTTAAGCTGCAATTCGTAAATAAATACTTAAAACAGGGTTAAAGGTCAGACCGGATCTTATTTAACTGTGGGTAGGCCGACACCCACCCAGAGTCACTCTTTAAACAACTTTCAGACACTTCCAGAAAGAACTCGTTGGAAGGAAAAAGAAGCTGCTCTCACAGACAGAATTAAGGAGTAGACGAGAGAAGCCATTGATGCTCAAACAAGAAGCTTTTTCTCTTGAGAAATAGACTAATCAGCAAGAAACTAATGCCATCATCAGGAAGCAGCAACAAACCAAGAACGGTGAGGTTACGGTGCCCTTCTGTGTCCAGCGTAGTGTCCTTCTTTGCGTGGGATGACCAGAGACTGGACCTGGGGTCCATAGCCAGGACTTTTGGATTAGACCCGTCGACGTTGAAGCTGAATGGGTACTTTATAAGTAGAGGGGTTGATCTTGTCTCCTCCTCTGTTACATGGCGATCGCTTCTAAGTTTTTTCTCTGCAAGGGGTTTGTCTACTGGTAAAGATGACAAGGAAGCTCTTATTGTAGATGGAAACCTCTCCAAAGCTGGGACTAAGCGTAAGCTCCTTGCAATGATTCTTTATTTGCCTACAATATATTTTAAAGAACTGTGAGTAGTGAATTCCTGATTGTAAAGAAAACATTGAGTTTATGAGTAAGATTCTTTCGGATTCTAATTAGTTGCTGCTGAGAAATTCTGGGGAGAAAGAAAAATTGATACTTGAATTGATACTTTTTCGATCAGGAGAAATTATTTTCTTGTTAAACTATATTTTTTAGAGGGCAAGGTATCCTCGTACCAGCTTATGCGTCAATGGAGATCAAATTCCTTCTTTGAGCAATCTTAACGGGGCTTCTCCCGCATCGAATTGATATTGGCCTGTGCATTCAGAAAAGTCTCTAGTTTACATGTTGACGTTGTATTTTTCATTGGTTCTGGGCTTTTGGGATTGCCTGGATGAACAAAAATAAGGCTAAGGAATCGGTGGCTATGCAGCACCTGTATGCGTTCTAAATTTTTGTTAAAATTGGATGTTTTTGATAATCAAAAGTGGTATCTCAAATGTGCATCTCATGATTAAACTCGTGTATTTTGACTACGATACAGTACTTGTTAAGAAACCATCTTACCTAAAAGCTCAAGTTGTTGAGTGAAACTCCAAAATATGATTTATATTATTATCTAACACATCCTCAAGTGAAAGTTCTTTGAACTTGAAACTTGCATAGACTTTGTGCTTGATTTTTTATTAAATAGAATGGGGGTGGTGAGATTCGAACTCGTGACCGCTAGATCAACAAGACTCTAATACTAAATGCTTACTTTGTTGGAGTTGTTTTTTCTCAGGGGCACATGATCCCCAAAGCGCTTCAAGTAGGAGTAACTACAGAGCTGAAGCTGAGGGAATTGGTGTGAGTATTAACGGACAACAGCATCAAGATATCAACTTTCTCATGAATAAAAGGATGAAGGAAAGCAATTCGGGTATGCAAATCATCTGGCCTCTGTGCACGGTGATAATTTTTATTGAAAGATTAAGAATTGCCTATTTGAAGATTACCTCTGTTTTGCCAAATCCCTGATTATGGAAAATATAAACTTGATATAGAAAACAAGAAACTGAAAGGAGTAGCTGTGGCACTAACATTATTAAATATTTGTGTCTTCAGGATGCGATAAAAGTTATCAGATGCCAAAATGGAATGGCCCTGGCCTCAAGAGGAAGCGGTCAATAGAACACCATGTCAACTTGCTCAAGAAGTTGAAGATAAATGGAGCCACCTCAGGTACATGCCCAGACTTCAGAGGTGATATCCTGCCAGTTTCATCCTGCACCCTGGATTTATGAGGCTTTTATGAACATATGAAATGATCATTTCGACACGTTTTCGCCCTTGATTATTCCAGCTTTTTACTCTTTCAAATGTCAAACACAGTCAGCCATTGAATGCAGTTGCATGAGTGGCAATTTGAAATGGATGAGAGTGATCTGATTCTGGATGGTCCTTGCAAGAGAACAAGAGGATACTTTCATGTTATTTTTTTCCTTCTTTTTTTTTGGTAATTTTCACTAAAATGATAGTGTGTTAAATGAGCAGAAATAATTGGATTTACCAGCAAGTAAAATCTGGCTTCACCTTCAAACCCTCCTGAAATCAACATGGCCAGCTCCATAATTTTCTTTTTTCTTCAGCTCAGCAACTAGACCTCTCTCAAGCTGAAGATGTACATTACTAGACCTAGCTAGAGCGTTTTCCACCGACTTTCCTCCCAAAAATTGAAATCAAAGAACAACTTGGTTGAAGACATGATTTGCTAGAATTTTTCCTTTATGTTATTTTTTTCCCAATTTTAGTATATGAAATATTACATGACAAGGCAAAATCCACGAAGAATTCTGACATATCAAACACTCAATCTGACAAAAACAATATAACCTTAGAATCGATCATTGTATCGAAACTCAAATTTTGTCTGGTTACAAGGTATCTGCGAAGAAATTAATCTTTGAAATTATACAATATTTATGAGGACTCCAATTGAAGTCTCCTTACATATTCAGAAATTAAATTCCCTTAATTTTTCTGAAGCTTATACAGAACTATGAAAAGAAAAGAAAAATGTCACCAAATGTCGTGCTATTATTGAGGGCACTCTGGGGGAGGTGTAGGGTACCTGGGCCTATCAGAACAATAGTCATAAGTCAAATACTTCTCTCTGACATTCTCATATGCCCTTTGCTGGGTAGAGTCCAGTGTCCGATACTTTCGAGTGTTCCACCAGTAGTTCATCGAATAACATGGTTGGATGTCTGAATCTTGATCTGAGCAGCCATTAACGTCAAATCCTTGGAAATGAGTTTGAAATGGTGCATGGCTCCAATTAGTCTTTGTTTGGCCACCGTCTGTTGCCCAGCTATCTCCATCCCACAAGCTTGCCTCTATTTGCATCGGCTGTGAAGGGTAGCTGACTCCAATATTCGTGTGGTTCTTGAACACTCTTATGGGAGTATCATCCACATAAAATCTGATATATTTACATATATCAATAGAATATATCTCTATAAATATATTTGGAATCAGATATATGAATTATATAGACATTTCAATCTTGCGAACCATCTCATCTAAAAATTAAACTGTTATTTGAGATAATTTTTTTACTTAAATTGTTAATTAATATTTTAAAATATAATTTATATTATTTTCTAATAAATCTTACACAATCTGATATTGGTTCCACAAGATTTTGTACGAGTGAAAGTCAGCAGCTGGGTCAAACCAAAGATACATCCTCTGCTCTCTATTCCCTTGACCATTTGCAAACACATTTGTCTGTAATGTGATCGGCTTCCCTTCTCTGTTGCCCAAGAACTCGAAATCGAGCTCATCGTGATTATTACTGTGGGAAGTTAGCTGACATTGAAACCAAAACGACCATTAATTACATATTATTAATTCTAACATCCTTAACATGGTCATCATTGCTGTAATGGAGGGTGCATGATAAGAAAATTGATTAAAAAAAATGATTGACTATATATACTGACATAGAATGCTGTGACAACTCCTGCAGAATCCTTTCCTGTTAGCTTTATCCTCATATTAATGAATCCTGAACCAAAGCTTAGCTTTGAACCAAATCCAGCACCTATGCATCGATCCCCCCAGCAATTGATCAAACTCAATATACAGGATAAAAAAAAATATCATACATATTCATGGTATCACTTAACCGTTTAAGTTTTTATGTAAATAGTTTCTTGACATGATATCATAGCTTTGTTGATTTAACAATCACGAGTTCGAATCTCACCATACTTATTTTATTTGATAAAAATTAAGTATAAAATATTCTGGATTTGTGTCCAAATTTCAAGCCCAAAAAACTTTTTTATTATGTGTTAAAAAATAATATAAATACATGTATATATGATTTACTGCTCTAGGGAGGCACCTTGCATCGTGACGAAGATTGCTTAATAAAAATGAAATTATACAAGTTAGTAATTTTCGTATTAATTTCTATAAATTAATTATATAATTCCATCTCGTTTTCATAAACGAGGAACATGTAACGGAGCGACTTTGCTTGCTCCTTTACGGAGGCTTCAGATTCATGCCTGTATAGCCTTGCATGAACATGGAAACAATTCATCAAAGCAAGAGGCTTGAATCCAATCTGAATACTGATAGTCATTTCCTACCGTTCAATATATAATTGAGAGAGAGAGAGAGAGAGAGAGAGAGAGAGAGAGAGAGAGAGAGAGAGAGAGAGAGAGAGAGAATTAAGCCCTAAAACAAGAGGGAAATAGTCATATTAGAAAAACGAGAATTTTACAGGAAAAAATAATAATTTTCAGCCAGGAAAAGAAAACATGTGGAAACAGAAGTCAAGAAAAGATAGGGTTTAGAATTATGATGATAAATATTTTATAGCCAGTAGCTTTCAAGGAGGAGGAGAGATGACCAGAAGAATTATCCAGTGAGAGCTGAATCTGTCTTCCTTCATCAAGGGACAAAACGTGATCGTTTCCCCAGGTGATATCATAATTCCGATCAAAGCTAGCGTCGCCATTTCTCCTCGCAAGCACCCCTCCGATGAGGAGAAATGCCGCGAAACGACGGAGACAAAGATCCATTGTAGCTAGAACTCTGCAATGATTCATTGTTGTATTTGCTCAAGCTTGTGCTGAGTCCATATTTATACGCACGCGTATGAGAAATATGGCCTCCCTCAGCTTTGTAACTATTTGGGAGTATAGTTGCGGTTATTTTTTAAAATATTTTTCATTCAGAAACATATTAAAATAATATTTTATTTTTATTTTTTTAAAATTATTCTAAATATCAATACATAAAAATAATTAAAAATATCAAAATAAAATAATTTAAAATAAAATATTTTTTTTTTCAAAAACAATTTTAAAACACAATTTAAAACCTACATGACTCTACAAGAACTGCGAAAAAAAGCGAAAAGCAGTGTGTGAGTTATCGACTTCTCCACACGCTAGTGACTTGTTCATGCACACAGCCCATCTCTGTAGTTCTTTTTATTTGGAAGCAACGTAAAGCAAAACGACAACCGTTTTAAGCACATTTACTATCAATTAATCGTGTGGAAAAGACTGGCCGATTATCACAAAATTCTGGTGTTGTTGCTTAAATTTACTTCCAAGTAATCGTTTTTGTTTCGATAACAACAGAAAAAAGATAAATTTACTTCCAAGTTGTCTATAAGGAAGTAGTTTCCTACCTATAAACTACAACACTGGCCATAGCTTGTAGCTAAGCAATGCCAGGGAAGATATATTGTGCTTGAAGGTTAAGATAAGACGAGTCTTGTAAATAATATTTTTTATATATTTTATATATATAAATGTACTTCGAATTTATATTTAAACACTAAACATGTTTTATCTATATTATATTTGTTTATTTAACGAAAGGAACCGAACTTTATTTATCGTAAAAATAAGAAATATTTGCGTCCAAATTAAATTCCCATCCCCATTATTATGGATGTGTAAACCGAAACCCTACAAACATATAATCATTCCCCATGTTTCACACGGTTTATCAATATCTATACACGCATTTAATTTGAAAAAAAGGTCGCTAAGAAGTCATGTATCTGATGCCATCGATCTCGGTATCTTTTCAATGATGGGCTTGACATCACGGCTACAGCTTCTGTTGTCCTGCACGTATTAGATTATTGACCAGTTTATATGTATTTTGATAATTTATATGATTGGTGAAGTTAATAAGTATATAAATTTTTAATAATTATCATATTAATATTCACAGAAATTGAATTTAAAATAATAAGAGTAATAAACTCCTAAATCCCAAATTTATATAATTAAAACACCTGTTATATCACCTATTATATCGTTGTCCTACACGTATTTGTTTGTCAAATAGAAGGTGTGGCTTGGCCCCACCATGACGACCGGCATATTTTCCCCCGGTCATAAATATCTTCTCCACAAAATTAACGTTTTTTCTAAGGATGGCTTAGCGATTCTATTGGGCTGATGCTTTAAGATGATGAAACAGAGGTTATCTCTTGTTGATGCTGTCATAATAAATTTTATAGAAGATATACTCAGCTTTTTACGGTTATAGGTTATATACTAGATGATGTTTAAGATTGCGATCCAATTATATTTTTATTTTTTATATTTTATTATTATTCTATAACACTAAAAAAAAAAACATATGAATTTTCAATAAAATCATTTTGAAGATAATACATTGTTGTCTTCTAAGGCAATTCTAATTTCACACACGTGGCTGCACCACCTAAAACATCGTTTTTGACTTAAAAACTTTAAGAATGTTGTTTAAATGAATATAAAATTTGTTTTCTTTTTACTTGAGATATGTTTTTAAAATGAGTAGTGGTTATATTTAATTATTTATAATAATGTTCGGATGTGAATGTTAGAAAAAAATATGAATTTAGCTCCCCCTTAATTTATTTAAAATTTGTTATCTTTTTATTTTTATTTAACATATTTAGATATGTTAAAAATAAAATGTTATGAGTTTCTTCTCTCATTTTCATTTTAATTCTTTAAAATACATAACATAATTTACTAACAAAAAAGGACTATTATGCATAGTAAAGATGTGATTTGTTTTGAAACTTGTGCATTAGTATTGTGTTTCAAAATCGCTTTTGAAAAAAAAATATTTTTATTTATTTATCTTTTATTTTAAATTAATTTTTTTTAGATCATTTTCACGTGCTGATATCAAAATTGACTTTAAAAAATATATATTATTTTGATGTATTTCTGAACGAAAAGCACTTTAAAAAACAATCCCAATCATATTTTCAAACAGTTAGCCTCTACTCCAGAATCAGTAATGGTCTTAGACTCTTTACTGTTTGGAATTGTGATAAAAAAATATGGTTTTAAAAATATATTTTTAAAATATATTAAAATATTTTTTTTCAAATACTTTTAAGACACTTTCAAACACTATAATTGCTTAAGGAAAATAAAGTTTGATTGTCCACACATAACAATTCATAATTGGTGATTGTTTGGGAGTGTGATTGATATTGTTTTTGAAAATATTTTTCATTCAGAAATGCATTAAATAATATTTTTTTTAAATTATTTTGATATTAGCACATAAAAATGATCTAAAAACACCTTAAATATTAATCACAAATATTTTTAAAATACAATCTTAAACAGGACCGAACATAAGATAAATGCACTCATGCCGCATGAGATCACCGGAAGTAAATTTATCTGAAAAAACTAATAGAATTGTTTCCTTTTTCTATTATGTGATTTTAAATATAAAAAAATATCTGTTAATCAATTCGCTTCTTCACACGCTGAAGCTAAAGTAATTAGCGCAGCTTTCATTATTGAATTAGCAATAGCGAGATTGGTGCCCAGCGCTATACCGCTGGCGGGACAAAAACTTTTTTAACCCAATAAATACAAATGTTTAGAGAATAATTATGCTTCATAAAATTAAAAAAAAAAACTCAATAATCAACTTTAGTTTTTATTAATTTAATAATATAATAAAAAAATAAGATAATAATAGCAAATAAAAAAATATTGCTCCAACCAAAATTAGACTAACATATGAAATTCGTGATCTAGACATGAAATATGTTTGGATTACATGTATATCATGTGTTTTAAGTCATGATGTAAATATACTTACATAATTTTTTTTTGATAATAAATAAAAATAAAATTACAAAACTATGAGATAAATATAGATAAAGATATTTTTTTTGATCAAATGTAAGTATATTAAAACCAAAGATAAACAAAACTGGAGAGCAGAACAAGAGGCAGCTGAAAAGGGAACATGCTCCCTATCAGCAAACTAAAGGGGAAAACAACAAGAAAACAAAAACAAACATAAAAGGGAACACATCAAGCTCGCAGCAGAGCAACTAACTGAAAAACCATATAAACGGACAAAAAAGAAGTCCACAACAACCCACCAAACCGATAAAACCTGCAAACAGCTCAACCAACATCGATGAAGAAGTGATCTTTTCCATGGAAGTGAAACACTGTGAAGAACAAGACCTGAAATCTCCAGAAAATCTTCTCAACCGAGGTGAAAGAATTGTCAAAAAGCCGTTTATTTCTCTCTTCCCAAATTAGGTAGACTGCAATACCAAGGGAGGATCTTCTCATTCTGTATTCCATTCTTTTCTTCTTAGGAGTTAGCCCTCGGATAGCACTGGATAGAGTAAACATTCGACGATAGATATGAAGTCAACGAACAATGTTACCCCATAGAGTCGAAGTCCAATGACACTTAAAGAACAAATGACCATGCGATTCCTGGTCCTGATTACAAATCACACAGCTGGTATCAGGAGGAATGAAAGGCAGACGATCTTTAGTTTTAAGCTTCCCGAGCACTGCAAGCCATAAAACAAAACAGTGCTTCGGCAAGGACCATTTCTCCCACACCACCGTGTTAAATATCTTTCTTATAGATAAAGATATTTAATATTGCAACAACATGTTATTTACTCAGTTGTGTTTAATAAATTTGTTTATTAAAATTAATTTGTAATAGAAACCGACACATACATAAAATCTATTAAGAAAAAAAAAATCATGCAAGGTTGCACATACTAAAAATATTATACAAAAATAAACCATTTTTTAGTTCTTAAAAACAAATTTGATATATATATAAAATATAAATGAATCATACTAACATCCTCAAAAATTAAATACATCCAATATAATTAAAGAATTATTATCATTTAAAAAATGTTGAATAAGCAAAAATAAAATCACACAAAATAAGTATTAATTAAAATATAAACTTAAAAATCATGTAAAAAGAGTTATTTATAAAATAAAATAAAAACAGGTGTTGTTGGGCCTAATCCTATCAAATAATAGCTTGCACATGGTGTTTTATTTTGTTTTTTTTTATGTTTTTAAGATCATTTTCATGTACTGATGTAAAACAAAAAACAAAAAAAAATATCATTTTAAATGTATTTATGAATGAAAAACACTTTTAAAAATCAACTTCAATAATGCTCTCAAACAAGCACTAGTGAAAACAACTACTAATATAAGGAAATGAAATTGAAATAATCACCTTTCTAAAGAGCTAAATTAATGTAATTATTTATTTTTCCCAAGGATTAACATTGATGCTGGTTTCAAAAGAATTTGTCAATTAACTTTTTTTTTTAAATGGAAGTTTCAAACCTAAAATATGATCAACCCAACTTATCGCATGTTAAAAATTTGTCCCTTTATGAGAAGGAAAATCAAATTTGATTCATTTAGAAAATCAGGAAATTAATGATATTTTTACCTTTTATTTCTCATTTATATTGTAATAACCAAAATATCATTATGATTACTATACTTTTAAATAATAATATTTATGTTTACAAAATTCAATAATATAAAATAAAAGTGATATGAAAAAATAACACTTTAAAGTCATGTGAAAAAGAACCTAATAATCAAACTCAAAATCTCTTTTCAATCCATTATTTTCACCACTCGAAAAGTTTCTTCTAATCTTCTCTTATTATTAATATGGAATAACCATTAAATAAATATAATAATGTGCCCAAATAAAATCATAAAATATTTTAAAAGATAGCTCACAATAATTACATTAATTCGAGTACTTAAGAAAAAATGATTGTTTTTATTTAACTTTCTAGCACAATTGATTTTTTTTGGATTTGTTGACATAGGCTAATAATATAGCATGTTAATTAATACTTAGGGGGTGTTTGACACTGCGTTTTTAAAACACTTTTGAAAAAAATGAAAAAAATTTATTTTTATTTTTTACTTTAAATTAATTTTTTGAGTGTTTTTTAGATCATTTTCACGAGCTGATATCAAAAATGATTTTAAAAAAATAAAAAAAAAATATAATTTTGATATATTTATGAACAAAAAACACTTTAAAAAACAATCACGACCACACTACCCAACAAACACTATAACTTATATAATATCATTAATTACAATTTAAAACCATATATTTCTCCACATCAAACTATTATTCAAAACACCTAAAGAAAATCTAAAAATTTCTTCCAAATTATACCTAAAGAAAATCCATTCAATTTACCAAAGAACACCTAGTTTTATTCACAATTATTAACATCATTATCATTTTCAATGATTATGACACCAACAACAACATTAATAGCAGAAGATGAAGTGATTTTTTTTTTTTAAGAATTGGAAATTTTAGGAATAAACTTGATGATTTTCAGTTTTGATTTCTTGTATGGTTCCATCGGAAATTTAGAGAATTTTCCATGATTTGTCGATGAATCCACATTATTTTAAGGTGAAAAGGCAAAGATATTTTTTTGTTGTTTAATAATTTGGGGAGTTTCCATTGCATTGTCAACTTTTTTCCATCCCCACTACACCGCTTGGAAAGGTAATGTCACGTTCCCAATTAAGACCACTATACCCTACTCTCCTTTTCACATTGCCAAACCAACGCGCCTTATTGTCCCTCATGTCCCGGCCAGAAAGCTTATTCTAAAAAAATATAGTTTTGATAAAAAAAAAATATTAAAATTAATAAACTGATTGTTGAGTTTTAATCCAGTCGATAAACGAGTAAAACTCCGACTGTCCTAGATTTTTACAAGAAATACACACCTCGACTCGAACTCGATACCTATTACTTAGATCATAAATCATTTACTATCACGCCGATCATTCAAACTCAAGTCAAATCTAGAATTTACTAAAACTTTTAACAAAATTATCTGACAAGATTTTTTATTTATTTTTCATTAATTTAGTCAACCAAATTCTAAATCAACTCATTGAGTCGGTTCATGTGTTTACAATTGTGATTCTAGGGATGTCTCCAACTATTTTTTAAAAGAAGAAAAAACACGCACATGTGGTGTGCATGACTGCAATAAAATTGAACATTTTTTTTCTACATACGCGCTAAACTATTGACGTGGTGAAAGCATAGGAAAACCCCTATGAATATAATACAACACTATCATTTTTACCATGGCCATTTGGGTTTCATACATTATTTTTTTCACAATTTTTGTTTATTTTATTAAAACAAAAGATTATCTTATGGGACCAATAATAAAATTAATGTTCATGTTATTTGAAGTTAGAGATCTAATCATCTCTATTTTAAATCATAATAATTTTAACACGGTTAAGAACTAGTCTCCGTGTGTATTTATTTACGAGATGGGTTGCGCGGCACGTCTCGTAAACAAATAAATCTTCACTCAATTTTAATTACCTTAAACTAGTTATTGGGTGCTCTAGATCTAAAATCACTCTCAATTATATATTTATAAGACTTATTTTGGGTCAAAGTTTCAAAGATCAAATCTCTACAAGTCTATATATCATTTAAATAAGAAAATAAAATAACCTAAGATGGAGGTTGAGGTTGACCATATAAATCACCGAGTATGACTAGAAAATCTTTTCAACCAGTTAAAAAAACAAATTGCTACAAATTAAATCCGGAATTACCATGTTAATCTATCAGACTAAATCGGGTTTAATTACTATATTCTATAACAAATAAACAAGTGGGGGTCTAAAAAGGATGGCATAAATTTTTATTTTGGGGAAGAAACGTGGACTAATCAAATATAATCCCGGGAGGAACGGACTTTCTTTAGTGAGAGGGTCCGGTACTGTCCTGTCGTGGTCCACTTCTTTCTTGCTGTTTTATTTTATTTATAAATAAAAATAAAAACCGTGAGACTCTCCTTCCATTGAGCGAGTGCGAGAGAGTGTAGAGGCAACGGACTCCTACTTCGTGACTTCGTTCGATGCAATAAATACAAAGAAGGGAGAGTCGGAAGATGAGACAGAGAGAGAAAGGGAGAAAAAGAGAGCACACATCTCAAGCAGAGAACAAGAACATACTGTTACTGCTACTCGAGTAGTTGATAATATTTATTTATTTAGTTTTCTGTCGATCTATTTCTGTAACGGCTACTTTTATGGTAGTTGTAAGTGAGAAAAGAGAAGAGAAGGCGATGGATTATAACAATGTCAAGTAAATTTCTATTTTTTTTGTTTTGTTTTCTGGGTTTAGTTCAGGATGCATTTTTTTTTTGTTTTAGTTTTATTATTAGTTTTTGTTTTTGAGTGATTAAATGCTGGTTTTGTGAGATGGGTTTTCACAGACTTTCACTTTTTTTTCTTTTTCTTTTCGTGTTTTTAGTTGTATTGGAAAAGATTTGATTTGATTTGCTACCTTATTTTATTTCTCTATGAACTTTTGGGTTTGCTAGATTTATCTTGTAACATTTTGAGAGACGATGATGATAATGGGCTCTGAATGTTTTGGTGGTCTTTTTTTTTTTTTTGCTTTTTGATGCTAAATTTATGTTGACAAGCAGATATACCTTACAAAGATTATGATATAATGTTATCGTCTGGGCTATAAGAGATCCAGGCGATGGTTATGTTCCTTTATTCTGCACTGCAATTTGATCCAGTTGCTGCAATTTTATTTTTACCATTTCTGTTTCCTTACTATATATGCTATCTTCTGCTACTGTTTGCTGTTTTGTTTTTATCTTGCTGATGTGTGTTTTTTTTTCCATTTTGGGTTTGATTTTGCTCGGTGTGGATTGTGATTATGCTTTACTTTTACTGTTTTTGCTGTTCTTCTTAACCTGTGATATATCTTACCTATCGTTGACTCCATTTTCCTCTGCTTCTTGTCAAGATCTTAGAAATGTATATGCATAATCCTGAATCTGTGATCTTCTTTGCTTTGTGAAGTGGCAATGGAGAACACTGGGGTTGGCAAGGTGAGGATTACTGTTTCCAAAAAGATCCCAGTGGTGGTAAGCTGTTGCTGTTGTGCCTCCTATTATGTTCTTAAGAGAAGATATATGAAGTTGCTGATGTTTAGTTGCTCTTGTTATTTTGAATAGACGTGTCTCAACGTTTATGGAATGAAGTGGCTCTGAATGGAGAAGATCTTTCCTACATGCTTGATGAAACAACTCCGGTTAAGGCTTGTGGGGATTTGGCTTACCATGTTAATCATGATAGTATGGTGTTAGCCCCCCTTTTATATTTTTTCCAGTGTTTTTTTTTTACATTTGTTTATTTTAATTGGTAGTTTTTATTCTTTTTTAATTTGAAAGAGTGGATGTCAGATAACATGAACAAGGAACCAGAAGAACAGAGGGAGACTTGTTCGCAATTTAAAAGACGTCGGCTACAGTTTGACACTCATGTAGAAGACTCCCCCTTCTGTGATGAAGATTTAACTTCTGTATTTTTAAAATCAAATGTAAGTGTTGCTTATCTATCTATCATGACTAAAGCGTGTTCTTATTTTAATTTGCTAGTTGTATATTGGGAGGTCAATGGCTTGAGATGTATTGCTTCTCTGTCTACCTTCAACCCTCTACCTTCAACCCATTGAATTTGAATTCAAGACCTCCAAGTTGATATTCAAGCTCTAGGATTCTCCCTGGGAACATTGTGACCTGACTGATGATTGAAGAATGTGAAATTTGAATTTTATGTTGTTAATCCTAGTTCTAATGAAATGGGTGCGGAGCTTTGAGAACATTGCCTGCAGTGCAGTTTTTAGACCTGTCGGAAATCTAGGATTGAGCTAATTGAATATCTTTTCTCTCTCTGACTTCATATTCCATGTTATTTATGATGGAGTGAAACCTACAGTGCAGTTTTTAGATTTGTCGGAAATCTAGGATTGAGCTAATTGAACATCTTTTCTCTCTCTGACTTCATATTCCATAATATTTATGATGGAGTAAAAAGGTGCACTCTATGTACTTTAGAGAATGGATTTCCCTGTTGGAGATTCCCACATTTTTTTTTGTTTTTGGTTCTATCTTTAGGAGACAGAAGAGTCACTTGAAGAAGTTTTTCCCCGAGCATCACAGTGGGATTCTGGTTATCAAGGTTCATCTCTTGCAAATTCTGTGCTAAAACAGAGATATGAACTTGAATCTGCACACTAGGTTTTCTAATCATGGTGTGGTGTATTTTTGTAGATATGTCTGCCTCCTGTTACAATGATCTGGATCAGTCATCTGAGCATTGGATTGCAGACTGTTTTAATGACTCGGAAATGCATTTCAGTCCCAATGATATGTATGTTACTTCTAACTTCCAAGACTTCTACACCTCATTACTGTTCAACTACAATCTGATTGTTTTGTCATGTGACGTGACACTCAGGAGTTTCCCTGGAGCATCTGATATTCAAATTGATATTTCAGGTATGACATCAATTTTCTAGTTCAGAAAGTGTCCGGGTCCGTCTTTATTAAGCATTCTTTTCTCCACATGTATTCTGTAAAGTGTCTAATATTTGTTTGCTTCTGTAGATTTCTGCAATGATCCTCCCGAGTTCGAAGCTAGCATGGCTCAAAAGCGTGTTACTCGAACACCTCGAAATGTTGTTTTTAAAGGTGTATTTCTGTTTTCAAACATTCCATTTCTTGCTTGTATCTTCTGAGCTTAATATGTTCTACCATTATTCCTTTGATGACCTGGAAGTTCTTCTCCGGGGTCATTTTAGTATGAAAAATTTACCTTTCGTTGTTGTGTCCTGCCTACAAAGGAGGAAAAGAGGGGGCAAGACAAAGCATAGAAGTTACCATACCACTATAACATTCATGGTGTTATTCAGAATGTTATTTATATCTTGGAGATACTACTTTCCTGATTTTGTTGGGGATTTTTCTATATAAAAAAAATAGAAAGTAACTATGCCTTTATATATCCTCTCAGGTACCAAGTCCTTCATCCAGACACCTACTAAGTTAGCTACTTCTGTTGCCTATCCGTTTGCTTTCATCAAACCCTGCGGGGTGGACGGAGATGTTACTCTAAATGAAATAAACCAGAGGATTCGAACTCCACCGCCATCAAAATCAAAGCAAAAGGAAGAAGATCCTGTTGTTTACCCCATGTCTGCTTTCTCTGGGAAGCCTGTTGTTGGCAAAACCAAAATTCGCACAGAAGGAGGGAAAGGGAGTATTACAATAATGAGAACCAAGGGCTGATTAGACAAGTGTATTTCCAAACTTTCCAAACACAAGCACTCATGTTCAAAGGTGGAATATTTTGCTATATTATTCCCGGCCTTCAAAGTACAGAAGTTCATAGTGTTTCTTTTCTTTTGTTCAAGGTGCTCTTCGAATTCATAAATCACCTCAAAGTGCTTGTGTTTCCAAATAGCAGTTTAGGTGTCCATGGCTGTTGTTCTATACATAGTTTCTTGGTATTAAGACGAGTGAAAAACATTTGGCTTTAGATCTGAATGTTCTATCGGCTTCGAAACTGCCCTGTAAGTGCTTTCTCTGAATTCCTTTTGCTGTGCAAAGGTGCATTTCTGGATTTATTTATCTAGAGATGGAAGTTGTATTAAATATGGGCGAAAGCACACAATCTGTTTGATTTCTAGTTAATCTGGATGCAATTTTCACATAAGCAGATTACAGTCATTGACTTCCCCGCCGCAAGGTATCTCAGTTTCCGGAGTAAGAACATTCTTTCAGGATGTTCTGTGTATTATCTAGATGATTATAAGGTTGTCTTTGAAAATCAGATAGCTCCATTAAAAGTTTTGGTAGGCACCAATCATCTTTGATTCACTAATGTTGTGGTTCCTTCTGCACAATCCATTTTGTTTGGTTTTTCCTTGGTCTCCATCCATGTTTTGTGAAGGTAGTAGGAATTCCAAATACAACATTCCTAGATTTGTCGCAGATTGTGGTTGATTTAGATTTTGGATTGATAAACCTGGCCGGAATATTATCAACAATTAGGGTTCTGGTTTTGATGGAGTGTACCCCGTGCTAGGAATTGGAGAGAAGAAATATATTTAATTTTACCTAATATCTGAATTTACCGTGAATATTATTTTTTAAAATATTTTTTATTCATAAATATATTAAAATAATATTATTTATTTATTTTTTAAAAAACTATTTTGACATTAACACATGAAAATAATCTAAAAATACTATTTTTTTTTTAATTTTATACTTTTAAAACACAATCTCATGGTCTTGAAAAAAAGAACCAATAAAAATACCCCCTCCAGGAAAGTTATAAAAATATTTGATATGATGGTATTTAAATATTTTTAATATTCATTTAAAAGTAAAATAACACGAAAACATCTACGCCCCCAATGGTTTGTAAAAAGACATTCGTGTTCATATAAAAAATAAAAACACCCTCCTCCATTCTTTTTTAAATTAATCAGCCAGCAGCTTGCTAGAGTTCATTTTCATTTTAATGGCTGCCCACATGGTAAAATATGACATCCATTATTATTCTTCGTGGAGCTTCTTTAATCCGCAGGAGAACTGCAGAGCAATGGTCTCCTCGAGAGTGGAGACAAGACAAGAGAGAAGAGGTTGCAGTTTCCATGCGTCACGTGGAGAAAAGGCTCTAAAGTTGGAGATGAAGAACAAGTACAAGAGATTGGATATTATTTTTTATTTTTTAAAAATTATTTTTAATATAAATACATGAAAATATAAAAAAGACAAAAAGGGATGGGGGCACATTGAGTGGCCCTGCTGCCGCCGCTGCTCCTCCTCTTGTGGCAGACAAAGTCAAGAAGACTGGCTGCAGTTGATGTGATCATGAGGAATAATGGGCGCACGCTTTACTTTTAGAGCTTTTGGAATTAGGAATCCAAGGGGACACTCTTCTTTCTTAATTCACTTGAGAACTATTAAATTAATAGCAATGTGGTTTTAATACTTTTATGAAATTGTCCTTAAGTTGAATAATCATTAATTTAATTTGATTTTTTATAGTTTTATAAAATATTTTTTTAACATGGTTTTTCTTAAATAAAATAAATATATGAATATAATAAATTTATTTAGAGAGTATTTGATATTGAGGTGATTTCACTTAAAAATACTTCAAATAATTTTTTAATATTAGCACCTCAAAATCATAAAAAAAACAATAAAAGAATTTGAATTTAAAATCAAATGTATTTTTAAATACATTGCAAATATAAAAAGAAATCATACTTTAATGTTTAGCTTCTGTTTAGAATTCCACCTTTTTTTGTCCCCACAACTAATAACACCCAAAACTTGTTGCGTGCTTGTTTGGTTCACAAGAAATTGACCAGCCAGCAACTTGCCAGAGATAATTAATCATTAATCCCATTCAATTAAGGTTAGATTGATAATTATAAAGTGTGGTGTACTGAATAAAAATATATTTATTGGTAAATAACCATCTCATCTAAAATTTAAATTATTAGAAGATTTTAATATATAATTTATATTATTTTTTAATATCTCTTAAATAATTTTATTTTATTTATCAAATAGAAGAAGACGATTCGAATTCATAATTGATTGGTTAATAGAGTTTTTAAACCATATCAAAAGGTTATCTTACTTGAAAATTTAAATTATTAAATAAAATATCAAGATATAATTTATGTTATTCTATAATATTTATACAGGAAAATTATTATTATTTTTTTAATTAAAAATAGACTTGAATTATTGTTGAATTTTTTAACTCGTAATTTAAGTTTAATCTCGAAAAATAATTTAATATGTTAATTGGTTAGTGATGGTAATCCTAATATTTTTAGAAGTTAAACATGGAAGGGGATAGGATGGAATGACGAGAATATTACAAAAAAGTTGCTCTCGTGCTAGTAAAGCGAGGCTAGCAACCTGGAATATAGAATTACGTCGCACCTGGCATGCCATCATCTGAGCTTCGAGACAGAAGCTGTGTGTAAAGCTCCTGCCCTGTCAGAAACGTCCACACTCGCAACCCAGACAAGCCACACGCCCAGGACAGGCAATCTGTCTTTCCTCTCCATAAAGGTTTTGTAACTGTCTGAAAACAAGATCACCCTCGTCAAGATCAACATCAGATTGTCTGAACCTTCCCTCCCTGCAACTTTATTACACTCTTCCTCTCCATCTCCGTCTTAAGCTTGTTAACCTGGTTGCGATGGATCAAATTTCTGATGTCTAGTAATCATGGGATTCTTCAATTTCATTTTACAAGTGGTGGCGGTGTTAATATGTTCTTATTCTTTCGTATCTTTTGCTGTTCATGGCAACAAGATTGGGAGTAATGACATTCCGTCAACTTTGGATGGCCCATTTGAGCCCCATACCGCCCCTTTTGACGTCAGTTTGCGTGGCAACGCCGTAGATTTGCCTGACACCGATCCCCGGGTTATCCGCCGAGTCAAAGGTTTCCAGCCCGAGCAGATTTCTGTCTCTCTCTCTACCACTTATGACTCTGTTTGGATTTCATGGATCACGGGTAATTGTGAATCATGAAATATTCCTGCCTGTCTTAATTTCTTTAATTTGTAATTAATAGTATCATATAGGAACCGTTTGACGCTGCGATCAGGTATCTTTTTTAAGCGTTTTCCATGTTTTTTTACAGGAGAATTTCAGATTAGTAACCATGATAAGAACATCACACCATTAGACCCGAAAAGTGTTGCGAGCGTTGTTCGATATGGAACATTAAGGAATCCATTAAATCATGAAGCAAAGGGCTATTCCCTTGTTTACAGTCAGCTTTATCCTTTTGAAGGTCTTCAGAACTACACTTCTGGCATCATCCATCATGCTCGCCTCACGGGTAGATATTATCTGCTATTCCATCGGTGAAACATGGTGTAGATTCTTGTTTAATCTCTTAACTTCTTGTTTTGTTGGTGTTCGCAGGGTTAAAACCTGACAAGTTATACTATTATCGATGTGGAGATCCTTCGATAGGTGCATTGAGTGGTGTTCATAGTTTTAAGACGATGCCAGTTTCGAGTCCAAATAGCTATCCGAAAAGAATAGCTGTTATGGGCGATCTTGGTCTTACATATAACACAAGTACCACGATCAATCATGTTATCAGTAATGATCCTCAACTTGCTTTATTGGTTGGAGATGTAACTTATGCAAATTTGTATCTTACAAATGGAACTGGCTCTGACTGCTATTCCTGCTCATTTCCTGACTCCCCTATCCATGAAACTTACCAACCTCGTTGGGATTACTGGGGAAGGTATGTGTGTAGCTTAATTTCATTGTTATTGCAACTTGCTAGTGGGATTGCATTGTTAATGTTTAATTTGTAAATTTCTTACAGGTTCATGCAGCCTTTAGTTTCCAAGGTTCCATTAATGGTGGTGGAAGGAAACCATGAAATAGAAAAACAAGTTGAGAACCAAACATTTGTGGCTTACAATTCTCGTTTTGCGTTCCCAGCTAAAGAAAGTGGATCATCATCTACATTCTACTACTCCTTCAATGCGGGAGGCATACATTTTGTCATGCTTGGAGCGTACATTGCTTATCATAAATCATGTAAGTGCGGTGGATTTTCTTTTATCCTTGATACCATGACGATTTAGTTATCTGGTGCTCTGCTGCTGCAACTCAATTTATTGAGAAACACACTTGGAAAATGTTAAGTTTCGATTTGTAGAAGTAATTGAAGAAGCTGCATTGATTATTTGTATGGCTTGGTTTCTTCTTACAGCTGATCAGTATAAGTGGCTGGAGAGAGACTTGGCTAATGTTGATCGATCTATTACTCCATGGCTGGTAGCAGTATGGCATCCACCCTGGTATAGTTCTTACAATGCCCATTACAGAGAGGCAGAGTGTATGATGGTGGCCATGGAAGAATTGCTTTACTCATATGCTGTTGATATAGTCTTCAATGGACATGTAAGTGATGAGAACTGCTTATTTTCTGTTTTTCAAATGAATTATCCCGAAACTACAATTTTTTTTGAAAGATTCAACATATAAACTGGATCGATTTGACTCATTTGAAATGCTATGAGAAAAAATTCGTAAAAAGTTTCGGCTGAAGAAATTGGAATCTTTACATATCTACTCCCGAGTCTTTTTTCTGTGTCTTCTATATATCTTGAACAATTTGCTTAATGTTATTCTTGATTCCCTTCATACGATTTCCAAACTAGTGTTGTATTTGATGTTATTAAGGTCATTTACTTTTCTGAACTTCTATATGTTCTCTGATCATGACCAGGTTCATGCCTACGAGAGGTCAAATCGAGTTTATAATTATACATTAGATCCATGTGGTCCTGTACATATTGTGGTCGGAGATGGAGGCAACAGAGAAAAGATGGCGGTTGTGCATGCTGATGAACCTGGTAACTGTCCAGACCCCGCAACCACTCCTGATCAACACATCGGTGGCTTTTGTGCCTTCAACTTTACGACTGGCCCGGCAGCCGGTCAGTTTTGCTGGGACAAACAGCCTGATTATAGTGCTTTCCGGGAAAGTAGCTTCGGCCACGGAATTCTAGAGGTACCCTCTCTCTCCCTGCTTGACCATGTCTCTTTCAAGTATCAATTCATATGCTGTTCCAATGTGCATTCACTTGCCAGTTTCCAATGTGAACCCATCGAAGGGCATGCCCTTAAAAAATTTCCATCTAACAAAAGAATGTTAGTGGATGTGGCTGAAGGCAAGTTTATTGATAAACTGAAAGCATAAAAAATGATGTTCCTCCCGGAGGTTTCATGGGGTGGATTCAAATCCCATAGCTTTTAGATCTGATAACATCGAGAAGGATGAAAAACATTTGCAGAAAAAAAACATGTTCTGTCATGTTCTCCTTGTCTCAAGGACTTTCAAGATCATTTAATAGACCTTATGCAGGATACATATCGACCAAAGTGAATCTCAGGAATCCTACTGCCCAATCCCACTGCCACATTCGCGGTACTGCAATCTTTTTCCAAGGTCTGAGGCTTGAATGTTAAATGCAGGTGAAGAACCAGACTTGGGCTCTATGGACGTGGCACCGGAACCAGGACTCACACAGTGGAATTGGGGATCAAATTTACATAGTGAGGGAGCCTGATAAATGCCCTGTCCGGTACACACAAACTAAACGTTGGTTTGCATCCATTTGAGTAGATTTGGTTAGTAATTGACTGCTTTCATATATTGGTGAAAGCATTGCAATTTCTTTACCTCTGCAAACCCTCTGCAAGATAGTGGGATGAACTAAGAAGAACAAATGAGTTCCTAAAAATTATTTCTGGAGAAATATGATACTTGGGATAAAAAGCTTCTTGTTGTTTTAATGGTTGCCTGCACACAAACACTAAATATTTAATACTAGAAAGGCATTACTCAGTGTAAAATTGTTTACCTATTGTTGTCCTGTAACTTGTAAGCTCACATCATAGAGGAAAGACTTGCTGTGTATATACGCTTGTATTGTACTCCCACGACCCTGTTCTTGCGGTTTCAGCTGCTCCCATTTCGCTTGCCTCCCCGTGTCATTCACATGAATCTAGCTGATAGATTCCATGAACGAATACATAAAACAAGTGACTGTGGGTTATTTGATGATTTGAAGTTGATAGCTGTTATTTATCTGCAAGAAACTGTGAGGGATAATGAATACATTGCAGAAATCTAGCTGTAAGATTCCATGAATGAATACATAAAACAAGTTAATGCTCCGTATTTTGCTGTTTTGTCCCGAGTGTGTGCTTGGCTTGATGGCAGAGAAGATGAAAAGAAAATGGCCAGGCAAGTAGGCTCCATTCAGATTGAAATAAATGAGTTTCCAAGAACATTTATAGTGGCCAGAACACGATTCAGTAAATACATGGGACCTTGCCTGCAGGCTACTGCCATTACATTTTATCTACCTTCCGATGAAATTAACTAATGAATTAAGGCTTAAAGTCACATACGCAGCATCTGCCCCACTTGAATTAAGACTCATTCTTGGTGGAAGCTCTCATTGATGGGGCTAGCAATTGTTGCTAGTGACTGAGCTCTTTCTACAGAGGCACCATCTCATGTATGTGAAAAGTGTATTGGATGCACAATTATAGTTCACCTCTAATTATAAAACAAGTGTACTGGATTCGAGAAAATCCTATCCTCTGGAAAGGTCGGACCTGTGATGCATGGGACCTCAACCTTTCGTTCTTGCAAGTGACATTTCCCAAGGGATTATATGCTCAATAATTTCCAAGGTCAATGAAATTAAAGGAAAAACATATGAAATCAGAAAAGCTGGCATTGAACACAGGAGCACAGCACCATGGAGTTTTTTCTTCAAGTTAATAGGCCATTAAAATGGTTGAAAAGATCGATTGTACGTATTTGCAGTAAGTGGTTTCATTACATCATCACCCCAAAACGAGGAAAACAATTTGAAAGACCTAATGTTATTTTTTGAGAAGATACATACACTAGGTCTATTCACTTGGAAAAAACAATTTAACTGTCCTACAAGTTAAATAGTCAAAGATTTTTTGAGAAGAAAAGGAAAAAAGAGGAAGGTAAGCCTGGTCTGGACCAGCGGGAAGAGCATCATAGCCATCATGGTGCTTAGGATTCTCTCTTTCAACAGGTATGAACTTTAGGGCAACGGCGATGGGCATGCTAACAGCTCCAATTAAAACGCAGAACATCCACATTTGCCAGCTCAAAGGCACGGTGCTTGCAAGAGACTGTTTATTTCATTAAACACCTGAAAGTGAAATGATATAAAAAATTGAGCAGGTATGAAATGAAGGTAATTCCAATATGGATAATGCACAAGGAAACTAGAAGGCTCAATCCAATAACTCCGTACCTGGCAAAACACGAAAGAGTTGAATATCACACTGGGAGAGGAACAATGACTCTTTAATTACTTGAATGTGATGATTGACAAAGCTCGATCCTGTTATCCATGTCTATGGTTAAACAGAGATTACACTAAAAAGTACCATTTACATCAAAATTCAGGATAAACATGTGACTGTATTTCTCTATCTTTCTTTTATTTTCTGCAAAATACAAAAACACTCAACTGGGCAAAATGCCGAAGCTACCAGCAACTCGTTTTCCAATCTTCTGTTGAACCATGAGAGCTCTAATCTATAGTGTTTCTCACTTTCCATTTCAAACTCAACAAGACAGGTGCAAAGAAGTTTACGTGAATGTGTCTTGAGTCCTCAAAATATATCAAGAATTTCCAAGATGAAACCATTGCATAGAGGGCAATTACCCCTTTGAACCCAAAGCTCTCTTGAACACAGCCTGCAAAATGTATGCCCACAAGGAATAAAGGCTGCACCTTTATGCCTAACCATGCACACGCAGCAAGCATACTCTATAACAGCACCGCCATCACCACGGTCCTCCCCCTCCCCCTCCTCCTCCTCCTCATCATCATCATCACATGCCTCAAGATCCCCCATTGTATATCTAGACCCCTCAAACCCCATCTGCCTATCTGTCTCCTCTAACAAATCCATCAATGACATCCTCACCGGCTCCTGCGTCTCCATATTCCCGGGCATGGGCAGTGCCCCTTGCTCGGCCTCTTGTTCGGCTGCTGCCGCAGCTGCATCTTCCGCCTGTGCAGCTGCTTCTGCAGCCTCCTGTGCTGCCACTGCCTCCCTCGCCGACAACAGTCTCTCCTCTGCCAATGCAGTGCCCAGGCGTGTCGTGCCCTCAGGTGCCGAAGGATCTAAATCATTCTCATCTGACTGGGTTGGACCGACAACCGGGAACCGAGTCGAATTGTGCCGCGAGATTGGCGGCCGAAATCTCCAGGAAGGAGGGCCATCGTCCACCGCGTGAATGCTCACATCTGAGTCAACAGAGTGAGTTGACTCAGGCTGAACCTGAGGAATGGCTGAACCAAACCGAGTTGAACTCCGGCGAGTCATTTGCGGCCTCGAGCTCGGACCCATCCCCGAGTTATCATCCGATTCCTCCGACTCGGGTGGTATAACGGACGACACGGTGGTGAACCGCACGGAATTACGGCGTGTCATCAAAGACCTGGAGGAAGCGTTATTAATATTAGAATTGCGAAACCTGTTCTCCACCGGGATAGGGATATCCGAAGTAGGGGTATGAACCGAAGATGTCCAAGCAGAACCGGCACGCTTCAAACGGAGCTTGTCTCTGAAAGCTTTCCAGCTCTTTTTGTCTTTGTGTCCAAATAACAAGCCGCTCTCTTCATCCCGGATTATATCCAGTAGTGTCCGATTTGCCTGACCCGGCTGTTTTTCCATGCTTAATATAGTCTCAAGGGTCCTTCTATCTCTGCTTTTTTCAATCGCATCCAGCAGCGTTATTCTGTTGCGACTGCCTTCATCGCCCCCATTGCTGTATCTACCCTCCATTAAAATCAGTTGCAAGGTTTAAAGATACTAGAAATGACAAACAGGAACAGCTCCTGAGACAATCAAATCCAGAAAAATACCCCTATCCCATGTATGTGCAGAGCAGTGTTTGGCCGAATTAAAAAAAATTGCAGATCATAGTGCGGTTACTTGGGAGAAGAATTCAAGGATTAGAAACATCTTTTGTTTTGGTTTCTGTGCACGGTTTTCGGGAATTGAAAAATAAAGAAATGCCGTAAGAAACCTGTGACATGTGATGTCCCTCTGTTAACGCGGTATACCGCGCGTCAAAAGGCATGTATTTATGTTTTTTAGCGCGGTCCATCACGTAGACAGCAAGACCCTAGTTCGGCTCATGTCGTGGCTTAAGCCGGTTCATGGTTTATTTTATTTAAGTATTTTTGGCGCAGACGGTGGAATCATTGTTTTGTGAAAAAATGATTTTTCAAAAAAAT